>CM031610.1:5827761-5845261 GCA_018398815.1 Conus ventricosus
GACGCTTAGGGCAAAGACCCCTGCAAGGAACACACACACACACACACACACACAACACACACACACACACACACACACACACACACACACACACACCACGCACGCACGCGCGCACACACACAATTCTCTCTCTCTCTCTGTGACAAACTCTGCGGCTTTGAAATCAGTCTAAAGTGAAAGGAATTCCTTCCATTTGTGTTCGTTAACCGTAAAGATCCGGGTGCTTGCGACGCATTCCAGTCATACCTATCAAACACCACTCGCTGTCCGTTTCTGGAAGCAGTCTCCACGGTGCATTCGCTGTGATGACCCCCCCCCCCCCCCCCCCTCCCCTCAGCTTTAAACGTCTTATTGAAAGCAGCGTTAGACCTTTTACAACATAGCAGGACAAGCACCTGCTGATTTCATAAAGACCGAAATGTTTTGAGATGTGATTGATGCGATTAAATTTTTTAAAAAATTTTTTCAAAAAGGAGATCACAATTTTTCATTTTATGGGACTGAAACGTTGGTGATAAACTTCATTGTAGATTAATGGTGATTTTTAAAAAAAGTGAATATTGTAAACTGAACCCCCAAAAGTTTTGGAAATACATGCAGTCTAAATCAGGTCTAAATCTTTCTTTCTTTCTGCGTACGCAGGCTGATACTCCTGCGGACACTCCCTGTATAGCCAGGCAGTGGGGTTTTGTGTGTATGACCCTTTTTTATCCCGCCATTGAGGCAGCCATACTCCATCTTCGGGGAAGCGGTCTAAGCTCTTTATCCAAAGAGGATTTAAACATGGCCCTAACAGACATGGGCGAAGCAAACACCTTAAAGAAGAAATCTTTGTAAAGTGTGTTCGCAAAAGATCACGGAAACATAAATGCCTGCAACACTGGCCGCCTGGTCAGGTGGCAAAACAAAGACCGGAATAACGGTCACCCCAAAACAGCTAGGTAGAAGGTAGATTATTCACATAGAGCTAGGTTCGAATGTATTCACTTACCCACTTGAAAAGGAAGAAAAAATAGGAATGGCCCAGTTCCTCTATGTTCCATAACATCGATGATTTGAAAGTAGGATGGAAACTGTGCTGACAAAATGTTTGTTGAATACGACCAAAATTAAAAGAAAAAAAAAGTTTAATGAATACGACCAAATTAAAACAAAGTTTTCTTTACTAATAGAATTGCACCTTTATCGGAAAACTTGCCAGTTGACATAAATAAAAGAGTGCAAACTATAAAAAAAAAATCGACAAAAATCTTCTCGACGATCGGACCTAAATGGCGAATAAGCGTCACTAAACCCTGAGCATGTTTTTGTTTGTTTGTTTAATTACCAGTCATGTAGTGAAGATGGGACTGTCAAAAGCCTGACGGCTAGGTAAATACAGTTCCCATGATTCCTGTGTCGTGATTGGAAGAGGTAAAAAAACAAACAAACCCAACACATCCGAAGGGAGGAATACGGCTACGATTCGAGCACTAGGATCATCAAAGGTGTTGCTCATGTTGGTCCAGGCCCGCTGCCGTGTGTGAATGTATTTGTATTAGATCATCTTCTTTCGTTTAGTGTCCACAATCATCATGTTGATTATTCTGACACTTTTGTGTGTATGACCATTTTTTATTCTGCCATTAAGGCAGCCATACTCCAACTTCGGGAAAGGTGCATGCTATGTGGTGCATGCTATGTGTAACGTGTCCTCCATACCAACGGCCAAACTGGCCTTCTCTTCCGAAAGTTGGTGATGGGATTTTACGTGTGTGCAAGATGTTGTGCGTGCGTTCACACACACGGAACCTCGGTTTATCGTCTCATTCGAAGGACTGTGGGGGGAATGGAGTCAGAACCAGTGTTAACTCCGAGGGAAAAATCCCCCTGTACCGAAACGGCCCGGCGGAGATGCGAACCCGCAACCCCAAGATTACGAGTCCGATACTCTACCAGCTGAGATATTCCGGCCCCAATCTTAGACTTTCAAGACTCGAGTTCGTTTTGAATTTCAGTTTCGGTTTATTGAATGTCATTTAAAAAAGAATGGTTAGTGATTCCGCGAGACGTTATGGACGAACAGACTTCAAGACAAAACGCGACGCGTTACAACTTCTTGGGTCTTCTTGAGGTAGGCTAAAACAAACAACATCCAGGACAATGAAAACGAAGAACGAGCAATCAACACCACCCATCTTGCGCCGAATTTGAGAAGGTAAGTCATCGCTCGATCGTTCTTCGTTTAAAATCAGTTAGCCTTCAGTCATCTCACTTTGAAACTAAGCTTATTGAATTTAGTTCTGTTTTTGTCGCGCCGTAACCCGTGGCTGGCGACACTGTGACTTGAGGGAAGGGCGCGCTTGGAACAGCATAAGCTGAAAAACTAAACAAACAACCTAAACAAACGAAAAGACCACCAACAACAAACCAAAACAACGAATCAAACAAACAAAATCAAAGCAAACCGCTAAAAAAAAAAATATCCATTGCATATTTTGGTTTGCAAACTGCCGTAATTAATTGGGTCCATTCGCTACAAATACACCCCCACCCAAACCACACACACACACACACCCGGGCACTCATGCACACACGAGCACGCGCTTGCTTGCTTTCGAGTGCGCATACACCATGCTTCAGCTATCGTCAAACACCACATGTAGGAAGAAGGATAACTCTAGCATTTATGAAAATGAGGCAGTTATCTATCCATCAATCAAATATGGCGGCATAAACAAGTATCTGTCGTCCTGATGTCGAAATGCAGCGTAAAGAGACGATATTCAGCGTGAGCGTGACTGTTTATTGCAAGGTAAGAATGCTCGTTTGAATGCAGCATATACAACATCTGTAATTTACCTAAAAAACGCGCCCCATGTTTTCGCTCGTTAATCAACTTCCGGTGAGGTCAAAATGTGCTCACCGACCATTGGCATTTGACAATTAACCCGTCGGTTTCTTTCTTTCCTTTTTTTTTTTGGAACGTGTTGAAAATTATTAGCACGTGTATTTGTTTTTATTGCCACAAGTAAGTAGTGTGTGTACAATGTATTGATAATTAGATATGAACGTTTGAGACCAGGCAGTGTAAAAATTGCCTTAGTGCAATGCAAATTATGCGGGGACGATTTGTTAGTGGCTCAGACTCAGCAGAGTCGGATACATCTAGTCGAGTGACCCTGTTTTTAGTGAACTCAGTGTGTGTGTGTGTGTGTGTGTGTGTGTGTGTACGAACATGTGTGTGTTCGCGCGTCTGTGGATGTGTATGAGTGCTATCTTACTTATTGGAAAATGTTTTTCAGAATTCCTAGGTCTTCTTTGTACTGAAGATCAACAAAATATTTCACTTTTAACTTAAAAGCATCAAATTCAATTTGCAAATAATATCTGTTAGTAATGTTACTGTGAATCAGATTCTTGAGTCTTCTTTTCTATGAGGTCAACAGTTGTGTTCTTTCTGAAGTGTTCAGTTCAGTTCAGTTCAGTTCACTTGGGACTTTGGATAGCCTCACAGCTTTTATTGTCCCAGTCATCTTATTTATTTAATAAACAGTGGTTGCATAATGCATGCATATGCTCAGGATATATTTTACTCTATTCTATCAATCAAATTGGAATTTTAACATATTTAACTCTGCGTTAGTATCCAGAAGGTTTTTAAAAGTATTCAACCAAATCTTTTGCTTTTTTAATGTGTGCAGGTAGTTTGTTCCAATACGGTGCCAGTCTGTTACTAAAGGAAAATTTTTTAATATTGGTGCGACAATATTTAATTTGAATTTGTTATCAGAATTTCTTGTAATTTGATTGGAGGTTAGTTGAAAAAATCTGTTAAAATTTGTACTGTTAAGTCCCTTAAATAGCTTCGCTTGTAAATCTCAATCAAGTCTCCCCTTATTCGTCAGAACTTTAACGATGGTAAATTTAACCTTTGCAATCTCTCTGCATAGCTAATATGTTTAAACTCCTTAATGAACAAGGTGGCTCTTTTTTGCACTTTCTCAATACTCGCTGATTGCCTTTTTAAGCAAGCAAGGGCACCATATCACATTTCCATACTCCAGGTGGGGTCTAACTAATGCCTTTTATAGTATTGTAAAAACTTCAGTATCCAGATATGAAAAAGACCGTCTAATTATACCGAGCATTTTATTAGCTTTCATCATTGCACTATTTATGTGCTTGTCAAAGCTGTCAGCTGACAGTGCCATAAAATTCTGAATCATATTTTACTTGAATGTTCCCATAAAATACTACAAACTGAAAATTCAGTTAATGAAACTTTACTAATGGTTTAAAAACAAAAGTATAAAGTGCATATGTGGTTATCAATGGATTAGGGCAAAGGGCATTTATTCCTAACAATATGTTTGCTGCGAGTGCGGACCCTTTGCATAAGTGGTGGAATAATCAACTGGCTGATCGTGGTCACTGACAAGGAAGAGGAAGAAGAAGATGTGTTGGAAGAGTTTTGATACAACAATTCTGTTGCTCCTTGAAAGTAATGTTCTATGCACAGTATGAGTAGGGCAGTTACCTGAGCCAGGGAGCACTAAATAACATATTAAGGGATTTAATTCCTTCTTTTTAAGTCGGACACCACAAAATATTTGAAACATTATTTGTTCAATCTCTTCACATGTATGGTGCCCATCTAGTAGGTAAGTATATGTAGACAAATACGTGATACTTGATAGCAATCCGGGACAAATCACTTGAGTATGATTTGTAAAAAAGTAAAATTCAAATTTTCATAGATCTTGTTTTTTACAGTCACATTTTATTTAAGACATTGTTCACCCACCGTTTACTTCTAACGCCTAAGTCTGGTGTCGTCATACATTTAAATCAGCATCATATTCATAACTTTCACATCATTAACTTTCAGAAAATGGGCAGTAAATAAATGCCATTACTGAAGTATAATTATGTATCACAACCATAGTTTACAGAGATCGGTACCCTCAGTTTTGCTCAGTTAAATTCATGAATGTTCATCACAAACAAAAATACAGTTCTGAATTAGAAATTTAATCAGAACAGTCTTTCTGTTCACCCCAGAAATCAAACAGTGCTGTTAACTTTGTTCTCTAAAGTTCTGTTCACTCAAAAAATCAAACAGTGTAATCTTTGAGGCATATAATCTGATGGTTTTAGTTCTCGAGCAGATTTGTGTGATGGATCTGGAATGTTTTCATGTTCTGCCATGGGTATTGCTGTCTTTGTTGTATCAGTTCCTCACTCTGCATTAGCTTGGTTTTGCTGGTCTTGTCTTGCAATTGTGGAGACATAACATCCTCTTGTGATTCCGTTGTCGCCTGAGAAACAAGTTTCTCCATGAATGTTTATGGCTCAGTTTTATATTGTTTTGTCAGTTTGCCTTACTTGTATTGTTTCAAGAGAACTTCATCTCCTGAAATGTCATTTGGTTTTACATGTCAGTCTGTGCCTGTTAGGATATTGCTGTCCTTGTTCTTCTTAATTTGACCTCATTTATTCTCAGTCTCTGACAAGATCATCTAGTTCAGCTTTGGTCAGTTTGCCAGTCTCTTAGAGTTTGGTGCCAAAGTGTTTCTTTTTGAAAAGAAACTTGATCAGCCTTGCTCCAGTGCTATATGTATATTGTAGCCACAAGAAATGTTATACAGTTTCTGTCTTCCAGTCTTTCCTTTCTGCTTTTGCTGTTGCTGGTGTTATCAGTGATACCCAAACTCACTATCAACTTTACTGTCGGCTTGTGACCACTGTAGTGTGGTGTGCCTGTGTTCAACCTTATTCATCCACATTAATTCTGTGTATTAGAATTAAACCATGGATCATTGTCAGATATGATTGAAACTGATAAACTGGGAGTCAAGAAAATGTTTTTGAAAGCCTCAGTAGTGTGTCTACTGTGTGTCCCTCTGAACACAGCAGTTTAGAAGTGCCTACTCATAGTTAACAACTACACTAATCAGCTCCTCGCTGGAAGTAGACCATGAAGGCCAATCGTAAAATCGTCCTAAGGACCATCAGGGAATTTTCTTCCTTGGGAATCTGGTACCTTGTAGTTATATCTGGCAACAAGATGGATGTTGTTGAAAATTTTCTGTCATGGCAGATTTGTACCTGTCTCTGGCCTGATGCTCGCTGCAGTACTGTGTGCATGATTTCCAAGTGAACTCGGTGCTCACCAATCTTAGCAATCATGCAGATGAATGACAGAAACGAAGGCAAGAGTAGTAGCAGGCCAGGTGTGATTGTGAACTTTACATGCAAAGTAGCCGCAAAGGACTGTGATATAGCCATGTTTTTGTTTCACTGCAAGGTCAAAGACTTGCCCATAAGGTATCACAGGAACTGTACATATTCAGTGACATAGCCATGTTTTCGTTTCACTGCAAGGTTAAAGACTTGCCCATAAGGTATCATAGGAACTGTACATGTATATTCAGTGACAGAGCCATGTTTTCGTTTCACTGCAAGGTCAAAGACTTGCCCATAAGGTATCATAGGAACTGTACATGTATATTCAGTGACAGAGCCATGTTTTCGTTTCACTGCAAGGTCAAAGACTTGCCCATAAGGTAGTTAGATAAGATAAGATAAGATAATGTTGCTTATAGCCCAGCCGACCGCAAAGGGCCACATCAGGGCTGTCACCACGTTAAAATCAACTCACCAGTCATTTTAAAAAAAAAAAAAAAAAAAAAAAAAAAAAAAAAAAAAAAAAAAAACCAACTTTCACACATCTCGTTAAATGACATCGTCTACAAACGCACCAGAACTTTGTTAAAAATCTTTCTGCCGTAAAAGTATCATAGGAACTGTACATGTATATTCAGTGACAGAGCCATGTTTTCGTTTCACTGCAAGGTCAAAGACTTGCCCATAAGGTATCATAGGAACTGTACATGTATATTCAGTGACAGAGCCATGTTTTCGTTTCACTGCAAGGTCAAAAGACTTGCCCCTAAGGTATCATAGGAACTGTACATGTATATTCAGTGACAGAGCCATGTTTTCGTTTCACTGCAAGGTCAAAGACTTGCCCATAAGGTATCATAGGAACTGTACATGTATATTCAGTGACAGAGCCATGTTTTCGTTTCACTGCAAGGTCAAAGACTTGCCCATAAGGTTATCATAGGAACTGTACATGTATATTCAGTGACAGAGCCATGTTTCGTTTCACTGCAAGGTCAAAGACTTGCCCATAAGGTATCATAGGAACTGTACATGTATATTCAGTGACAGAGCCATGTTTTCGTTTCACTGCAAGGTCAAAGACTTGCCCATAAGGTATCATAGGAACTGTACATGTATATTCAGTGACAGAGCCATGTTTTCGTTTCACTGCAAGGTCAAAGACTTGCCCATAAGGTATCATAGGAACTGTACATGTATATTCAGTGACAGAGCCATGTTTTCGTTCACTGCAAGGTCAAAGACTTGCCCATAAGGTATCATAGGAACTGTACATGTATATTCAGTGACAGAGTCATGTTTTCGTTTCACTGCAAGGTCAAAGACTTGCCCATAAGGTATCATAGGAACTGTACATGTATATTCAGTGACAGACCATGTTTTCGTTTCACTGCAAGGTCAAAGACTTGCCCATAAGGTACATAGGAACTGTACATGTATATTCAGTGACAGAGCCCAGTTTTCGTTTCACTGCAAGGTCAAAGACTTGCCCATAAGGTTTCATAGGAACTGTACATGTATATTCAGTGACAGAGCCATGTTTCGTTTCACTGCAAGGTCAAAGACTTGCCTATGAGTATCATAGGAACTGTACATGTATATTCAGTGACAGAGCCATGTTTTCGTTTCACTGCAAGGTCAAAGACTTGCCCATAAGGTATCATAGGAACTGTACATGTATATTCAGTGACAGAGCCATGTTTTCGTTTCACTGCAAGGTCAAAGACTTGCCCATAAGGTATAGGAACTGTACATGTATATTCAGTGACAGAGCCATGTTTTCGTTTCACTGCAAGGTCAAAGACTTGCCCATAAGGTATCATAGGAACTGTACATGTATATTCAGTGACAGAGCCATGTTTTCGTTTCACTGCAAGGTCAAAGACTTGCCCATAAGGTATCATAGTAACTGTACATGTATATTCAGTGACAGAGCCATGTTTTCGTTTCACTGCAAGGTCAAAGACTTGCCCATAAGGTATCATAGGAACTGTACATGTATATTCAGTGACAGAGCCATGTTTTCGTTTCACTGCAAGGTCAAAGACTTGCCCATAAGGTATCATAGGAACTGTACATGTATATTCAGTGACAGAGCCATGTTTTCGTTTCACTGCAAGGTCAAAGACTTGCCCATAAGGTATCATAGGAACTGTACATGTATATTCAGTGACAGAGCCATGTTTTCATTTCACTGCAAGGTCAAAGACTTGCCCATAAGGTATCATAGGAACTGTACATGTATATTCAGTGACAGAGCCATGTTTTCATTTCACTGCAAGGTCAAAGACTTGCCCATAAGGTATCATAGGAACTGTACATGTATATTCAGTGACAGAGCCATGTTTTCGTTTCACTGCAAGATAAGATAAGATAAGATAATGTTGCTTATAGCCCAGCCGACGGCAAAGGGCCACATCAGGGCTGTCGTTTCACTGCAAGGTCAAAGACTTGCCCATAAGGTATCATAGGAACTGTACATGTATATTCAGTGACAGAGCTATGTTTTCGTTTCACTGCAAGGTCAAAGACTTGCCCATGAGGTATCATAGGAACTGTACATGTATATTCAGTGACAGAGCCATGTTTTCGTTTCACTGCGAGGTCAAAGACTTGCCCATAAGGTATCATAGGAACTGTACATGTATATTCAGTGACAGAGCCATGTTTTCGTTTCACTGCAAGGTCAAAGACTTGCCCATAAGGTATCATAGGAACTGTACATGTAATGTATATTCAGTGACAGAGCCATGTTTTCGTTTCACTGCAAGGTCAAAGACTTGCCCATAAGGTATCATAGGAACTGTACATGTATATTCAGTGACAGAGCCATGTTTTCGTTTCACTGCAAGGTCAAAGACTTGCCCATAAGGTATCATAGGAACTGTACATGTATATTCAGTGACAGAGCCATGTTTTCGTTTCACTGCAAGGTCAAAGACTTGCCCATAAGGTATCATAGGAACTGTACATGTATATTCAGTGACAGAGCCATGTTTTCGTTTCACTGCAAGGTCAAAGACTTGCCCATAAGGTATCATAGAACTGTACATGTATATTCAGTGACAGAGCCATGTTTTCGTTTCACTGCAAGGTCAAAGACTTGCCCATAAGGTATCATAGGAACTGTACATGTATATTCAGTGACAGAGCCATGTTTTCGTTTCACTGCAAGGTCAAAGACTTGCCCATAAGGTATCATAGGAACTGTACATGTAATGTATATTCAGTGACAGAGCCATGTTTTCGTTTCACTGCAAGGTCAAAGACTTGCCCATAAGGTAACACAGGAACTGTACGTATTCAGTGGAGTGCAGTGTGAACCCTTTGTAGGTCAGTTACATTTCACACTATCTTCCAAGTTCATCAGTCACTGTTTGGTGCCAGTCTAGATGCAGCTGTCATCTGCTCTGACCTCGGCACGTCGCTGTAGTGCTTGGGCACTTGACCCTGCAGCTCCTGTCCTAAAACTTACTTACCCACAGGTGTAAGTTTGCCCGTTTTGCACGCATGTTAGGTAAAAACACAAGTACGACAGACTTCAAAAAACAAATGACCCCCCCCCCCCCCCCCCCCCCCAAAAAAAAAAAAAAAAGAAGGGGGGGGGGGGGGGGGAAGGAGGTAAGAAGAAGAAAATTTGTACTCTTGAACAGCAGTCACAAAGGCAGGGAAAAAAACCATGTTGCAGTAGGCTGAGCTAATCAATAGAATTTGTGGAACAGACATACAGCACCATCAGACAAGAAAGTCGACCTAGCATGTATACAAATATGGACATGCTTTCTTCTATTCCCCTCCCCCTCCCATCACCACCTGTTCCTCCACCACCACTCCCCCCCCCTCCCCCCCCCCCCCCCAACACACACATCTATAGACGTACATATATAGTGTGGACATATATTACCAAACACACACATGCATACGCACACACACATATGACATGCATGCATGTGGGTGCATGCGTGCACGTGTGCGGACACCCACAGACGCACGCACGCACGCACGCACGCACGCACGCACGCACGCACGCACGCACGCACGCACGCACATGTGCAGGCGCGCATACACGCACACACATCACACAGAGGCACATACACACACGCACGCGCGCGCACACAACACACACAAACACACACACACACACACACACACACACACACACACACACACACACACACACACACACATACACAGAGACTCGTTTAAGGGGGTATTTTTTATTGAAAGTTTTAAAAAAAATTATTGTTCAGCTGATATGCTGTTGCGCCATCGTCTTGCCACATTTAGCAGAAAATCTTCAAGCTTTGTCGTTTTTGTACTCCCAGTTCTTATAGAACAGGGAGTACTTTAGAATGGGAACAAAGAAATGCGTCTGTGTTGTGTGTGTGTCCGTCTGTCGGTCCGTGGTCAAAATGTGTTCCACTCGCTCCGGACAAAACTACTGGACTGATCTTTCTGAAAATTTGTAGGTATGTTCATTATGGGTCATGGATGATTGCCTGATGTTTTAGTTTACCCCGTTATAGCCGTTACTAACGACCGTAAAGGCCTGTAACGGTTTTTCTTCTTCATGGAATATCTCAGAAAGTACTTGGCTGATCTTTGTGAAAATTAGCAGGTATGTTGATTATGGGTCACGAATAATGCCTGATGTCTTAGTTTGCCGTTATAGCCGTTATTAACGGCTGTAACGGCCCATAATGGTTTTTCTTCTTCATGGAATATCTCCGAAAGTACTTGTCCGATCTTTGTGAAAATTAGCAGGTATATTCGTTATGGGTCATGGATGATGCCCGATGTTTTAGTTTACCGTTATGGCCGTTACTAACGGCTGTAACGGTTTTTCTTCTTCATGGAATATCTCAGAAAGTACTTGGCCGATCTTTGTGAAAATTAGCAGGTATATTCGTTATGGGTCATGGATGATGCCCGATGTTTTAGTTTACCCCGTTATAGCCGTTACTAATGGCTGTAACGGCTTGAAATGGTTTTTCTTCTTTAAAGAATATCTCAGAAAGTACTTGGCCGATCTTTGTGAAAATTAGCAGGTATGTTCACTATGGGATACAGATGATGCCCAATGTTTTAGTTTACTGTTATGGCCGTTACCAATGGCTTCAACGGCCCATAACGGTTTTTCTTCTTTATGGAATATCTCAGAAAGCACTTTGTTGATCTTTCTGAAAATTTGTAGGTATGTTCATTATGGGTCACGGTTTTAGTTTACCGTTATAGCTGTTACTAACAGCTACAACTGCCCATAACGGTTTTTTCTTCTTTATGGAATATCTCAGAAAAAAGTACTTGGCCAATCTTTCTGAAAATTTGTATGTTCATTATGGGCGATGGATGATGCCCTACGTTTGAGTTTACCCCGTTATAGCCGTTACTAACGTAAACTGTTGTGTGCCGTTATAGCCGTTACTAAAGGCTATAGCGGCACATAACAGTTTTTCTTTTTATGGAATGTCTCAGAAAGTACTTGGCCGATCACTCTGAAAATTTGTAGGTATGTTCATTATGGGTCACGGATGATGCCCGATGTTTTAGTTTACCGTTACAGCCATTACTAACAGCCCATAATGGCTTTCTTCTTTATGGAAAATCTCAAAAAGTTCTTGGCCGATCTTTCTGAAAATTTGTAAGTATATTCATTATAGGTCACAGATGATGGCCGATGTTTACCAGAATAGCCATTACTAACGGTTACACCAGCCCAAGACAGTTTTTCCTGTTTATGGAATATCTCGCGCATATTCAGGGTACACTGGAAGTACGTTTATATGCTTTGCATCTTTTTTTTTTTTTCTTCAGGTTTTCATTTTGTTTATTTATTTTTGGTACTGGTTGTTTTGTGTGCATCTCATCAGTGCTTAGTACATCATGTCCTTGATCCATTATGCTTGTCATCAGTGCTTAGTACATCATGTCCTTGATCCATTATGCTTGTCATCAGTGCTTAGTACATCATGTCCTTGATCCATTATGCTTGTCATCAGTGCTTAGTACATCATGTCCTTGATCCATTATGCTTGTCTATCATTTTAGCGGAAAGGAAGGAGAGAATTTAGAATGAAAATATGTACACAATGTCATGATGTGATTTACTGTAAATTTATGTGCACAATTGTGTGAGTGACATAGTTTTATTATTACATTACATAAACAGGAAAAAAGCTTCACACACACACACACACACACACACACACACACACACACACACACACACACACACACACACACACACACGCACACACACACACACACACACACACACACACACACACACATATGTACATATACAGAAAGAAAGAGAGAGAGAAGGAGAGAGAGATAGGGAGGGGGGGGGAGAGAGAATCTTAGATAAAACATCAATTTTAAAGACATTTGCTACATTTGGTTCTTGACATTGGACAGTTAAAAGTTAAACTCAGCATGCTAGTGAATTAGACTGCCATGATTTGCAAGTGGGAGTCAAGCAAGAGTTACCCAACTTGTTCATGATTTATTGTTTACTGTCACTTGCCTCATTGAAGGTTTACAGTTAGTACTACTTAGTCTACTGCTTTACAAAATCTCCAGGCGGCAGAGTGATCGTTGGTGTCACAGTATATGATGAAATTAGAAGTTCTTCAAATTATTGAAGGTGGATGGATGGATGTGTTGTTAAAACCGCTGCGTTTACACTTGATCTGTATGTGGAATGTCATGTAGTTTTCTTCATCGTTGTAGCTAGTCTCTCGCCAGCTTTCCTGGAACTTGCCATCAACTTTCTGTTTTGAGTATTTGAACTAGGACAGTGTTGGGTCAGCATTGGGTCAGGGTTTATCTCATGCTGAGGTACTATGAAGTTTAGAAGGTAATTCAGGTAGAATGTTTCAAGCTTCACTCTTCTTCAGCCATTGTTGTGACATAACAATTTTGTGAGAGAGTGATAATGTTGAAGTATTGTCACACCACAGCTGATTGGAATCTCTCTCTCTCTCTCTCTCTCTCTCTCTCCTCTCTCTCTCTCTCTCTCTCTCTCTCTCTCTCTCTCTCTCTCTCTCTCTGTGGTTCCTGCTGTCTGACTCTCTCTGTCTTGTCTCAGTCAGTATCTGCTTCTCTCTGTGTTTGTCTGTATCGTCTTCCCCTCTCGCTTTCCTTCTCTCTGGGTTCCTCTCAACAGTTGATGAATCTCAGTGCATGCTCATACTTTGCCTTCCATACTGATGTGCTGACAGGTACAGACATTCCACAGTTGATGAATCTCAGTGCATGCTCATACTTTGCCCTCACACTGATGTGGTGACAGGTACAGACATTCAACAGTTGATGAATCTCAGTGCATGCTCATACTTTGCCCTCCATACTGACGTGCTGGCAGGTACAGACATTCAACAGTTGATGAATCTCAATGCATGCACATACTTTGCCCTCCATACTGACGTGCTGGCAGGTACAGACATTCAACAGTTGATGAATCTCAGTGCATGCTCATACTTTGCCCTCACACTGATATGGTGACAGGTACAGACATTCAACAGTTGATGAATCTCAGTGCATGCTCATACTTTGCCCTCCATACTGACGTGCTGGCAGGTACAGACATTCAACAGTTGATGAATCTCAGTGCATGCTCATACTTCGCCCTCCATACTGACGTGCTGGCAGGTACAGACATTCAACAGTTGAAGAATCTCAGTGCATGCTCATACTTCGCCCTCCATACTGACGTGCTGACAGGTACAGACATTCAACAGTTGATGAATCTCAGTGCATGCTCATACTTCGCCCTCCATACTGACGTGCTGACAGGTACAGACATTGAAGGTGAAAGGGAAAGGTTGTGAGGGAGAGAGGTCAATGAGGCCGTGGAGAGAAGTTGAGGGGAAGCAGGGAAGAAGTAGAAGACATGAAAAGTGCGTATAGTTTGTGAGAAAGTTGATGCCTCCAGAACACCTCCGTTCTCTGAATACCAGCATCCCCTGTCCAGATCTGCTTGATGATCCTACATCTCATGTCCACCTACACATTCAGCAACCTGAAGCCTTTGCCCGCTATGTGTCCATGTTCTTCCTGATGAGCTGAATGTGCAGATGGATCAGCCTTTTGTGTACAGTCTGTCTAGTCTCACCTGCCTACTGCATTCTGTAGCCGCTAGCACAGTTGGTCAAGCAGATGGCATTTTCTCTGAGGGATTGTTTCTGATCTTGAAGACTTGAAGGACTGGCCAGTGACCACGTTGCGGAGAGATGGTGGTGGTGCCCTGCAGGTGGCTGGCGTTTGGTACTCGGCCATGGTGTCGAGGGTAACCCTCGCAGCCCAGGGAATGAGGGTCAGACCTTCAGGGCGGCATGGAATTGTAAAGGCTTTTAAAGTTTCACAGCTCTCGTGAAGGTGTGGAAGTTCAGAGTTTGGAATGCTAGGGTTTCGAGCTTGGACACACATTACATAAACTGAGTGATAAGTGTTATGTCCTCAAAAAAACAAACAGAACCTTTCTGCCCATTTAGCTGAAATATTCAGTGTAAATAATTGAATAGTCTGGAATCTAAGTAAATATGACCTGTTCCAGTGGACCAATGGCCTGTTGAACATGTGTTGGCTGTTTTTTTCAGTTATGGTTGATTGTGACAGTTTTCGTCCAGTTAACTTCAGTAGCAACTGGTGTACACACTCAAGCCTGTCATATGATGGCTTTTTTTTCTATTATATAACTGGCATAAAAACGATGGAGAGGGAGGTTTGGAGATGGATCAGACAAAACAGAGAGCAGATCGTCTGGAGATGGATCAGACAAAACAGAGAGCAGATCGTCTGGAGATGGATCAGACAAAACAGAGAGCAGACCGTTAGGAGATGGATCAGACAGAACAGAGAACAGATCGTTTGGAGATGGATCAGACAAAACGAGAGCAGATCGTTTGGAGGTGGCTCAGACAAAATAAAGAGCAGATCGTTAGGAGATGGATCAGACAAAACAGAACAGATCGTGTGGAGATGGATTAGACAAAACAGAGAGCAGATCGTTTGCAGATGGATCAGACAAAACAGAGAACATATCGTTTGGAGATGGATCAGACAAAACAGAGAGCAGATCGTTTGCAGATGGATCAGACAAAACAGAGAGCAGATCGTTTGGAAATGGATCAGACAAAACAGAGAGCAGATCGTTTGGAGATGGATCAGACAAAACAGAGAGCAGATCGTTTGGAGATGGATCAGACAAAACAGAGAACAGATCATTTGGAGATGGATCAGACAAAACAGAGAACAGATCATGTGGAGATGGATCAGACAAAACAGAACAGATCGTGTGGAGATGGATCAGACAAAACAGAGAACATATCGTTTGCAGATGGATCAGACAAAACAGAGAACAGATCATTTGGAGATGGATCAGACAAAACAGAGAACAGATCATGTGGAGATTGATCAGACAAAACAGAGAACAGATCGTTTGCAGATGGATCAGACAAAACAGAGAGCAGATCATTTGGAGATGGATCAGACAAAACAGAGAGCAGATCGTTTGGAGATGGATCAGACAAAACAGAGAACAGATTGTTTGCAGATAGATCAGACAAAACAGAGAACAGGTCATTTGGAGATGGGTCACACAATACAGAACAGATGGTTTGGAGATGGATCAGACAAAACAGAGAACAGATCATTTGGAGATGGGTCAGACAAAACAGAGAACAGATCATTTGGAGATGGCTCAGACAAAACAGAGAACAGATCATTTGGAGATGGCTCAGACAAAACAGAGAACAGATCATTTGGAGATGGGTCAGACAAAACAGAGAACAGATCATTTGGAGATGGGTCAGACAAAACAGAGAACAGATCATTTGGAGATGGCTCAGACAAAACAGAGAACAGATCATTTGGAGATGGATCAGACAAAACAGAGAACAGATCATTTGGAGATGGATCAGACAATACAGAGAACAGATCATTTGGAGATGGATCAGACAATACAGAGAACAGATCATGTGGAGATGGATCAGACGAAACAGAGAACAGACTTAAAGCAGGATCTGAGCAAAGTGATCAACTTTTAAGGCTTCAGTTTCAGGGTTCCTCAGAGAACGCAATAGGTGAGCACAGCTCAGGGTTTCACTTCTGACAGCTGATAGGAGTTGATTCTCTCACGGCACAGGAGAGTAAAGAGGCTGAACGGATTTAGCTGGGTGCGGCTGTGTATCTAGCAGTTTACTTGAGCGGCATGGGAGTAATTGCCACTTAGGGAGATGGAAGATAGACATCAAATGATCAATAGAAAAGAGAAAGAAAAAAAAAAAAAAAAAGAAAAAGTGAAGGGGAGTTCACTTCACTTAGGTTAACACTTTACTAACATGGGAACACAAATCTAAAGAAATAATGTTCAGCGTAATCTGGAATGTTGTTATCAAGTTTGTTGATATCACCTCTTATCCATCTCTAATTCTTTCTCTGTGTTTTTTTTTAACGTGTGTGACCCAGTCAGTACACGCTTGTGTGTGTGTGTGTGTGTGTGTGTGTGGTTTTCAATACATTTACAGGCAGTTTTGAAGTGTGACCCCCCCCCCCCTCCCCGCCCCCCAAAATGTTTTGTGACCCCCTGAAAATTTGGAAACAAGTTTTCCACGCCGAGTCTGACCCCTTCATTTAAAAAAAAACAACTATCGCTGCAGGCAAGAAGCACTCAGACCAATTACTGGTAGCAGAGTGTAAACTGAAGTGAAGCCAGATCATCAGCAGGTTTCATTTCTTGCCAGAAGCCAGTTGACCATCATGGTGAGACCCACTGCAGTAAAGGGAGTCCTTCCTACCCTTGGATTGTTTAGAACTTCATGGGTTTCCCCCCAGCAACTTGGTATGTGATTTGAAATTCAGTCGTTGGCCATCGTTGAGATGGTGAAGATCTTGCAGGCTGCTGTGTGTATTTTGTTGTGAAGACGAGAGCTTTATCAGTACACTGTTTGGATTCCTTTCACTGCACAGATAGTAGGAAATATGATTTGTCAGCTGTTGAAACTTGATACTATAGGGTAGTTTTTATGATGTATGCTATTTACAGACTGTGTGTTTGTTGGATGGTAAGGTAATGTAATGTTGCTTATAGCCTAGCCGACCGCAAAGGGCCATATCAGGGCTGTCACCACGTTGAAGTCAACTCACAAGTCGTCAAAAATAAAGAAGCAAAACCCCCCTCCCCCCCACCATTCACACATCTCTTTAAAATACACCTTCTAAAACGCACCAGAAACTTTGTTAAAAATCTTTCTTCCGTAAATTCTTAGATCAGATGAGAAATGTTAATCTCTTTCAAAAATTCAAAGATATCTGGGAGGGGTGGGGGTGG
>CM031610.1:5850261-5950261 GCA_018398815.1 Conus ventricosus
AATTGTAGGTCAGTTTTGTGGGACTAGAGCATGTCAGGAGATGAATTCATGAGCAAAATAGTTTAGAAAATTCTGTTTTTCTGTCAAAAAAAAAAAAAAATCGGTGGGAAATAGGAAACATTGTAGTGAAGACTTATATCAGCATGCTATGTTGGGCAACTTGTATCTTCAATTCAAACGTGAAGTCGGTTCTGCTCTATGGCTGCGAGACTTGGAGAATGACCAAGGCAATACAGCAAAAAATTCAGACCTTCATCAACACCTGTCAGAGGTGCATCTTCAAAATCAGATGGCCAGAGAAGATCAACAATGAAGACCTATGGAAACAAGCAGGACAGGAACCAGTGGCCAAGCAGATTCTGCGGAGGAAGTGGGGCTGGATTGGACACACTCTTTGGAATCCAGCATCCAGCACCACATGCCAAGCCCTGACATGGAACCCGCAGGGGAAAAGGAAGAGAGGCCAACCTCGCAGCACCTGGAGGCGAGACACTGAGGCAGAGATAAAGAGGCAGGGGACCAACTGGACAGGCATTCAGCGAGCAGCCCAGAACCGAGTGCGATGGCGGAGTGTAGCCGATGGCCTATGCTCACCCTTGAGCTATGGGCCTAAGTAATGTTGGGCAACTTGCGTGAAACATGGCCTTTTTCTGTACTTCAAATCCTAGCAGGTGTGTTTTTTTTTGCTGAAAGAATCTGTACTTGAGTTCTTCTGCCGTTTGCTTTGTTGGTCCTTGAACACAGTTTCCCTGAGTGCATTATTTTTCTGTGGAGTTTTTCTTTCAAGCAAAAAGAAAAAAAAAAGTTCAAGGTCGGTGGCAAAAATGTAGGGATGGTCAGGTGACTTGAAACAGATAACTTCCTTTTTAACCTTGGGATAAGCTGTCTGCATCCAGGTCTTGCATTCATGCAGTAGATTGAGGCCATCAGCAAGTGGTAGAATTTGATCTTTTGTAGGGTGCTAAGAGAACAGGATTTTGAAAGATTGTAATAAGGGTTTGAAGTCACTCCGCCAAACAGCATAGACAAATCACAAGACAAAAGATGACGTGTTTCGACCTCTTAATTCTTCTTCAGGCAAGATAAACAACACTCGGGACAAATGAAAATGAAGAACAAGCAATCAATCACTAATCTTGTCGAATTCGGCTCAAGATTGGCGTTGAATGTGTTTGAAGATGATGTTGATTATACTGATCCGTATCAAGTGAGCTGTGCCGTGGCTCATATGCCTAGGCTCGGCCTTCTTTCCACCTCCATTGTTGACTTGTGGTCTTGCTGAGAAATGTGGGGCATCTTTACAAAACAAGCTGAGGAGAGTGTCAGTGGGTGTGTTATCCAATGGTGCGGGTGCCTGCTTACGAGGCAACAAGTCCCCGCTGCAAGGCAACAAGTCCCCGCTGCATCCAGTGGTTTGAAGTTGACGCTGACTTGAGTGGGGAGTGGTTAGCTGACTCCAAAAGAAACCACAGCGATAGAAGAGATGACCGAGGAGGAGTTGTGCAGAAACCACTCTGTGGTAGCCGTTTGATCAGTGGAGTGCGATGAGCCATGGTCATGGGTTTCCTGTCCAGTGCATCGAGCCATGCTTCTGGCTGTTAGTGTGGTGTCAGACATTGTCTGGCCAGTGTGAGCAGCCATAGGAATCGAGCTTTGTGTTCATTTAGTTATTTGGTTCCTGGTCGACATTCACCATTACTGGATTGTGTACTTTCCCAAAGCCATCTTTCCAGAGAAGGATGGGTCAGCAAGTGGTGACTGTGAAGAGGAGTTATGAGTGAGCTGCTGAAGGGAGCAGTCACCAGTGGCAAAGCAGCTACAGCCCAAAAGAAATGAATGTGTCCTACATTGATTTCAGAGGCACACGCTGCCTGTGTGTGTTCGTACAGTTTGTGTTTATGTTCACCGCCACGGGAGATGGGGTGGGGGTAGGGTGAGGAGGAATAAATCATTTGTGAATCTGTTTGGAATCAAGTTAGCAACTGATTTTAGAACATTTTTGCTGTTTTTTAAAACCAAAACTAACAGAAAGAAGACTAATTTTTATGTAGGTGTTTTTCTAGGTGTTTTCTTCTCTTTTTTTTTGGTTCAAATTTTGAAGAAGACCAGGATAGGTGTGGAATTGATGGGCTTGTCTCAAACAAAGAGCGTAGTGCTTGTCATGACATGTATATCTAGATATGTCTGCAGACATGTCAGTGTTTGTATATTGTTTTGTGAGCATGGTTCAGAGTACGCTTTGTGGGGAGTGCGTAGGTCGGTGCCTAAAACCAGCTACAAGTGTGATTGTAGATGAGGGCTGCTTTTCCTGCCTGTGAATATGAGGCCTAACCTCCCTCAGCCAAATCCCTGACCAAGACACTGGTTTGACAGAAGTGATGAACTGAAGATGCAGAGGTGAAAGCGCGGAAAGTACCCTGATTTGTCTGGTTGTATAAAAAGTGATGTGATCAAGAAGCCCAATTCCATGAATCGGCAGACAGCACATATGGCAGGGAAATTCTCAAACATGCACGTGCACACACACGTACACAATTGCACTCTCACTCTCTGCTCTCTCTCTCCTCACACACACACACATGTGCGCGCGCGCAAACACACGCACACACACCACACACACACACACACACACACACACACACACCACACACACACCAACACACACACACACACACACACACACACACACAACACACACACACACACACACACACACCACACACACACACAGGTAACTGGGTAGAAATTGTTTTTCCTTCTGTCTGTTGTCAAGAATGGGAGCTGGACAGGTGTGGTAAACATTGTTTTCTTGGCAAATGAAACAAACTGCGGCGTTACTGAAACACGACAAAAAAGCAGAAGAGCACACAAAACAAAGTGTGAAGTAAACGACGATTTAATGCACGACACAAACAGGACAAGAAATTTTTGGCAAAATGCCTTCCTCAGCGACAAAAAAAAAAAAAAAGTACAGACATAAACATGCACAATACTCCCTTGTGAAGCCAAAGTGGTGAGTGAAGTAGACAGAGGGACAGTGGAAGAGAGGGTGAGTAGAGTTCAAGGAATAGGGCACGAGGGAAAGAGGGTAGAAGTAAAGTGAGGAGGAGGAAAAGGAGAAAGGGGAGAGAGAGAGGGAGAGAGGGGGGTGGAGGGGGAAAGAGAGGGGAGAGACAGAGAGAGAATGGAAGTAAGGAAGAGTGGAGAAGGGTGAGAGAGAGAGAGGAGGGGAAGGAGAGTGAGTGGAGGGGGAGGGGTGTGATGGTATGTAGTGGGTGTGTTGGCATATGAATGAAATGAACAAGAGAAAGCACAATAAGATAAGATACATATACTCGAAAAAGCATTTTAAATGATAAGGGGGTGGAGGGGGGAAAGGAGGGGAGAGACAGAGAGAGAATGGAGTAGAGGAAGAGTGGAGAATGAGAGAGAGAAGAGGGAGGGGAAGGGAGAGTGAGTGGAGGGGGGGGTGTGTGGTATGTGTGGGTGTGTTGCATATGAATGAAATGAACAAGCAAAAGCACAATAAATAAGATGACAATATACTCGAAAAGCATTTTAATGACAAGGGGGGGGGGGGGGGGGGGGGGGGAGGGAGGAAGGAGGGTCAGCCGCCTAAAGCATCCGACCCAAGTCTGACCCAAGGGTAGGTTGCCCTACCCAAGCACCAAGGGGTGGAGTGGAGGGGAGACGGCGAGACCCCGAGAAAAAGACCCACTAGCCAGACGCAGCTAAGCACCCCTAGCTAGGCTGCCCCCCCCCCCCCCCCCCCCACCCACACACACAAAAAAAAAAAAAAAAAAAAAAAAAAAAAAAAAAAAAAAAACCTTGCCCGTGGGCAAAACCACACACACACACACACATACAAGTGCGCACGCGCGCACGAACAAACACATACGCACTCATATATATACACGCCAATAAGTGCACACATTGGGGGGGGGGGGGGGGGGGGTGTGGGTGAAACAGTGGGGAATAAATGGGAAACTGTGACGCACTCTGTCCAAGCCGAGCTTGCAGCTTTCCTCAGAGGGTCAAACAGCTGACGGCGCAACAGGGAAGGCGAAGGCCACTGTGACGCGCTCTGTCCAAGCCGACCTTGCAGCTTTCCTCAGAGGGTCAAACAGCTGACGGCGCAACCGGGGAAGGCGAAGGCCACTGTGACGCGCTCTGTCCAAGCCGAGCTTGCAGCTTTCCTCAGAGGGTCAAACAGCTGACGGCGCAACCAGGGAAGGCGAAGGCCACATCTGGTTCTGCAAGTATGGGGGTTGTCTTCCCCGGTGTTGGTCTTAGTCGGTGTTGTCTCGGACGCCACCCGTCGCTCCCTTGGCTTGAAGTAGAGGACGGGCGTCCGCAATGGTCAGGTAGCTGTAGCTGTCTGTAGCTGTAGCTGTAGCTGTCTTTTCTATTGTCGAGTGAGGACCACCTCAAATCCAGTCCCGACTACCTCAAAGCCAGCCAGACAGCTACAGCTACCTGACCATTGCGGACGCCCGTCCTCTACTTCAAGCCAAGGGAGCGACGGGTGGCGTCCGAGACAACACCGACTAAGACCAACACCGGGGAAGACAACCCCCATACTTGCGGAACCAGACGTGGCCTTCGCCTTCCCTGGTTGCGCCGTCAGCTGTTTGACCCTCTGAGGAAAGCTGCAAGCTTGGCTTGGACAGAGCGCGTCACAGTGGCCTTCGCCTTCCCCGGTTGCGCCGTCAGCTGTTTGACCCTCTGAGGAAAGCTGCAAGGTCGGCTTGGACAGAGCGCGTCACAGTGGCCTTCGCCTTCCCTGGTTGCGCCGTCAGCTGTTTGACCCTCTGAGGAAAGCTGCAAGCTTGGCTTGGACAGAGCGCGTCACAGTTTCCCATTTATTCCCCACTGTTAACCCCCCCCCCCCCCCCCCCCCCCCCAATGTGTGCACTTATTGGCGTGTATATATATGAGTGCGTACGTGTTTGTTCGTGCGCGCGCGCGCACTTGTATGTGTGTGTGTGTGTGTGTGTGTGTGGTTTTGCCCATGGGCAAGTTTTTTTTTTGTTTTTTTTTTTTGTGTTGTGTGTGTGTGGGGGGGGGGCGAGCCTTGCAGCTCTTAGCTGCGTCTGGCTAGTGGGTTTTTTCTCGGGGTTCTCCCGTTTTCCCTCTCACCCCTTGGTGCTTGGGTAGGGCAACCTACCCTTGGGTCAGACTTGGGTCGGATGCTTTAGCGGCTGACCTCCTTCTCCTCCCCCCCCCCCCCCCTTGTCATTTAAAATGCTTTTTCGAGTATATTGTATCTTATTTATTGTGCTTTTGCTTGTTCATTTCATTCATATGCAACACACCCACTAATACCATCACACCCTCCCCCTCCACTCACTCTCCTTCCCCTCCTCTTCTCTCTCTCATTCTCCACTCTTCCTCTACTTCCATTCTCTCTCTGTCTCTCCCCTCTCTTTCCCCCCTCCACCCCCTTATCATTTAAAATGCTTTTTCGAGTATATTGTATCTTATTTATTGTGCTTTCTCTTGTTCATTTCATTCATATGCAACACACCCACTACATACCATCACACCCTCCCCTCCACTCACTCTCCTTCCCCTCCTCTTCTCTCTCTCATTCTCCACTCTTCCTTTACTTCCATTCTCTCTCTGTCTCTCCCCTCTCTTTCCCCCTCCACCCCCCTCTCTCTCTCTCTCTCTCTCCCTTTCTCCTTTTCCTCCTCCTCACTTTACTCTACCCTCTTTCCTCGTGCCCTATTCCTTGAACTCTACTCACCCTCTCTTCCACTGTCCCTCTGTCTACTTCACTCACCACTTTGGCTTCACAAGGGGAGTATTGTGCATGTTTATGTCTGTACTTTTTTTTGTTTGTCGCTGAGGAAGGCATTTTGCCGAAAAATTCATTGTTTTCTTGATCCTGGCCTTTCCTCTTGCGAGTCGACATGTACACAGATTCTAACCCTGTCCAAGTCCTTCAGACGGGGACTGCAGATGCTGAAAGAAAGGGAAAAGAAGCTGCACACAAGTCTACTTGAACCTGTTCTGCACAGAACTGTAGGGGCGACGGATGATGATGCCCTCACCACCACCCAAAATACCATGTATACTGGTGATGCCTTTATGCGTGACATAATTGTTTAAAAAAGAAGTTAGATTCACCAAAGAATATCTGGTGTAAGCAATGGTGAATCTAGGTTCTACTTGCAGCCAAGAAATGAAGAGGAAGAAGAAGGAAAAAATGTCAGGAATGATAATTATGTTAAGAAGTGTGAAGGATGACGTTCACTTTGTCGCAACATCGTGCCGTTATTTGCGAGGCATACCTGTATGCTCCAGAGTCCATGGGGAACATTGTGTGCATGTATATGTGTGACTGTTTAGCTTTCCCTCCAATCCCTAGGCCATTTGGCAGTTTGAACTAATGTAGTCACGCGTCCAGTGGGCTGAGAAAGGAAACTCCAGAAACTGACTTTGACAATGATTTGCCTTTCTTTTTGGTATGTCTTGTTGTTGTTATCATAAGTATGAAGAATACTGATAATATGGTGAGGTAAAGTTGCCTATAGCGCAGCTGACCGCAAAGGGCCACGCCAGGGCTGTTACTGATAAGATAGCACCTGTCCTGAGTTTGAAACCGAGCTGTAAGTGCTTTACAATACACACTTCCCTTTACACCCAGGTCTGCCTACCTGGGCAGCGCTGGCTGAAGAGTTGCCTGCGGGCGCCACAGTTAGACGTTTTCTGTATCATTCAGTCAGTCGGTCAGTCAATCGATTTTTTCTTTCATGTTTTCATTCTTTTGGTGCAAGCTATGTGTAAAATAGTCATCTGAACCAACGACCAAACTGGCCTGCGCTTTTGAAAGTTGGAGTTGAGATTTTGATGTCTGTGGGGGACGTTATGCATACATTCACTTATGGAAATTGAGTTTACTGTCTCGTTTTGGGAACAGGATTCAGATGCAGTGTGAATTTAGAGGGTAAAAATCCCCCTGTTCCAAAACGCCCACGCAGAGAATGAGATGTCTCAGTGTGTTGGGAGAGCCAGAGGGACCGTTCCTTGCCTGACAGCCTGGGGGCAGATTGCATGGGGCAGGCAGACCATTGTGTAAAGGGAAGTGTGGGGCAGATTGTATGGGGCAGGCAGACCATTGTGTAGAGGGAAGTGTGGGGCAGATTGCATGGGGTAGGCAGACCATTGTGTAGAGGGAAGTGTGGGGCAGATTGCATGGGGTAGGCAGACCATTGTGTAGAGGGAAGTGTGGGGCAGATTGCATGGGGTAGGCAGACCATTGTGTAGAGGGAAGTGTGGGGCAGATTGCATGGGGTAGGCAGACCATTGTGTAGAGGGAAGTGTGGGGCAGATTGCATGGGGCAGGCAGACCATTGTGTAGAGGGAAGTGTGGGGCAGATTGTATGGGGCAGGCAGACCATTGTGTAGAGGGAAGTGTGGGGCAGATTGCATGGGGTAGGCAGACCATTAGGTAAAGGGAAGTGTGGGGCAGATTGCATGGGGTAGGCAGACCATTAGGTAAAGGGAAGTGTGGGGCAGATTGCATGGGGTAGGCAGACCATTGTGTAAAGGGAAGTGTGGGGCATATTGCATGGGGCAGGCAGACCATTGTGTAAAGGGAAGTGTGTATTGTAAAGCACTTACAGCTTGGTTTCAAACTCAGGACAGTTGCTATCTTATCAGTAACAGCCCTGGTGTGGCCCTTTGCTGTCAGCTGGGTTATAAGCAACTTTACCTCACCAAATTATTGGTATTCTTCATACTTACAATAACAACAACAGACCCACTAAAGAAGAAGTGTCAGGAATGACATGTTCAAGCTGAAGAAGAAAAGTTGGGACTGGGAGTGACGTATGTTAAGGGAGTAGAAGAAATAACAGGAACGACTGGAAGAAGGAGAAGAAAATTGAGAAAAGACCAACCGTGAAAAGAAGGATGGGAAATGGTGTGAATGAGACATTGAACAGGAAGCATTGAGAATGACCCATTCATCTTCACTAGATGGCACTTCAGACACAGATTCCTGACATGGCAGGTCTCCCAGTGCCAAAACATGTCACATAGGCTTCAGTTCAGTGTGTATTTTACTGCAGTTATGCCAGTTCAGGTGTTGCAGGTTGTGCAAGACCCATACTCGTCCAAGAGTCATCAGGACTCCAGACTCAGTGTACTGTGGTATCCCATTACTGCTTTAAAAATCATGGTGGGTCCACCAGACCTGTGTTCATTGGAAGTGTGTAGTTTGAATTAAGCTTCTGGTTTGGTCTTACTCTTTTGATGCGCTGACACCAAAATAGGCTGATCTAGAATAAACTGCATTTTTGAAAGATGCCTAACATTTGGCTAGCATTGTTCTTTTGGTTCCAGAGATATCAAGATGTGATACCTAACATTTCACTAGAATAGTTCTTTTGCTTCCCGAGATATCAAGATGTTTGTCTGGGTACTGGTAAAGATGCCAAACATTTCACTAGAATAGTTCTTTTGCTTCCAGAGATACCAAGATGTTTGGTTCCAGAGATATCAAGATGTTTGTCTGGTGAAGGTGTAAGAAGGACGAAGAGATATCAAGATGTTTGTCTGGTGAAGGTGTAAGAAGGACGAAGAGATATCAAGATGTTTGTCTGGTGAAGGTGTAAGAAGGACGAAGAGATATCAAGATGTTTGTCTGGTGAAGGTGTAAGAAGGACGAAGGAGTAATGTTACTTTCTGGTTGTGAATACACTTCAGGACAGTATTGTTACTTGTGTGTGTGTGTGTGTGTGTGTGTGTGTGTGTGTGTGTGTGTGTGTGTGTGTGAGAGAGAGAGAGAGAGAGAGAGAGAGAGAGAGAGAGAGAGAGAGAGAGAGAGAGAGAGAGTGTGTGTGTTTGAGAGAGAAAGAGAGAGAGTGTATGAGAGAGAGAGAGAGAGAGAGTGTGTGTGTGTGTGTGTGTGTGTGTGTGTGAGAGAGAGCGAGAGAAAGAGAGTGTGTGTGTGTGTGTGTGTGTGTGAGAGAGAGAGAGAGAGGTGTGTGTGTGTGTGTGTGTGAGAGAGAGAAAGAGAGAGTGTGAGTGTGTGCAGAGAACAGAACAATTATTTCATTCAGTATGAAAACACTGAAACTTGACGTGGGTTGGTGTGAAAGCCTTTCCCCTGTCTCTGATTCAGTGGGACACAGTGATCCACCATTAAAGCTGGGTGTAAATTGGGCAACACATCTGCCGCTAAGTACTTGAAACCTTGCTAACTTGGAGTACTTGTGCATCCATTAGATATTCTGTGTCACACTTTCGTGAACTGCACCCAGCAAGTACGCACATGTAGATTAGAAGCCATAGTGACAAGGACTGCCTAAGTGGAGAAAAAGACAACGCAGATTACAAAGGATACATGTTGGTAGAAAAAAAAAAGGGCTATGGTGAAGAGTGAAAAGCTGTGAACATTGTGTCTTTACGCTGTGAGTTTTCTGTAAGTTGTTCATCTGTGTTTTACTCATATTTTTGATGAAAGGAAAAGTAGAACATCAAACGCTTTCACGTGCTGCCTCTGATGTTTGGCTTTTAAAAAAAAAACCAAAACACTTTCTGTTCGGCATTCTTTAATGATTCTGAAATTTATCTGTAGAGACCTTCAAGCAGTCCAAGTTACAGCGAGGGTCTTTAGTTGAAGTGGTCTTCCTTTGAGGGGTAACTTGGTAGGAGACGGAAGAGAAGGGGGGGAAAAAATCCAGGACACCGCAAGTCCTTTCCTGGAGAGATTGTTTATAGGAAAGAACTGGGAGGTGTCACTGTGGTGTGCACTGTGTGTGTGTGTGTGATCTGACATCTCTTGTTCCTGATGACACACCAGAAGTGTGTCTTTGTTTTCTTTGTTTCCTCCGCTTGCTTGGGGGGAGGGAGGGGGGGGGGGGAGTTGGCTGCCTCCTGGGAATTCTGACATTATGGTCCTGCCTCCTGGGAATTCTCTCTGCCTGTAATTTTGACTTTTCGACTCATTTTGACTCTTGCCTTTTTAACTGTTTCATTGTGTTTTTTGTCATTAACTTTTTCTTTCTGTTTTTTCCCCCTCTTTTGTGAACCATTCCCCTGTCTTTGGTCAAGAAAGGTTTATTACATTTTTTTATATTTTTTTTTTTACTCATTACCGTTTCTGACTTGATGGTGACACATCAAGGATTAGAAAAAGTGATAGACAAATTAGTCCTGAATCAGAAAAATCAGTAAGACAGGATATCCTGCTTTTAATTAGAAACAACAGGAGAGTTTGGCATTACGAGAGAAACACTACTAAAGTCTTGTTATGGGTTCGGTGGATTTCATGATCAGCACGCAGTCCACAAACAACTGTTGTTGCAGAATGCACTGCCAGTTCAGGTGTCTATACTGTACATTTGGAAATGGAAGATTACATTACTTGATATTTTTGTCGTTGTGAGTGGGTGTACTTGAAGATGAAAAGATTAGATTACTTGTTTTTTTTTTGTCGTTGTGAGTGGGTGTATTTGAATTTAGAACACATCCAGACAGTGTCAAAGAATAAATTGTGAATGATTGTTTTATATTCACCTGTAATTTAAGTAGAGGAGTGATTCAAACAAGTTAAGTAAGAGATGGGTTAGTTTCAAACGGCCATGTTTCATTCAGCGTCCATCTTGCGTGGGATTGGAGAAGATAGGTGATTGTTCGTTCTTGGTTTTCATTGGTCTGAATGTTGTTTATCCTGTCTGAATGAAGACCAAAGAGAGGTTGAAATGCGTGATTTGTTTGTCCATGTTAAGCAACAGAGTTGCTTGAAATTACTTTTAAAGGTTTAGTAGAAATATGTTATGAACAGATGATAACAATGTGAAAATTTTAAAGTTGATCAAGACCTGATGATGATCAGTGGGTCATTGACTCATTGACTAAGACCGAAGCAGCCAGCCAGCTGCTGAAACGAGCGCAGGAAATGGGCAGTGATTCACCTTTTTTTTTTCTTTTCTGAACCAGCTGTCAGTACGCTTTGTTTACATTAAGAAAACAATGCAAAATTTGCTTCAACTTTCAGCTGTGTCTGTCTGTTTGTCACTTTCTCATTCGTTTTCTCTCTCTCTCTGTCTTTCTCAAGTCTGTCTCTATCAGTCCAGTCTGTCTGTGTTTGTCTGTGTGTCTCTCCCCCTCTCCCTTCCTCTCTCTCTCTCTCTATCTTTTTCTCTCTGTCTTTTCTCTTTCTCTTCCCCCCCCTCTCTCATTTCTCTCTCTCTCTCTCTCTCTCTCTCTCTCTCTCTCTCTCTCTCTCTCTCTCTCTCTCTCTCTTCCTCCCTTGCACTAACAGCTAATAGTAAGATCAAACCTTGATCATAATACCCAATTATTTTTTTTACCTAAAAAAGTTTCAGATTCTCACAACTGGACTTGTAAGTTGTATTAGGGGTGCATCAGTATACATTATATGCTTGTTAATTAGGGGTGCATCAGTATACATTATATGCTTGTTAATTAGGGGTGCATCAGTATACATATATGATTTTTTTTTTTTTTTTTTTTTTTTTTTTTGCTGTCCCAACCTCTGCGCTACCTCAGAGGCAGTGCACCCACGCCGCTCATTCCGATACCCCGTCCACAGCCATAGCCCGGCTGGCCCCGCCGCAGCCCCGGCACCAGCAATCCACAGGGAGCAGTCAATGTCAAGTCGTCAAGAGGCAACCCACCGGAGGAGACACTGCACTGCTGCCGAGTCACTTCGGTGATGTTCAGTGGCGCCTGTTCTGATCTAACATACGCAGGACACCACCTACTAAGCCCCCTACTAACGACAATAATTGCTTAGTCGCGGAGCCGGCGTGAGTGAGCTCTCCCTCCGGAGGGCGCCACCACGTCCGTCCAACGACAGCCCCCATTGACTCGCCGATACCGGTGACCCCGACGGAAGCAAACCAAGGCCACAGAGGCAGAGAGGACATCGAAATTGAGGTCACCATGAGAGCAGGGCATGAAGGGCCACAGAATTTGAGACATTTTTTTTTTTTTTAATGCTGATCAGTGGGAATGAGGATGATTAAGATGGTGCTACGGATTTCCATTTCGGTCTGAGACTACATGACAGGGCTGTACTCTACGCTTCCTTTCATAATATATCCTGGCGTCAACCAGGCCCGAGAGATACAGGCACCTGCAGTGTTGGTCATGAAATTTGAGCAACACTCTCAGAAACGCATCCATTAAGTGGATGAAACTCGACTGTGTGGTCCCAGTCTTCCCAACCGAGTCCGCAGCAAACTCAACTCTGGATAGGAGCCGGTCGGGGCAGAAAAAACCCACATGACTCTGATGGGATTCGAACCCACGACCTCCCAGCCGGGAGTCCGCGACGCTATCCACTTCGCCACAGCGGCTGGTACATTATATGCTTGTTAATTAGGGGTGCATCAGTATACATTATATGTTTGTTAATTAGGGGTGCATCAGTATACATTATATGCTTGTTAATTAGGGGTGCATCAGTATACATTATGCTTGTTAATTAGGGGTGCATCAGTATACATCATATGCTTGTTAATTAGGGGTGCATCAGTATACATTATATGCTTGTTAATTAGGGGTGCATCAGTATACATTATATGCTTGGACCTCTGCAATAATCCGATGGCATTCAGTGGGCCCTCAACTGCTGTACACTGATGTGGCACTGCTTACAATATCATATATGAGTTAGATTGTTTACCTTGTTAAATAACCCAAACTTAAAACTATTGTAAAAACAGGTTTTGCAATCACTTTGATGAAAAATATTGTTGAAGAACAGGGTTGGACGTGGTGAATTCAGATCACTCTGAAAGTCAGTAAGGAGAAGAAGTGGAGTAGATGTCACAAGTTTTATAGCAAACAGCACACAGAATACGGCAGTGACACACTGCAGGCCATGTTACACAGTGTCACTTACTTGCGGTCGATACTGCACAGCTTGAGATGAATTGTCGGCTTGGGTCACAGATGGATTTGCACCTTAGTTCCAGAAAAGGTCCCTGATTTTGTGCTAACCTTTCTGTGGCTGCAGTTTCTTTTTTAGGTGGTTCCAGTCGTCATTTTTGGACTGGCTGTTAAACTGTGCATCGTGTAAATGTAAAAGCAGCAGAGTTTAACCTGGTGTGAATTCTTGGGGGAAGCCTGATAGTTCAGAGCAAGGCCAGAATGTACAGTCTTCGTTATTTACTATGCAAACGCTGCATTGGGTTTTTTTGCAGTTACTGACAGATTCCATGTTAACTGTGTGATACTTTGTGAGACATGGAAATCAGTAGGTCACGTATCTACCAGTGAAATGTTTTTGTGGGACTAATGAGCTGACTGTGGTGTGTGTGTGTGTGGGGGGGGGGGGAGACAACTGGACGTTATGTGTTTGAATCAGATCATGACATGAGGTGGATGCCACAGTACATCACTGAATAGTGGCTCTAAAGGAAATTGAAAAACAAGATAAAAAGAACCTGTTAAGTGGGTGAGACTGAGAGCATTCCAGAGTGGACATTAGCAGTTCTTACTGCGGTGTCTGCAGTCTTCATTGAAAGCTGAGGACAGCAGAGTGAAGTTTGGCACTTTTCCTATTAGTTGTAAACTTTTGTTGAAGTTTGTATTTGCTGATGTGGCCTTGTAATGTATTTTTGTGGAAACTTACGTGTTTTTCATGATTTTTGTTCAATTTTTTAAATGTAATTTGAGGCTGATGAACGAAGCAGAATTAATTATTGTTGGCTAGTGTTCTTTGCCTGGCTTGGTTTTATCCTCGTAAGGATGTCAGTGTTTGTAATCACGATGCCTGTAAAGTGACAGTTGGTAATTAGATCTGTTGTTGTTGTGACACCTGAAAAACAGCTGTGTATCATTCTGTTACTGCTGTGACAGGCTGCAGGGATGAGAAGTTCTCATATCACTTGGATGCCTATAAAATGGGTTTTGACTTTTTCATATAAAATGGCTGTTTATTTTTTTCCTATATAATGGCAGTTGATTTTTTCCTGTAACATGGCTGTTGATTTTTCTCCTATAAAATGGCTGTTGATTTTTTTCTATAAAATGGCTGCTGATTTTTTTCCTATAAAATGGCTGCTGATTTTTTTCCTATAACATGGCAGTTGATTTTTCCCCCAATAAAATGGCTGTTGATTTTTTTCCTATAAAATGGCTGTTGATGAAATGGCTGTTGATTTTTTTCCTATAAAATGGCTGTTGACTTTTTCCCTATAACATGGCAGTTGATTTTTTTCCCTATAAAATGGCTGTTGATTTTTTTCCTATAACATGGCAGTTGTTTTTTTTCCTATAACATGGCAGTTGATTTTTTCCCCCTATAAAATGGCTGTTGATTTTTTTCCTATAACATGGCAGTTGATTTTTTCCCCTATATAATGGCTGTTGATTTTGTTCCTATAAAATGGCTGTTGAATTTTTCCCCTATGTAATGGCAGTTGATTTTTTTTCCTATAACATGGCAGTTGATTTTTTTCCTATAACATGGCAGTTGATTTTTTTCCTATAACATGGCAGTTGATTTTTTTCCCGATATAATGGGTGTTGATTTTTTTTCTATAACATGGCAGTTGATTTGTTTCCTTTCCTATAACATGGCAGTTGATTTTTTTCCTATAACATGGCAGTTGATTTTTTTCCTATAACATGGCAGTTGATTTTTTTCCCTGTATAATGGCTGTTGAATTTTTTCCTATAAGTAAACATGGCAGTTGATTTTTTTCCTATAACATGGCAGTTGATTTTTTTCCCCTATAAAATGGCAGTTGATTTTTTTCCTATAACATGGCAGTTGATTTTTTTCCTATAAAATGGCTGTTGATTGTTTTCCTATAACATGGCAGTTGATTTTTTTTCTATAAAATAGTTGTTGATTTTTTTCCTATAAAATGGCTGTTGATTGTTTTCCTATAACATGGCAGTTGATTTTTTCCCTATAAAATGGCAGTTGATTTTTTTCCTATAAAATGGCTGTTGATTGTTTTCCTATAAAATGGTTGTTGATTTTTTTCCTATAAAATGGTTGTTGATTTTTTTCCTATGAAATGGTTGTTGATTGTTTTCCTATAACATGGCTGTTGACTCTTTGTCCAATAAGATGGCTGTTGACTCTGTTCCTGTCAGTGTGGTGATGTAGGTAAATGGGCTGTTTGTGACTAGTGATGTTTTGTTGTGATTGTTTCAGAGACAACCTTTGTGACTAGTGATGTTTTGTTGTGATTGTTTCAGAGACAACCTTTGACGGCAGCGGCTTGACTTGACAAGTGGAAAGGGAAGAAACTGGTCCAAATCCACGGTTGTGCATGGCGAGGCAAGCTGCAATGGACGACGACTCGTGCAGCAAGTTCATTGGCTCCCTGACCAAGTACTTGCAGTCTCTGTGTCACAGCTATGTGGACTTCAGCAACGGGGTGGAGCTGGTTGGGCACATCTACCTCCACGTGGACCGTGGCAAGAAGATCGACTACGTGCTGAACGAGTCCGTCTGCAAGAATGGGTCCAACGTGGTCAAGTTCACCAGCAACAGCTACCACGCCCAGCCCATGGACAGAAAAGAGAAGAAGACGCTCCCAAGAAAGCTCCCGACCCTTCCAAGCCGGGCGAAGAGGGCAGGAAGAGGGACGACAACGACGTGATCATCGTGGGTTCAGAAGCGGCCAAGAGGAGGAGGTCCATGGGGAGCGTGTCCCAGCCCCAGCAGTCGCAGGCCTCGTCCAACCCGCCGCAGGGCGGGGGCAGCGGGATGCCTGGGAATGTGCCGCCCTCTGCAGGCATGTTCCGTCACCCCCGGGGCCCCAACCCACGCATGGCGGCACCCACTGTCCCTGGGCCCCGGCCTGGGGCCTATCCTTATCAGGCTAGGTGAGCTGGGTTTTTTTTTTTTCCTTTTTCAAATCCCCCCCCCCCCCCATGCTATATATTAAAGCTGACTACTCCCTTTCTTTTCATCTAAACTTCCATGCTGTGTTTCTGACCTGATTGCGTAAACTGAATTTTCATTTAGCTGGCAAAGTTGAAGGAAGGGCAGTGTAGTACATTAAAATTATAGCATATATTGCATGATCTGCATTTTAAGTCGACTGACAAAGTTGAAGATCGGTGTTGTACATTTAAAATTTATAGTGTAAACATTTTTTGTGTCTGTTGCATGATCAGTATTTTCAGTTAACTGACAAAGTTGAAGGAAGAGCAGTGTAGTACATTAAGATTATAGCATGAATATATTTTAACATCTATTGCATGATCTGTGTTTTCAGTTAACGGACATAGGTTGAAGATCAGTGTTGTATATCAACATTATAGTGTAAACATTTTTTTATGGTCCGTTGCATGATCTGTGTTTTCAGTTAACTGACAAAATTGAAGGAAGAGCAGTGTTGTACATTAAGATTATAGCATAAATATTTTTTAACATCTATTGCATGATCTGTATTTTCAGTCAACGGACAAAGTTGAAGATCAGTGTTGTATATTAAAATTATAAACATATTTTTATGGATCTAGTTGCAAAGCGAGACGACTGCAGGCGGAAATCTAAACAAATCTTAAATGTTAGTGAACTGCCTAGAGAACGTGGACAAACGAGTCACAAGACAAAACACGACGCGTTTCAACCTCATAGGTCTTCTTCAGGCAAGACACAAAAAAAAAAGGAAAATGAAAATGAACGAGTTTGTCGCTTAGCTTGATCTCTTCTGCGCAAGGTAGGCGTTGAATGAAAACGAGGCTGTTAGAAGGGAGATAATGCGTGAGTCAAGGTTGTAATGATGATGATTATATTACTGATAGGAATACTAGTAAAGGTCAGAATATTGAAATGATAAATTAAGACAGGATTACTACTACTTTTGGTGACAATAAGGCAACAGCAGTTGTATGGGAGAAAGGAGAGTGGGTTAGAGGATTCTTAAACAGCATGGTTGCCATGGCAACAGTCTTAGAGGTGATGGTGAGATCAATACTAACAATAGTATTACTGATGATACTGCTAACAACTACTTTGAAGGTAAAGGTAATAAAAGCATGATACAGAAAAACAAGCGCAGGCCAACCAATGGAAATTTTTTTATTTTTTTTAAAATATATTTTTATTTGTTGGCCTGCGCTTGTTTTCCCCCCACTATTAGATTGTTGGTCTTTGTATTTGTTTAACTTTATTCAAGTTTAAAAGGCTGTGCCAGTCTTGAATGAAAGTTACTGTGTTAGGTTTTCTTATGGGAGCAAAAGTTACCCTACTTATTTACTGTTAATTGTTTACTGTTCCCTGCCTCATTTCATTTTTTAATTTTCAAGTTGCAGTGGTGGATAGGTACATGTTATTTTATGGTGTTGATGCTATGAGGGTGGAGGGAAGAAGGGGATGGGTTTACATACTAACTGGGGGAGGGGAGGGGCAACATTTTCACACCAATATACACAATCTCTCTCTGTCTCTCTCTCTCTCTCTCTCTCTCTCTCTTTAATAAATAAGTTATTGTATCCAAGTATTACTACTACCTACTACTTAATTCTACAGTTAATGCTGGCAATGGGATTAGTGAAAATAGGACATAATGATTAAAAATATTATGGTAAAAATGATAATGATGGTAATAGTAACAATGACATAAGTATTGTTATAATGATGTAATGATGGTGATGATGATAACGTAATGGTAATAATAATATGATGATAGTGATATAGTAATCAGTGATACAGTGTTTTTTTTTATGGTCTGTTGCATGATCAGTATTTTCAGTTAACTGACAAAGTTGAAGGAAGAGCAGTGTTGTACATTGAAATTACAGCGTGAACATTTTTTTGATGGTCACCACAGGTTTGTCTCGGGCACACTGCAGTTAGGTTGTAGGTAAATGATCTGTGTCACAGGAGAAGGATGCCTCCACCACAGCAGCCTCGGAGTTACCTGCCCATGGGAGCCAGCGGCTTCAACCCTCGGGTGAGGCACCCTCCGTACCAGCCCCAAGGGGTGCAGCCCATCGGGGCAGAGGAACGTTCCCCGTGCCGTCTGACGTGGCCTCCATTCGTGGGCAGTATCCACCTGCCCCAGGCAAGTCTTGGCCTCGCTCACTGCCTCTGCGCTGTCTTTCCTCTCTGAAATGATACTTCATACTCTTTACTTTCTGAAATCATAGTTCATACTCTTGACTTCCTGAAATTATAGTTCATACTCTGACTTTCTGAAGTTATGGCTCATACGCTTAACTTTCTGAAATTATAGTTCATACTCCTGACTTTCTGAAGGGTCAATCCACGGGAATGTCAACCAAAGCAGCATTTTTTAGAACTGATTTTTTAAAAATAAATTTTGGTATTAAGATGAAGAGAGATAACTAGACCATCATAAAATATGTGAGTTATTGCCCTTTTTTCACATGTCTAGTCAGGCGGCCATTTTGAAGATGAGAGAACATATGGAGTGAGATTTTCTGAAAAGATCCCTTTCAACAAAACACCCATTAAAAGTGAAAACAAAGCTGAAGGTGAGAAGTTTTACTGCTTTCTTAAACTTCATTGATCAATTTATCTATCCAAAGTGTCTTTTTAAAGATCTTATTGATTTAATGGTTCATAAAATGGGGTTGAGAATAGGATTTTGAATGTCATGTCAGTTACCATGTTTAGATATGAAGTTTTTATAACTTTGGAAGCAGATGGATTAGAATCATGGTAATGCATATTCTCTGCCTTTATTAGGATGGGGTTAAAATACCATAAAAAAGAAAATGAATTTGTTCTCATTTTCATAATTATAGGGTAACTGACATGACGGTAACTGACATGACAGTTACAGTAACTGACATGACAGACATACATTGGACAGATTTGAAGCTGACTTTTTGAATGTAGCTTTTCTTAGCTAGTAAATATGAGTTAATAAGAATAATTTCCTTGTTTTCAAGACTGTTTTTACCAGCTAACAAACCAACCAATAAAATATTATTTTTATTATTATTTGTCAACAGAGTTCCAGCCATGGTGATGTCGCCGATAACAAAAATGAAGCGGTACAGGGAGAAAATGTCTGAAGAAAAGAAAGCGGAAATGCAGAGAAAAAACAGGGAGCAACAGTCTAAAAGCAGATCTAAGTGGTCTCCAAGGCGCAAAAAGCAAGAACAAGCGAAAAACACGATCACTCAAAGAAAACTGCGCATCAAAAAGGAGGCGTCCAAAGCAGTCGAGTCAGCTTTCAAGACAAGGCAAGCTGCTGGCAAGGCAATTAAAAAGCTGCACAAGCACTGCCATCAACACCTAGGAGAAAAAGTGAGGTCATCCTGAAACTCGCCCAAGAAAATTCAGTTTTCATCCAACCAAAATGCAAAAGAACGCTCAATTTCCCAGATCTAGAGAAGGAACAATTGGTCATCAACTTCTATGAACAGGATGACATTTCAAGGCAATTGCCTGGCAAGAAAGATTATGTCACTGTGATGGAAAAAGGGGTAAAAACTCAAAAGCAAAAGAAAATCCTTCTTATGAATGTTTCTGAGGCCTATCAACTCTTTAAGCAGGATCATCCATCAATAAAGGTTGGAAAGAGCAAGTTTGCTTCACTTCGTCCAAAACATGTCTGCATCTGCTCAGACAGGGACCACACAGTTTGCTGTTGCATATACCACGAGAATTTTTCCTTTCTACTAGAAAGTTTGAGAAAAATGAGCAAAGATATTCCCACAGACACTGAACTTCTACATGCATCTGTTTGTCAGGGCTCTGGACAAACAACGGAATGCTTTTTGGGAGACTGTCCTGTTTGTCGTAATGTTGAAGAGGTTGCACAAAACTATGTCATGGAAAAACTGTCAAAGGAGGCTTCATTTGAATACTATCAATGGAATAAAGATTCCGAGAAAGAACTCTGTCAGACATCATTTGAGGAAACAAAGCACCTATTGACAAAACAGCTAGCTCAAATGCGACGTCACAATTTCGTTGCCAAGCATCAACATGAGGAACTAAAGAAACTGAAAGAATCCCTTGGAGAACACGAGGCCATCCTCCATGTTGACTTTGCAGAAAATTTCAACATAAAACAGCAGAAGGAGATCATGTCTGCTCACTTCAAACAATCTGAAAAGTCCCAAGTCACAATCTATACAGCCATTGTCTACATGCCAAATAATAAGATGTCATTTGCAACAGTCAGCGATTGCCTGAACCACGACAAATATTCTGTGGCAGCATTTCATCGAAAACTGTTGACAGAAGCTAAAAAATGCATGCCTGGTCTCAAGACTCTACATGTGTTTTCCGATGGAGCTGGAGGGCAGTTCAAAAACCGCTTTACACTTTCTCTCTTGACTGAACCTGCTCTTTTGAATGATAGCATCGAGGATATGGACTGGAGTTTCTTTGCAACCGCTCATGGCAAAGGTCCCATCGATGGAATTGGTGGCACGGTGAAGCGTGTTGTCTGGAGAAGATTCTGCGTGAACAGACCATCATCAATTCCGCAAAAGAGTTTGCAGAAGTTGCATCAACAGCTTGCCCCGGCATCAACATTCACTTTGTCTCAAATGAAGAAGTACAGGCTGTCAAGAAGGAGCTGGATGAAAAATGGTCTGAAAAAGCGCCCAAAACCATTCCCAACACGCGAAAATATCACTTCTTCAAAGCTGATGCAAGTGCAATCAAAGCATCAGACGTTACTTGTTTTGAATCCCAGAAACAGTATCAGCAACATGAGGTGTCAGATGCTCAGATGTCAGACTCGGATCACTCTGAAATACAAGACACTGACAATGACATGCGAGGGAACGCTAGTGGGGAAGAAAATCTAGGGGCAACAGCCATGAGTCGGTACATTTCTTTTCTGAAAGCAAAAGGTCTTGAGCTCAATGGCATTACCCAAGTGACGGGAACTGTTTCTTTTGGGCAGTAAGCAAGCAAATTTCATCTCTTGATATGGACCTTTCAATCAAAGAACTTCGAAAAAGATCAATAGACTTTCTCAGAAACATGACAGCCAGAGAAAAACAAGAACTGAAGGAGTTCATCCCACAGAGAAATTTGGAAGACTACATCACGAACATGGAAAAAAAAGGGTCTTATGCAGACAACGTCATCATTGAGGCTATGAGCAAGGTGCTCAAAGTAAACATCAGGATTATCATGTCAGATGGAGATCAGATCATAGGGCAAGGCTTTGAGAAAAAGATCCAACTTGGTTACATACCAGAGCTTCAGCATTACGTTGCCGTCAAACCCAAACAGGATGAAGTTGACCCAAATGCACCAGTGGACATTGCGGTTGAACATTACTATGCTGTAGACTATGTCGACCGTTTCTACATTGGAAGAGTTCTCTCTGATGAAGAAAATGGATTCTGGAAAGTGAAATTCCTCCACCAACAGTCAACGGATGGCGTCCTACATTTTCTTTGGCCAGAAAGAGATGATGTTGATAAAGTCCACAGCAGCTGCATATTTTGGGGGCCAGTGTTTTTGGAGGGCTGTTTGGACTTTACAGTTCAAAGCATTCAGGACATTGAGGCTGTCTTCAGAGAAAGACAACTCAAAGCATAAGCAGATCTGGACAAAGCTAATTAATAGAAGCCAAAATTTGGGTTTGTTAAATGGGGACTTCCTCATCAAATTGTCTAGTCAATTTTACAATGAACAAGCTTTTTATTGTTTTCTGTTTCAAATAACTGCTCAATTTGTCAATGTAGAATAGAAGTTTAGCCAACAAGTTTGTTTTAAAGACAGGTTACTTCTAATTATCATGCAATTAATTTGTATGTCTTTGGTTCATTATCATTGCCAAAACAGACTATACATGTTCTAAAAAAGTTCAGTTGCTGTAACTTTTAGTTGAGGATATTATTATTTTATGGGTTTTATAAACCATGGACGAATATGGTATCATATAGAATTTTTTTTACTACTTTTTCTTAATATTGTCATGTCAGTTACCGACTCTCGTCATGTCAGTTACCAGGGTAGGTCTAGCTTTTTGTTGAACAAGTAGTGAAAATTTTATTTTGAGGCAAAACCAATGGTTGTTTCTTTTAGTTTAATGAATAAGGTATCCAACCTTATGTTATTTGTTGCTTTGCTAGTGGTTAATTCAGAAAGTTTTGAACTTGATTTTTGTCCTTTTTTTGGTTGCGTTTTCTGCGTCACGTCAGTTACCAAAATAAAAGAGCAAAGCCCACTAAATTGTAAAACATTTTTTCTGGTTTTCTTATTTTTCACAGAGACGTTTATGTGTCTACAGTTGCAAACAAAGACAATTTTGTTGATATTGAATTTATTTCAGCCAGTATAAAATAGTTTTACCAGAAAGTGGAGTAAAAATGTCATGTCAGTTACCGTGGAATGAGCCTGAAATTATGGTTCATACTCTTGACTTTCTGAAATTGTTATTCATACTCTTGACTTTCAGAGTGAAAGTGTAGTTCATACTCTTTCTGAAATCATAGTCCATACTCTTGACCTTCTGGATGCATAGTTCATACTCTTGACTTTCTGAAATTATAGTTCATACTCTTGATTCTTTACATGGAATCATTGTACCCTTCAACTTCAGATTCCCAGCTTTGGGGAAACTGTGTGTCAGAAATGTTCCCTTTTTAATTTTTTGGGTGTTTCATTGATGCTTTATTATAATCTGGTGACCAGATGGTGAAACCACCACATTACAGTGGGTGTAAGCTGTCCTTTTTGTGGTGGTATTTGCCAGTATGTTTGTGTTGTGAATATTTTTTTTTGTGGCATTAAAATCTCATTTGTGTGTGTTTGAAAAAGAAATGAAAAGAAAAAAAAGGAGAAGATGAGAGAATGATTTGATAGGTGAAATAATTTGATAGGTGAAATGTGAAATGATTTGATAGGTGAAATGATTTGATTGGTAACATGATTTGATAGGTGAAATGATTTGATTGGTGAAATGATTTGATAGGTGAAATGATTTGATTGGTGAAATGATTTGATAGGTGAAATGATTTGATTGATAACATGATTTGATAGGTGAAATGATTTGATTGGTACATGTAACATGATTTGTTAGGTGAAATGATTTGATTGGTGTGTTGTTGTTTGTGCACAGGTCAGCTGGGGATGGGGGCTAAAACAGGAGAGAACCGATTCCAACATCCCTACCACCCTCGCCAGTCTGTGCCCCTCTCCCTGCAGCAGGGTCGGCACACCCAGGGCTCGGGGTCACAGGGGCACGGACCTCACCTCCTGACCTCCATGGGGTCCCACCTGTCCACCACCATGGGCCAGCGTCTGCAGAACCCCATGGGGGCACACCTGCCCTCCTCCATGGGGCCGCAGGGCCTCATGCAGTCTTCCATGGCTCCCCAGACCCATGGACATCGCTTCCTGCCCCCCTACCCACTGGGCAGCCACAGCCAGCGACAGGCCCCCAGCATGAGCCTCCCTGTCACCACGCAGTTGACCTCCACGTCCTCGCATCCCACCTCTGCTGCTGTCCCCACCAGCACCACCACCAAGGCTCCCCCGCAACCACTGCCGTCCCAGCCACCACCACGGCTCCTGCCTCCTATCGGCTCCTGCCACCAGCACTGTGATGATCAAGGGTCGTCCTGTTCCTATCCCAGCCTCCCTGGCCGCCACTGGACAGAGCAAGATACAGGGACAGGACGGTGGCCTCGCCAAGCCTCAAACCTCACCTTCGTCCAGCGCTTCGGTTCCGTCGTTCCTCCATCATAATCAGTCCTCTGGAGCATCTGCGGAGTCAGGAGGGAGCTCCACATCGACATCGTCCTCACATGGTGTGTCAGGCTCACAGCAGCGAGGAGTGGAGGTGATGAAATCTGCCTCTTCGTCTGCAGCCTGCGCTGGTGCTGACCCCTTGGCCTCGGCCATGTCCGTGGCTGGCTTGTCTGGTGTACAGAGTTTGACTGGTATTTCCCCCAAAGGCCGACCAAGCACCCCAGCCCTGGAGCAGTGTGCTGCCAAGAAGAACCAGTCCCCCCGAGGCGGCGGCAGTCACTTCCAGTTTCCTCCAGCCAGCAGTGGCAGTCACCCGTCCGTCCCAGGTGGGGTGAGTGGCCCCTCGTTTGTACCTGGCGGTCAGACCTCCACGGAGATGTCCCTCAAGACCCAGGCAAGCTCATCTTCCACTTTGGATCCCAGCACGACCAAAAATACCCTGTCCCCTCGAGCTGGTGGTTCGTCGGGTTATTTCCGCTATCCTGGGAGTGAGAGCAGTCAGCCTAGTCATTCAGGAGGCGCAGGTGCTCCGCCTCTCTCCTCTCTCAGCATCAGTATCCCACCTTTCTCTTTGCCTGGCAGTGGAAGCCATTCGCACAGCGGCAGCGGTAGCAACTTTCACTCTCCTCGTGCTGCTGAAAGGAGTAACCCTTACAGCGGCCTGAGCGGCATGGATCTTTCTCAGCCGGTCAGTGGGGGTAACCACCACTCTCCCCGGGTAAGTGATAGGAGTCAGCCGTACCACAGCATGCCCAATGGGAGTCATTCTCATCTTCCAGCCAGCGGAAGCAGTTTGCATTCTCCACGTGCAGGTGAGCGTAGCCACCCTTACATGGCAGCAGTAATGTTTCCTATCCATCGTTCAGTGGAAGCGATCAGCTCTCTCCTCATGGAGCCCAACCTTACCTGGGCAGCAGCAGCATGTCATTGTCTCATTCTGTGGTCAGTGGAAATAATTTGCATTCTCCTCGTGCAAGCAATGGAAGCCACCCCTACATGGGCAGCAGTAACATTTCTCATGTGTCGTCAGCTAGTGAAAGTCATTTGTATTCCCCGCGGGCAAATTACGGGAGTCTCCCCTACATGGGCAGCAGTAACGTTTCTCATGCGTCACTTGGTGAAAGTAATTTGCATTCTCCTCGTGGAGGAGGCGATCGAAACCATCCGTACATGGGCAGCAGTAACGTTTCTCACCCGTCGGCCGCTGACGGTAATTTGCGATCCCCTCGGGGTGGGGGTGGCGACAGAGGCTACCCCAGTTACAGTGATATTGGCAGCGTTAAGTTATCTCACCTTCCTGTCAGTGCCGCTCACCTGGCCTCCTCGCGGGGCGGCAACAGAAGCCACACCAGTGGTGCTGGCTCTGACAGCGGTGAGAGAAACCAGCTGTTCCCCTCCCTGGCGGCCAACAGCCTGCCCTACTCCTCTGAAGGGAGCAGCCAGGCTTCTTTCCTGCATTGACGCCTAACGAGTCTTTTCCTCCAGCCAGTGGCACTCACTTCCCTTTTACGTCCCTCACTGACAGTGATCTTCCCTTCCCTCCTCCAGTGTCGGGAGACAACAACAACCCTTACCCACCAGTCCACAATGGACGCCTTCCCTACTCTTCTCTCAGTGGCAGCAGTCTTCCGTACCCGACGTTTGGTGATAGCATTCTTCCTTTCTCGTCAGTCGGTGGCAACAACATCTCTTGTCCTCCATTGCCCCTGTCAGACATGTCCACAGACGAAGCCATGAACTCCCAGTTGAGCCAAGACAGGGTGAGACAGTCAGAGAACGTGTTTGACATGTTCAGCCAGCAGGCGCAGGCCGACCCCCTGGAGGCCAGGTTCAACGCCCCGCCACAGACGGACGCTCTGCAGGCCAGGTTTGGCCCGCTGCCAGACACGGACACCCTGGCCGCCAAATCCCAGGCTGCAGATCTCCCACCTCCATCCACCTTCCCTCTGAACCTGTCCCACCCGGCGCCCTTCTCCCTGGACCAGGGGCCAGGGGACAGAGACGGCTACAGTGAGCTGGTCTCGGAGCTGCAAGCGTTGAACCAGCCCACCCTGAACCAGGTCCCAACCAGCCCTACCTCTTGCCTTCCTGCGACTGCATGCCCGACCACGGGGGGATCAGTCTGCCTGAGGGGGGCTACCCTGAAAGTGATGCTCAAAGAGGACAGGTGGTGAGCGCTCAGCCCAGGACTTCCAGTGGTGATGAGGAGGGAGATGAAGGTCCCGCCCCGCCCGTGCTGCCTGAGTGTGAATCGAGAACAGAGGAGGAGGGGCAGTGTGGGGACGGTGCTAGCCCTGAAACCACTGCCACCGCTTGCCAGACCTCCTCGCAGCCTGTGACTGGTGATGTGCCCCAGACGTTCTTGATGCCCTGTGAGATCAGTGCTTCTGCAGGGGGCGTGGGTCAGGCAGGAGGGGACGAGTTCCAGAAACGCAGTGGGTCGGTGTCCTCGCACTCCCATGAGACACCCAGCCCCAGCCCGGCAGTGTGGCTGGAACAGAGACTGCGGTCACAGAGACAAGTAAGTTGATCATTCTGAATCGGAGTCTTGAACCTGGTCTGACCTAAATCATAGCCATAGCTTTGCAGTGCTTTTGGTATCTTCATCACAAGTGACAAAGTGGAGGGATGGATCTGTTGCCAGTGTTGGTATGCTTCAGAATGAAGTCATCTTTAATCACAAGGGGAGGGGGCAGATCTGAGCTTCAGGACAGTGTGACCAGTCTCTTGCAGAGTACTACAGCTTGTTTATAATCCAATAAGACATAAAGAATGGTCCCAGTCTATGTGTGTGTGTGTGTGTGTCTTGTGTTTCACAGATTGTGCAAGTCTGTTTTGTTTTGTTTGAGTTTGGTGTGTGTGTAATTTTTTTTCTTCTATTTTTTGCCGTCCCATCTTCAGTCAGTGGCATTGCACCCACGCCGCTGGTTCCAAAGCTGAGGTCACTAGGAGAGCAGGGCACAAAGGGCCACAGGATTTCAGACTTTTGTTTTTAATGCTTATTGATGGTAATGAGGATGATGAGGATGGTGCTACGGATTTTCATTGCAGTCCCAGACTGCATGACAGGGCTGTATTCTATGCTTACTTTCATCATATATCCCGGTGTCAATCAGGTCCTAGAGAAACAGACACCTGCAGCATTGGTCAGGAAATTTGAGCGTTACTCACAGGGACACTTCCATTTAGAGGATGAAACTCGACTGTATGGTCCCAGTCTTCCCAGCTGAACCTGTAGCAAACTCAACTCTGGGCAGGAGCGGTGGGGGCAGAAAATTCCCACAAGGCTCTGATAGGAATCAAACCATGACCTCCCAGTCCGCGACGCTGACCACTTCACCATGGTGGCTTGTGTGTGCGTGTGTAATTTTAGTTGGATTGAAAAAATAAAGAGAACATGCATGTCTTAGCTAGAGCTTTGCACTAGCACAGTAGCAGGCAGCATTATATACATTCAAGCAAAAAGAAAACGTTCTCAGCAGGGTGATCTGTGTTTGTTTTAGCAGTTGACAATTTTCTTCTGGCTGTAAACAACATGAAAAATGAAACAGACTGTGGTAATGCGCCAGTTCAAAATTCAATGCTGAAATATAGTGGAGGCACCGGTAATGTGAAGCCCTGAACATGCTCAGCTTAGAGCATGTTAGTTAGAAGGCAAAAAGAAACCTTTATCATTCATAGTAAGGGGTAGAAAACCACTGTTATACTTTGTTTCAACTGGGGAAAAAGTGAATTTGAAAGGGAATAGATTCAGTGCTGTGGAAATCATTGAAAGAAAAAAGATGCTCTTTTAAAAATTGGATAAAAAAAAAAAAAAACTGTAATAGTTGACCTTAAAGGGGATGGGTTGTCTGGTTTTTGTTGTAACTGTGGATGGAATATATTGTTGTTGTTTTGTTGTTATTACTACTGATAGCCATAATATATATATCAGACCTATGTACATTTTAAGCAGTTAGAGCTTTACGCTGTAAGAGTGCTAAGACCGTACCTGTTTTCATTGTTTGTTGCTGATAGTGATCTACAGACTGGTAGATTTATTTCCCTCTGCACTAGCACAAGCACCCTTCTCAAAAAAAAAAAAGAACAACAACATTGATCACAGGAACTGGCTGGGATACTTTGAAGGCTGGGTCACGTGCATGGAGACAGACAGATGATGATGATGTGAGAGGCAGGGACGAAAAGACTGAAATAGGCGAGGAAGACAGAAGGGGAAATGATGATCAAGGTTTCTTCAGTTTGGTCAGGCATTCAGGGGCGAGCCATCCATTCCAGACCCAAGAAACGCTGAGCAACAGAAGTTTACTCATTCTACCAAGTGCTCACATGCATGTTATGACAATGGCAAAGCTACCACAAAGCCAGTGATGCAGAGAGGAAAGCAAATCAGTCTGTTTGGTGCCTCAACACCTCAGTATTGTCTTTTTTTATTTCATTGCGGCTTTTGTGTTTGCTAGCTGGCCTCCATCCAACACACCAGTGCTTATGAAGTACGTTTGGAAACCTCAGAACCTAAGCATTAAAATGAATTGTGCCATTTGTTAGTTTGCATCATCTTTCCCTTTGAACATAAGGAACATAAAATAAGAGCATGTAATGACAACAAAAAAAAAGGCAAAATACATGCTGACTGCAGTCAGGGCAGTATTGTTTTGAGCATTTGTGATGTCTGTTCTTTGTAACGTTTGAAGAAAACCATTATGTTGACGATTCATTTGTCTGTTTCATATTGCGCATGAAATGATTGTTACTTTCCGTCTTGTTTAGTGTGATCAGGTATATCTCTACATGAGATTTTAAAGCATAAAATTAGAATTTAGATCGAGCATTTACTTGACAGAATTACTTTGCATCTTGTTTAGTGTGTTTGGATGTATTTTAACATGAGTTTTTAAGCACAGCATCAAGTATTATTTTACTGTATCACGTTGGCGGGTTGCGTTTTGTTTAGCATGTTCAGTTATAGTTTGAATGTGTGTGTGGGTTTTTTTAAAGACCTTAGACAGTAGTATTACTTTGTGCCTAGTTTAGAGTGTTTAGTTATGTTTGAACATAAGTTTTTAGGCGTTAGGTCTAATATTATTAGTTGACAGTATGAAATACTTTAATAATGTTTAAACATATACAGGACACCCTACCACTGTACCAGTCAGATCTGTCTCTCACTCTGAGAGAAGAAGTTCAGTGCAAGTGGAAACAAACACATCAGAGTTTTTCACTTTCAGGGTGCCCACAGTCACATTTTTAAGGGATTATGATTTGCATTTTTGAATCGTTTGGTAGAGACTAATTTTGTACTAATAGGCAAATTGTGTTTGCAGAGGAATGGAAATATCAACAAGAGTCTGTCGGAGGAAAGGAAATATTAACATAACACAAGATATATAACAGCATCCTGGGCCTGTTAAATCAAATGACAGTGTGGTTGACTTTACAATGCACATGTGTGCACTTTTAGTTGATCAAGTCACACAGCTGTATGGTGATTACAACACGCACAGAAAAAAAAAATCATTTTGTGTAAAAAAAAAAATCTGGTATTTAAAAAGGGAAAGTAATTTAGATTACATTCTGGTGGACTGTGTTTACTGAGAAATTGAATGGCCTAATTGTTGTGCAGGCAAAAAAAGATTGGTGATATAACACAGGCATTGTATTTCATGAAACAGTGTTGTTTCATATCATGATGCCAGGCTCAAATATGACATGTATACAATACATGCACAGGTGTATAGAATGTAACAGAAGAAACTTGTATTGATATGGTGGCACTAGAGGCTGAAAATAGTTGAATTGTAATAATTTGCCTTGCACATGGTTCCTGCAGATGCTGCTGATCTCCAGGTCTCTGGTGAAAACAGTGAATAGTTAGGTGCAGAGCGAAGTCATTTTCAGCTCACAGAGCACAGTGTAAAATATTCAGAACTTCACTGTGTCACTGACCCTGCTACCGTCGCTCCAGGTATCATGGTCACTGTGGGTGTCACCAGTCGCACACCTTGGCATTGACTGGCAAAATGAAAACTAAAGTTTAATTTGAACATGAAAAGAAATGAAATGCTTCAAAGGAAAAGCAGTATTTTGTCTTGGGTTTCAGTGTGTGATTGAAAACAAAGCAAGTGATGGGAATTTGTTTTTCCAATATTCTCAGTAGAAACTGGCAGTAAATTTCATTTGGTTAGTTTTGGCTGTAAAACTTGATCTAGTGCACTTTTCTTTGTTTTACAAGCCCCCCACCCACCCCCCACCCCTCTCTCTCTGTAGGTGTTTCCCTCTCTGTCTGTGCCCTGTTTGTCTTTCTCTGTCCTGGTCTCTCTCTCTCTCTCCCTCTCCGTCTGTCTGTTTCACTACCTCTCTCTCAAATCTCTCTCTCTCTCTTTCTGTCTCTTTTTCTCTGTTCCTGTTTCTCCCCCATCCCCTCCCCTCTGTCTGTGCCTCTGCCTTCACCATCTAGTTACTGTTTATCACTTTATGATTATGAAATGGTAGTGGTACTATCCCAGTTTAATTGGTTCATCTGTGTGTGTTTGTTTGTGTGTGTGTGCGTGCGTGAGTGTGTGCATGTGCGTGTGTGTGTGTGCACATGTGTGTGAGTGCACGTGTGTGTGTGCGCGTGTGTGCACGCGCGCGCATTGTGTGTGTGTGTGTGTGTGTGTGTGTGTGTGTGTGTGTGTGTGTGTGTGTATACAGTGCAGGGAAATAAAGTGTTTTAAGTACAAAGGGATGGCAGTCATCAAAAAAGTTTTAAAGTGAATCTGCAGCAACCAGGGCTGGATGAACTCGGCGATAATTGACTGGCACACAGACTCTGTGTGTGTGTGTGTGCACATGTGTGTGTGTGTGTGTGTGTGTGTGTGTGTGTGTGTGTTCAGTGTTCATATCCAGCCCCAAGTTGAAAAAAAAAAAAATGAATTATCCACACACACACACACACACACACACACACACACACACACACACACTCCCCTCTCTCTCTCTCTCTCTCTCTGTCTCTCATATAGTATGCTCCTGTATACATAATATAAAAGCAATTGTGACTGTTTGACTGTCTTTTGATTAATATAGATATGTAGGTTTTAATGTTGTGCACAGCATGTGGAAGGATTGACTTTAATGAGAAGTCCCATCTGTTCTGTCAGAGTGTGTGAGCACGTGCACACACGTGTGTATATATTTCAGAAAGTGTGATCTGTTTGTGCATTTTTCATGGAAAGTAAATCTATCAGTGAGTCTAAAGTTGTTTTTCTTGTTATTAGTGACTGTTTTTTTTTCTTATTCTTTTTGTTAAAAACCTTTTTTTTTCTTAAAGATTTTGAGTGAGGTGAGGAGAGCGGTTTTCACACACATGACAGTGACACTCTTTTTGTGGCCCAGAGCCCCAAGGTCAGCAGGCGTCGGACTACGACTCAGGCTGCGACTCGGGCTCCACCTCCACTGGGGAGCGTCTGGCCAGTCCCCAGGGGCAGGCGCAGTCCACCACGGCCCACCCCCAGCTGAAGTCCCTGACCATCCCCCTGGTGCCTGTGGACTCTCCCAGTTCCTCCGCCAAGGTCTACATCAAACAGGAGCGTCCTGCAGGGGAGGAGCGGGAGCCGGCACCGCCGGCACCTGAGAACCCCCCGCTGCCGGAGTGGACCAAAGAGGTGGATCCGGATTGGGCGGAGGACATGGCAGGTGAGTGGAAATGGGCGTGGCGGCATGAGAGCGTCTGCAGTCTGAGGCGTTACAGAGTCCTGCAAAGAGATGGCGTGTGTCCCTTGTGCCTTTGACCTTTTTTGTTCCTTTCTTCTGCCCAGGAGATTTTGTTGTTGTTTTATCAGTGTTTCTTGACTGGTTGGCTTGTGAGCAAGAGAACATAAAAACTACTGAAATTAAAAAAAAAAGAAGTTATTTTAAGTAACTGCTGGTGAACAAGGACCTGACAAATCAAAAGACACCATTACGCGTTTTGACTTTTAAGGTCTTCTTCAGGAAAGATGAGTAACATTCAGGACGATGAAAACGAAGAAGGAGGAGTCGCTCATCTTCATGGATTCGTCACGAGATGGGCGTTGAATCATTGTAGGGCCTTGATAGAAGGATGGGATCTGGTCTGGTAAGGAACTGATCCAAGGTGGGTGCAGGTCTGTGGAGTGGGCCCAGATGGCGTGGCGGGTCCAGAGACCCCTCTGCAGGATGTCAACAAATGCACAGCTGAACCACATACAGTGTCAAGCCAGGGGTCGCAGACTGATAACTATTTATGGAGTGATAGATTTTCATGGGACTTTGAACCTTTTCAATATCCTGGTTAAAAGAAAAAAAGAAAAGAAGAAAAAAAGAAAAAGAAAAACCTCAAAACAACAAAACCCAAGGGGAATAACTCTCTCAGTCTCAGTCTGAACCTACATTAAAAACTTGGATCATCTGCCGAAAGATAAATCTTGTCAGGTGCAACAGTTACCATAAACTATGATAAAGGCAATAATGGACAGAACCTAAGACATGTGAACAATGTGAATAACGACCATTTCTGATTTCCCCTGGTGTGACACATTGCTGTGGTGTGTGTTGATGAACTGACCCAAAGAGTGGATAAAAGGTCAGCTTGACCTCTGCAGAGGGTCTGTGGCCTCCCGAGTGCTTTGCTTGTCAAGAAATCTGTTGGGGCTCTGTGTTGACTTGGTTGCTGTGTTAAGAACATCACAGCCTCTTTGACTTTGTTTTTGAAATAAATGATCCACCAAAAACCCATACAGAGCAGTTTGATAGCTAGACAAATTGTGTTGAAGTGTTCGATGGCATCTGCCGGGGAGCAATTTATGTCCCTTCACGTGTTAATGGAATGCCCTGTGCATTCCTGCACCCTGTGTGAACACAGCGCAGGCTTCCAAGGGTGGTGCAGGATTGCCCCCAGCTGGTTTGCTCTGCGGTTGAGACAGTACTTCTCTGGGTCCTGCCTGCACCTTCGGGTGTATCTTTTACTTTGCTTGTTGATGGTTAGATTAAAAAAGAAAACCAAGGATGGTTTTATGAATGTCATAGGGTTCCATACAGACGTTGAGCTGTGGCCAGATGGGCGACCATTCCATGGAAATAGCTGGATTTGGCCTCAAGTTGGGTTTTCAGGTGTTAGGTTTAATGCACTGCGTGTGTGTGTGTGTATGTGTGTGTGTGTGTGTGTGTGTGTGTGTGTGTGTGTGTGTGTGTGTGCGTGCGTGCGTGCGTGCGTGCGTGCGTGCGTGTGTGTGTGTGTGTGTGCGTGCGTATGTGTGTGTTACAGTTCTGAACAACAGTGACAGCACAGAGTCCTACTCTGAGGATGACGATCCCGACTACGTTCCTGAAAACCCTCGCAGTACCAAGGGTAAGTCTGGGAAGACTCTGTGTGTGTGTGTGTGTGTGTGTGTGTGTGTGTGTGTGTGTGTGTGTGTGTGTGTGCGTGCGTGCGTGCGTGCGTGTGTGTGTGTGTGTGTGTAAGGGTAAGTCTTAGAAGTCTGTGTGTGTGTGTGTGTGTGTGTGTCCCAGTTTAAGTTTTCGTTTGAACAGAAATGAGACAGAAGAGAAGACTTCTGGCAAACCGCATGACTGATTTTAGATTTGGATGAGTTTGTGCAGTCTTTCTGTATGTGTGTCTGCTTAAAATGGTCTGTTGTTTAGCAGTCTTTCTGTATGTGTGTCTGCTTAAAATGCTCTGTTATTTAGCAGTCTTTCAGTCCTGGTGAAGGTGACATCATGTCACCTAGAAATTATGCATGTCACCTCAGAACTGTGTGCGGTCGTGTTTGGCAGCATACTTTGAACTGCTGTTGTGAATACTTCAATGATGATGGATTCAATGTGAAAAGCTTTTTGTTATTAGCAAGACTGGCAAAGTGACTGTAATGGTTTATAGGACTGTTGTTGTGTTGGAGATCTGTTTTCTCTGAAGTCAGAAGTTGCATGTTGCATATGAGAGGAAAGGAAATGAAGGGGGATTATTTGTAAGGTTCCGGCAGCATGCGTGAACAGTCACTACCGAATTGTGCCACTGTGTCTGCCATCCAGTAGCAGTCCCCTCAACATGGAGAAATTTTTTGTGTGTCTTACCATGGCCATGGATGTGGAGAGGAAATACGTTGATTGAAAACAGTAATCAGGAAGAGAATACCTGCACTGTAATTCCCCCTTTCGCAAAATGTTATGGTTAGCTGAGATGCTTGGCAATTGCTGTTTTGCTCCTAAACTGAATCTTGAAGCGATATGTCAGGTTTGCCTGGTCGAATGAGCAGTCCCGGACCAAATGGCAATGTTCCTAGCAGGATGGGGCGGGATAACAGGTGGCACTGTTATCTCAGGGTTGTACATCCTTAGCAGTATCTATAGGACAAATGTCCTGGACCACCCTGAAGTAATAGGACATTTGTCCTCTTCATAACAAAATCAGTCGGACATTTTGAACGCAAGCCAGATTGAATGTATATTAAGTTTTATCATGCACACAAAAATGGTATTACAAAAGCTGACTATATTCCTAGAGTGGGAAGCCATGTTTGGTAAACATACTATTACTAGTCCACACACACACACAGTCACACACACAGAGGCAGTGTCTTTCCTAAATCACTATTCATTGCTAATGCTAGTATTCAAGTACAATATTGATTCATTTGGAGTCGTCTTTTTGGTTGAAGAGCATTCTTTTCCTTTTCTCTCCCCACTTTTCTGTCACCCTGAACACCCATTCTGATTCCCCCTTGACATCACTTGGTCCTTCCATTTGCACCCTCATCAGCATGGCCTGGTTTTCTGCTGTCAGTCTGTTCCTTTGACTTGTCAAAATCAAATTCTGAGTGCTGAACCCTCTTTCTACATCAGCTGTATGGACGGGCAGGGTGATGGCAAGCTGGGCAACATGTGCCTACATGGCCTACAACACGTAACAAGTACAAGGCTCTTTAGCCGCTTTACGCTAAAAATAACCCTGACACAAGCTGGCTGCGAGCTCTCAGCTGCGAGCCGTGTACCTCGCTGGCTCAGCCTCTGCGAGTCGGAGCAAAGGTCGGAGGCAGAGTTGCAAGCCAACGAGCTAAAAATAGACCGCCACGGCTCGCCACTAAGCTTAGTGCCAGTGGCACACGGGACTAGTAATAGTTATAGGCCTAGTGATTCACTGGGCTTACACTAAAGTTACAGACTGGAGTTCTGTACGACGGTCGGACTCAAATAATTATGCGGGCTTGATATAAACGGCCGGTGCCATGCCCGTGAGCATCGGAAAGCTATCGGACAGTGACCGCGTTTTCGGCAAAGTAATGGGACATTTGTCCTCTTCACTGCCAGTTATATCGGACATTTTGCATGTGCAATCGGTCTATGTCCGATGTCCGACGTGGATGTGCAACCCTGTTATCTCCACTGAAATACCCCATGTGTCCTACGACATGAACATCATGCAATCAAGAGCCATGCTGTAAGCTCTTAGCCCTGGGAAGGACACCCCAGTGAACAAACCATCTCCAGCTATGGAAAAATAGCTGGGTAGACTGGACTGGTCAGCCCAGTAAAGCAACCAGTCTTTGAGCAGAGGGGAAAAAAGGTTGATAACTTCTCTGAACTGTTACAATGAAGTGCAACTTTGCAGAAAGGTCAAGGTCATCAGGATGAGTCTTTTGATTATCGCAAGAGTGGGAAAAATTATTTTGCTGGTAAAATCCATACGTTGTTTCTGATTTCAATCATATGCCAGTCTTCTGTAACCAGGTTTAATCTGGAAGAAAACAAGTCTTTTCCAAGGACTGTCTTGCTGCTAGTCATTTAGCTGTCCTAAACAATGACTGGTCAAGCTGCCCCTGAACTGGTCAGTCACCACAGCAGACGCTGACTGTGCAGGGTCGGTGAAGAGGGGCAGAAGCAAGAAGACGGAGCGTGTCAGCCGGGGAAAGAAACGAAAGGTGGACAACGAGGAGAAAGGTAGGTTCTGTAGTTTGGTTGTTTGAAGGAGGAGTGACGGGCCCAGTCAAATGCCACCACGCCAGTCTTTCTTTTTTTTCCTTGTGATTTTTTAAAAAAGATTTCATTTTGCTATGTTTGTTATGGTATGATAAGTTTCAGGTGTCATTTTTTTCTGATTTTTTTTTTTCAATGAACATTTTTTTATGTAACAAAATCATTTTTCACACAAGCATTTAAAACCAATTACACATACAGCGATTGATTACAAAAAACAACAACCCCCAACCAAACGGCCAAACATCAATACACATAAAACAAAAGTGGGATGGGGGGTTTGGTGGGGTGGGGGGGGGGGGGGGGGAGGGCACTGTCATTCTCATGCAGGACATCAATCATACTCATACAGATACATACAAATACACAACCATTTGTTATGGTTATAGTGGTACAAAAAGTTTCAAGTGTTCATTTGTTGTTTTTTTAAGTACTATTTACTTTTGGTACATTAGCGCTATAGTGGAAACCTTGGTAAAGGTCAGTTAATATTGAAGCTTCTGGAACTTTTTTTGTGGATAGTATGTTTGAGGTGTGAAAAAAAAAAAAATAAAAAAATCTAAAGGTGATGTTGACAGCCTGATCAAGTTCCACGAGGTGAACCTCTGTTTGTGATCAGATTGAAGTCTGTAGAAGACCCTCTCCCCCCTTTTCCTTTCCCCCCCCTACCTATCTTTTTTAAAAATACGAGTATTGTTCATTGTGTTTCAGGAGTCAGACTTTCTCTGTCGCTGTCTCTTGGGCACACATACACACACACATACACTCTCTCTCTCTCTCTCTCACTCTCTCACACACGCATACACACACACTCTCTCTCTCTCAACTACCTAAAACTACCCAAACTGATGTTGGATGATCAGTAATGCTGATGTTTCATCAGGTGGAGAAAAAGAGGGACATAACTCAGGGAAGACAACAACACAGTCGACAGAGAATGGCCCAGGTGAATTACCTCCCCATGACGAGTCCTCTGGCCAGCCTGAGTGAGTGCTTTCTGCTCTTTGACATTGATGGTTAGTGCTTCTGTGAACACTACAGGTGTGAGACGCTTCATGAGAATGTGTTTTGCAGAAATGCAGGATGAATGTATTTTGCAGACATGCAGGATGAATGTGCTTTGCAGACACATGCCTGTAAAAGGATACAAATGAGGCGTAATGCAAAATGCCGTGAAATGATTTACATAAATACGAAGACTGGAATCAAACTTCTTTCAGCTTCGGGGGATTGTTACAGGTCTGTGCGGCACAATCAGGTTGTTTTGTTTTGTAAACACACACATACCTGTAAAATAATGCAAATGAGGGGTAATGCAAAACGCCGTGAAATGAGGCGGTTCAGGGCGAAGTGTGTGAAAAAGTGTGTGAACAATGCAAATTCAAACTGAGGCGATTGCCTAGGAAGGCACTGACGCATCACATATGACTTCCTGCACTGCAGTATGGGCTTAAAAACAACTAGGCGAAAAAAAATCTGCTGATTTTAAAAATTGCGTGGTTTGTGTACATTTTGCAGGGAGCAGTCCCCTCATTTATGCTGTTTTGTAAACACACACTCACTCACTCACTCACTCTCCCTCTCTCTCATTCTCTCTCTGTCTTTCCAGGACTACATGAAACATTTAAAGCACCAAGCTGTTCTGAACTAAACTGAAACAAATGACCAGTTTGATCTTTCAGAGGGTTGGACACACTGGAGGACTGTTTATAAACAAAATTCCAGTTGTGGAATGTGCTTTGATGTGAGCCTGGTGTTTGTATGTTGTTGATGTGTGTGAGATTGAATTTTCGAGAGCTGTTTTTCCAGCCTTGTTTTTCATCGGCCATACTTCAAAGTTGATGCTGATCACTGCCAATGCCAGCTCTTGGAAACATCCTTGTTCAACTCTCAGCAGTTTTTGAGATTTTTGCATGATGGATGTTCTTTTTTTCTTAACATTCTGCACATTATTTCTTAAATAATAATAATTTTGTGATGAATGTGTCTATTTCGGGTTTTTTAGGTGATATATTGCTTCAGATAACAAAAATGTCCTTTTAGATACCATAATTCCAGGAAGAAAACTGTCGATCACAGGTGATCGAAATTCAAGGGAAAGAACTGAAGAGAGTTAAGCCCTATTGATGCTAGAAAAAAATGGTGTGCTGACTTCAGCTGCATCCCTGGCCATGCTCAGTGGGCAGTTGGGTGTTGTGGGTGAAGTCTGCTGTGAAGTCTGGGCAGTGTTGCCGGTCCCCACAGCTTCTCCCCAAGGTTCAGTGCACTGGTCCACGTGCCCAGTCCTGGGGTGTCAAAGGTGGGACAGGAGTGAAGGATATGGGCTGGTGTGTGTGGACCGCTGCCCTATGGGCACTCATGTCCTGTTCTCAGTGGTGTTGGCACCAAGTTGCAGAATGGGCAGGGAAGCATTTGCAGAGACCCTTGGCCTTGGCACAGAGTGGACAGAGCTGACGGAAGCTGGTGAACTTGTTCTCCAGTGTGGCGCCCCAGTGACTCTTGGAAGTTGAAGGAGGAGGAGGAGAAGATACCGAGGCTGATGATTGTGATCACCAGGATTCTGCACATTCACTCCTGCTCATCTGGATCACCATAGGTTGAATGGATTTCAGTTGCATTCATGTAGACTGCACTCATGTCCACGTCTTCGTTTGATCTTGTGTGGCACATGGGCGGCTGAATCCTCCACACTCATGATATACATACTGTCTGTTATTACCTGATGCTGATTTGTTGTCAGTCATGCGTAATACAAGGTGAAAGAATAGGTTGTCGACTAAAGGTTTGTCAGTGTGCAGTTGAGCTGGATCCATGGACTTTGTTATGTAATGCAGTATGATTGTTTGTTATGTAAAGCAGTATGAGGATTGGTTGTGTAATGCAGTATGATTGTTATGTAAAGTAGTATGAGGACTGGTTGTTATGTAATGCAGTATGATTGTTATGTAAAGTAGTATGAGGATTGGTTGTTATGTAATGCAGTATGATTGTTATGTAAAGTAGTATGAGGATTGGTTGTTATGTAATGCAGTATGATTGTTATGTAAAGTAGTATGAGGACTGGTTGTTATGTAATGCAGTATGATTGATTGTTATGTAATATAGTAGGATTGATTGTTATGTAATGCAGTATGATGATTGTTATGTAATGTAGTAGGATTGATTGTTATGTAATGCAGTATGATTGATTGTTATGTAATGTAGTAGGATTGATTGTTATGTAATGCAGTATGATTGATTGTTTTGTAATGCAGTATGATTGATTGTTATGTAATGCAGTATGATTGATTGTTATGTAATGCAGTAGGAAGACTGTTGCCTTCGTTTATAGTAGATCATAACTGCCGACCTTGACCAATGTTTTGCAGGTTTTACTAATTATTACCAGTTTTACTAGTATAAAATTACTGTTTTCTTCAGTGTTTAGCAATTCTGACAAAAGAGCAAAATGAAAGAAAAGGGGATGGAAGGACGAAGGAGAGTGGAAATTAAAAAACAACACCCCCCTCCCTCCCCCCAAAAAACGAAAAGAAGAAGGCACTGATTTGTTGCAGATCCATGATATGGATAACATATGGTCTAATGCGAGTACAGTATTCTCTGTACACAGATGTAGGGTTGTTTCCCAGTGGTGAAATGACTCTGTGTCGGTGGATGATGACGTTGACCCGCTATGATCTAAGAAGGGAGGTAATCCTCCCTTTTTTCCCACTCCTGTGACCAGTCATTTTGCCTTCCAAAGGTTTGGCAGTTGTGGTGAGCTTTTAGCAGTCAACCGTCATTCTGTAGAAAACAAATTCCATTTGTCAGAGATGGAGTGTGGCTGCCTATATGAAGTGTGCTCTAACATGACGACTATACAGGCAGTTCTCCCTCTCCATGACACTTTATGACTTGGGTTTGGCTTGTGAGGCTTATTGGTACACACACACACACACACACACACACACACACACACACACACACACACACACACACACTCATGCCAGCCTTCCCTGTCTCCCTCTATGGGCAACACAAACATTTTCTGCCCCTTTTTTTGCTGTTCAAGTACATGGATTTCTGATTTCAGTGCCAAAGGCCCTTCCATGTAAATGTGATGCAGGAACATGGAGTAGGTGGGACAGACTGACAGTGTTGTTGTGTGTGACAGGACCAAGAAAGACTGACAGTGTTGGTGTGTTGTGTGTGACAGGACCAAGAAAGACTGACAGTGTTGGTGTGTTGTGTGTGACAGGACCAAGGGAGACTGACAGTGTTGGTGTGTTGTGTGTGACAGGACCAAGGGAGACTGACAGTATTGGCGTGTTGTGTGTGACAGGACCAAGAGAGACTGACAGTGTTGGTGTGTTGTGTGTGACAGGACCAAGGGAGACTGACAGTGTTGGTGTGTTGTGTGTGACAGGACCAAGGGAGACTGACAGTGTTGGTGTGTTGTGTGTGACAGGACCATGAAAGACTGACAGTGTTGGTGTGTTGTGTGTGACAGGACCAAGGGAGACTGACAGTGTTGGTGTGTTGTGTGTGACAGGACCAAGAAAGACTGACAGTGTTGGTGTGTTGTGTGTGACAGGACCAAGAAAGACTGACAGTGTTGTTGGTGTGTTGTGTGTGACAGGACCAAGAGAGACTGACAGTGTTGGCGTGTTGTGTCAGAGAGACTGACAGTGTTGGTGTGTTGTGTGTGACAGGACCAAGGGAGACTGACAGTATTGGCGTGTTGTGTGTGACAGGACCAAGAAAGACTGACAGTGTTGGTGTGTTGTGTGTGACAGGACCAAGGGAGACTGACAGTATTGGCGTGTTGTGTGTGACAGGACCAAGAAAGACTGACAGTGTTGGTGTGTTGTGTGTGACAGGACCAAGAAAGACTGACAGTGTTGGTGTGTTGTGTCAGAGAGACTGACAGTGTTGGTGTGTTGTGTGTGACAGGACCAAGAGAGACTGACAGTGTTGGTGTGTTGTGTCAGAGAGACTGACAGTGTTGGTGTGTTGTGTGTGACAGGACCATGAAAGACTGACAGTGTTGGTGTGTTGTGTCAGAGAGACTGACAGTGTTGGTGTGTTGTGTCAGAGAGACTGACAGTGTTGGTGTGTTGTGTGTGACAGGACCAAGAGAGACTGACAGTGTTGGTGTGTTGTGTCAGAGAGACTGACAGTGTTGGTGTGTTGTGTGTGGCAGGACCAAGAAGGGTGATCGCTACGACCCAGGCATGTTCCTGTTGCTGAACACCCCCAGCGAGCCTGACCGCACGGGGCGGATGAAGGCCTCCCACACCCCCGCTGAGGTAGGTCTAGTCCAGCTGGGATGCCCATTCTGACACTCTCTGAGGGGACCGTGCAGAGAGCATGGATGTTCACCTTAAAACACAAACTGAAGGGCTGGGATTGTAGGTCTGGTGTGCATGTCATCCAAGGGGTTAGCCTGACGTATGTGACTGTTCTTCATGGAACAAGACAAAAATGATGTTGGGGTACAAGGACATAAAATAGTTAGATGGTGTAAGTTATCCAACTTAGAGTAGAAGACTTTAAATTTCAGTCATTTTATGGGGTTGCTGTGAGAAGACACAGTTTATGCATATTCTTTGGAATTGGTCATTTGAATGCTTTCAGATCGACTTGAGGACATCTGAAAACTTCACGCACAGTGTATGCTGATCAGCCCTTGAAGAACTGGGTGTGATTGGCTTGGTTGTGATGAAGGAGAAACAGTTGACACATCTAATTTCCGTTTCATTTTCATCAAGGATGTGTCACTGCATATGGCCTAGCAGACACATGCTACGCTAAACTACAAGACTAAGGTGTGCAGGATTGACGTCCAGCAGGTCACAAGCTAGCCGGTTGTCTGGATGTGTGCATGTGGGGGCAGGCTGGTAAGCAAAGGGAGAGAATACAAACAGAAATCTCACAGAGTACAATACAAACAGAAATCTCACAGAGTACCACCTACTCATCAAACAGCAGCAGCAGCGCCCAGACATGAATTTGGCAGCACCACATTTTATGTATAATTTGGAAAATAAACCTTTTAAGTCGTACACACACTCCTGCGCAACGATCAGGAGAATGATCTGAAGAGGGTCACCGTCTAGGGGACTTATGAGGCTGAATATCCCTGAGTAGCTTTTAATCCTGAATCGGTAGTGCATCCACAGCAACTCTACGTCGCCTGATAGAAGAAAGCCCATGCCCTACACACAAAGCAACTCTACGTCGCCTGATGGAAGAAAGCCCATGCCCTACACACAAAGCAGCTCTACGTCGCCTGATGGAAGAAAGCCCATGCCCTACACACAAAGCTCTACGTCACCTGATGGAAGAAAGCCCATGCCCTACACACAAAGCAGCTCTATGTCGCCTGATGGAAGAAAGCCCATGCCCTACACACAAAGCTCTACGTCGCCTGATAGAAGAAAGCCCATGCCCTACACACAAAGCTCTACGTCGCCTGATGGAAGAAAGCCCATACCCTACACACAAAGGAGCTCTACGTCGCCTGATGGAAGAAAGCCCATGCCCTACACACAAAGCTCTACGTCGCCTGATGGAAGAAAGCCCATACCCTACGCACAAAGCAGCTCTACGTCGCCTGATGGAAGAAAGCCCATGCCCTACACACAAAGCTCTACGTCGCCTGATGGAAGAAAGCCCATACCCTACACACAAAGCAGCTCTATATCGCCTGATGGAAGAAAGCCCATGCCCTACACACAAAGCTCTACGTCGCCTGATGGAAGAAAGCCCATGCCCTACACACAAAGCAGCTCTATATCGCCTGATGGAAGAAAGCCCATGCCCTACACACAAAGCTCTACGTCGCCTGATGGAAGAAAGCCCATGCCCTACACACAAAGCAGCTCTACGTCGCCTGATGGAAGAAAGCCCATGCCCTACACACAAAGCAGCTCTCTGTTACACTCCTTGCATTAGAATGCACAGGGGACAGGGTTAGTGTTCAATTGTGACCATCAATAAAATGCAGGCATGTCCAGCTAAGAACACCTTCCACAAGATTTTACTCACAGTTTGTGTGAGGTTTGGACATGGTTTTGAAATTGAAAAAAAAAAATTTTGTATTTATGTAAATGCGAGGTAAACAAATCATGAAATGACATGGGGTCTGGATAGCACACAGTGCAAGGGGAATAAGCTGAGTTGAACATGGTATGTGTTGGTGTAGCAGCAGGTGATCTCCCCTGAAGGCAAGACGAGAGGGCACAGAGCAAGGAGAGTAATCCTAGTTGAGCATAGTACCTGTTTGCGTGTCACCAGGTGATCTCCACCCCTGAAGGGGAGACAGAAGGCCTGTGGGTGCATACGCTGGTGCCAGCAGGGCACGGCCTGTGGCGCCTGCCCCCTGACGACCACAAGTGCCAGACCAAGGTGGACCCCTCCCATATCCTGCGCACCCTGTACAAAGTGACCGTGAAGATTGTGGCCGGCAAGGTGCTCTATAAGTTTGATGACATGTGAGTTGGCACAGCTGTTCACTTTCTGTCTTTTGCTGGATGACCCGTGAGTGTGCACAGGTGCTGCTCCTGTCTGTAAGTTTTAGGCTATGTGAGTGTGTGTGTGTGATTGTCTCTCTCCAAGACTGGAGACATGTGAGAGTGCATTATTACTTCTTTCCACAACTGGTGACATGTAAGCATGCATTATTACTTCTCTCCAAGACTGGAGACATGTAAGCATGCATTATTACTTCTCTCCAAGACTGGAGACATGTAAGCATGCATTATTACTTCTCTCCAAGACTGGAGACATGTAAGCATGCATTATTACTTCGCTCCAAGACTGGTGATATGTAAGCATGCATTATTACTTCGCTCCAAACTGGTGATGTCAGTGTGCATGCTGCTACTTCTGTCTGTAAGTTTTATGGTGTAAGTGTGCATTGTTACTTCTCTTCAAGACTGGTGACATGTGAGTGTGTTGTGTTACTTCTCTCCCAGACTGACATGTGAGTGTGCATTATCCGTCTTTAGTATGCACTTACCTGAGCTTAGTTACGCCGAAAACCCATCGGCAAGGTAAGTAATTCCGTAATTTGAACATGGTTACCCAATTTAAAAATTAATTTAAAAGAGAGGAAAGGAAATAGTGAAATGAAAATAATTTTAAAAATTCCTACGAATATATATGTTGCTATATCATAAGTTTGAAGAATATCATATGAGCCATTTACTCGGGGGAAAAAAAAAATCTTCTTTAGAACGTTCTTCCGAATCATACCTGGAACATCATCCCAGTCGAAATCTAGGTCACTCTAAGCTTCATTACCCAGCACTTTCACTAAGTCTTATGCCGTAAATCCTACAAATCACAGTATCTTCATCACTAAATCTCGTTATAGAATGGCAGAAATCAAGGTTAGCGATGGCGAAAAACAGCATTTCGACCACAAAACTTTTAAAATTCGTAACTCGAGAACTACGGCACGTATCGACTCGCGGTTTTTTGCAAACGGAAGTAAATGGCCACAGGAAGAAGGAAATCACGTTCTCGCGAGACTTCCTTTTCTACGAGAAATGTGGCGGCGCCCATTGTTGCCACGTGTTTTACCGGGCGCTGGCAGTTGCTCAGCGTTTTGGCCGTGTGATTTCCGGTTGGGCGCTAGCGGGTTCTCACCTGTCAAGAGGGTTAATACTTCCCTTGAAGACAGGTGACATGTGAGAGTTGTGCGTTACTTCTCTCCAAGACTTGACATATGAGTGTGAATCATTACTTCTCTCCCAGACTGACATGTGAGTGTGCATTATTACTTCTCTCCCAGACTGACATGTGAGTGTGCATTATTATTTCTCTCCAAGACTGGTGACATGTGAGAGTTGTGCATTATTACTTCTCTCCACGGCTGGCGACATGTGAGTGTGCATTATTACTTCTCTCCAAGACTGGTGACAAGTGAGTGTGCATTATTACTTCAGTCCAAGACTGGTGACATGTGATTGTGCATTATTACTTCGCTCCAGACTGGTGACATGTGAGTGTGCATTATTACGTCTCTCCAGACTGGTGATGTCAGTGTGCATGCTGCTACTTCTGTCTGTAAGTTTTATGGTGTGTGAGTGTGTTGTGTTACTTCCCTCCAAGACTGGTGACATGTGAGTGTGCATTACTACTTCTCTCCTAGACTGGTGACATGTGACAGTGTGCATTATTACTTTCCTCCAAGACTGGTGACATGTGAGTGTGCATTATTACGTCTCTCCTACAATGGTGACAAGTGAGTGTGCATTATTACGTCTCTCCTAGATTGGTGACATGTGAGTGTGCATTATTACGTCTCTCCTAGATTGGTGACATGTGAGTGTGCATTATTACGTCTCTCCTAGATTGGTGACATGTGAGTGTGCATTATTACGTCTCTCCTAGATTGGTGACATGTAAGTGTGCATTATTACGTCTCTCCTAGATTGGTGACATGTGAGTGTGCATTATTACGTCTCTCCTAGATTGGTGACATGTGAGTGTGCATTATTACGTCTCTCCTAGATTGGTGACATGTGAGTGTGCATTATTACGTCTCTCCTAGATTGGTGACATGTAAGTGTGCATTATTACGTCTCTCCTAGATTGGTGACATGTGAGTGTGCATTATTACGTCTCTCCAAGACTGATGACATGTGACAGTGTGCATTATTACTTCTCTCCTAGACTGGTGACATGTGACAGTGTGCATTATTACTTCTCTCTTAGACTGATGACATGTGACAGTGTGCATTATTACTTCTCTCCTAGACTGGTGACAGTGTGCATTATTACTTCTCTCTTAGACTGGTGACATGTGACAGTGTGCATTATTACTTCCTCCTGGACTGATGACATGTGACAGTGTGCATTATTACTTCTCTCTTAGACTGGTGACATGTGAGAGTTGTGCATTATTACTTCTCTCCTAGACTGGTGACATGTGACAGTGTGCATTATTACTTCTCTCCTAGACTGGTGACATGTGACAGTGTGCATTATTACTTCTCTCTTAGACTGGTGACATGTGAGAGTTGTGCATTATTACTTCTCTCCTAGACTGGTGACAGTGTGCATTATTATTTCTCTCCAAGACTGGTGACACGTGACAGTGTGCATTATTACTTCTCTCCTAGACTGGTGACATGTGAGTTTGCATTATTACTTCTCTCCAAGACTGGTGACATGTGAGTGCATTATTACTTCTCTCCAAGACTGGTGACATGTGACAGTGTGCATTATTACTTCTCTCCAAGACTGGTGACATGTGACAGTGTGCATTATTACTTCTCTCCTAGACTGGTGACATGTGACAGTGTGCATTATTACTTCTCTTCAAGACTGGTGACATGTGACAGTGTGCATTATTACTTCTCTCCAAGACTGGTGACATGTGACAGTGTGCATTGCTACTTCTCTCCAAGACTGGTGACAGTGTGCATTATTACTTCTCTCCAAGACTGGTGACAGTGTGCATTATTACTTTTCTTCAAGACTGGTGACAGTGTGCATTATTTCTTCTCTCCAAGACTGGTGACATGTCACAGTGTGCATTATTACTTCTCTCTTAAACTGGTGACATGTGACAGTGTGCATTATTAGTTCTCTCCAAGACTGGTGACAGTGTGCATTATTACTTCTCTCCAAGACTGGTGACAGTGTGCATTATTACTTCTCTCCAAGACTGGTGACATGTGACAGTGTGCATTATTACTCTCTCTTTAGACTGGTGACATGTGACAGTGTGCATTATTACTTCTCTCCAAGACTGGTGACATGTGACAGAGTGCATTATTTCTTCTCTCTTAGACTGGTGACATCTGACAGTGTGCATTATTACTTCTCTCTTAGACTGGTGACATGTGACAGTGTGCATTATTACTTCTCTCTTAGAATGGTGACATGTGACAGTGTGCATTATTGCTTCTCCAAGACTGGTGACAGTGTGCATTATTACTTCTCTCTTAGACTGGTGACATGTGACAGTGTGCATTATTACTTCTCTCTTAGACTGGTGACATGTGACAATGTGCATTATTACTTCTCTCCAAAACTGGTGACATGTGACAGTGTGCATTATTACTTCTCTCCCAAGACTGGTGACATGTGACAGTGTGCATTATTACTTCTCTCCAAGACTGGTGACATGTGACAGAGTGCATTATAACTTTTCTCCAAGACTGGTGACATGTAAGCATGCATTATTCTCTCCAAGACTGGTGTCATGTGACAGTGTGCATTATTACGTCTCTCCAAGACTGGTGACATGTGACAGTGTGCATTATTACTTCTCTCCAAGACTGGTGACATGTGACAGAGTGCATTATTACTTCTCTCCAAGACTGGTGACATGTAAGCATGCATTATTCTCTCCTAGACTGGTGATATGTGAGTGTGTATTATTACTTCTCTCCAAGACTGGTGACATGTGACAGTGTTCATTATTACTTCTCTCCAAGACTGGTGACAGTGTGCATTATTACCTCTCTCCAAGACTGGTGACATGTGACAGTGTGCATTATTACTTCAATCCAAGACTGGTGACATGTAAACATGCATTATTCTCTCCTAGACTGGTGACAGTGTGCATTATTACTTCTGTCCATGACTGGTGACATGCGAGTGTGCATTATTACTTCTCTACTAGACTGGTGACAATGTACATTATTACTTCTCTCCTAGACTGGTGACAGTGTGCATTATTACTTGAATCCAAGACTGGTGGCATGTGAGTGTGCATTATTACTTCTCTCCAAGACTGGTGACATGTGACAGTGTGCATTATTACTTCTCTTCTAGACTGGTGACATGTGAGTGTGCATTATTACTTCTCTCCAAGACTGGTGACATGTGACAGTGTGCATTATTACTTCTCTCCTAGACTGATGACATGTGAGTGTGCATTATTACTTCTCTCCTAGACTGGTGACATGTGACAATGTGCATTATTACTTCTCTCCAAGACTGGTGACATATGATAGTTGTGCATTATTACGTCTCTCCTAGATTGGTGACATGTTAGTGTGCATTATTACGTCTCTCCTAGATTGGTGACATGTGAGTGTGCATTATTACGTCTTTCCAAGTCTGGTGACATGTGACAGTGTGCATTATTACGTCTCTCCAAGACTGGTGACATGTGACAGTGTGCATTATTACGTCTCTCCAAGACTGGTGACATGTGAGTGTGCATTATTACTTCTCTCCTAGACTGGTGACATGTGAGTGTGCATTATTTGTCCTCTCCAAGACTGGTGACATGTGAGTGTGCATTATTACTTCTCTCCTAGACTGGTGACAGTGTGCATTATTACTTCTCTCCTAGACTGGTGACATGTGAGTGTGCATTATTACTTCTCTCCAAGACTGGTGACATGTGACAGTGTGCATTATTTCTTCTCTCTTAGACTGGTGACATGTGACAGTGTGCATTATTACTTCTCTCTTAGACTGGTGACATGTGACAGTGTGCATTATTACTTCTCTCCAAGACTGGTGACATGTGACAGTGTGCAGTAGTACTTCTCTCCAAGACTGGTGACATGTGACAGTGTGCAGTAGTACTTCTCTCCAAGACTGGTGACATGTGACAGTGTGCATTATTACTTCTCTCCAAGACTGGTGACATGTGACAGTGTGCATTATTACTTCTCTCCAAGACTGGTGACATGTGACAGTGTGCAGTAGTACTTCCCTCCAAGACTGGTGACATGTGACAGTGTGCATTGCTACTTCTCTCCAAGACTGTTGACATGTGACAGTGTGCATTATTACTTCTCTCCTAGACTGGTGACATGTGACAGTGTGCATTGCTACTTCTCTCCAAGACTGGTGACATGTGACAGAGTGCATTATTACTTCTCTCCTAGACTGGTGACATGTGACAGTGCATTATTACTTCTCTCCAAGACTGGTGACATGTGACAGTGTGCATTATTACTTCTCTCTTAGACTGGTGACATGTCACAGTGTGCATTATTTCTTCTCCAAGACTGGTGACAGTGTGCATTATTACTTCTCTCTTAGACTGGTGACACGTGACAGTGTGCATTATTACTTCTCTCTTAGACTGGTGACATGTGACAGTGTGCATTATTACTTCTCTCCAAGACTGGTGACATGTGACAGTGTGCATTATTACTTCTCTCCAAGACTGGTGACATGTGACAGAGTGCATTATTACTTCTCTCCAAGACTGGTGACATGTAAGCATGCATTATTCTCTCCTAGACTGGTGACATGTGAGTGTGCATTATTACTTCTCTCTTAGACTGGTGACATGTGACAGTGTGCATTATTACTTCTCCAAGACTGGTGACAGTGTGCATTATTACCTCTCTCCAAGACTGGTGACATGTGACAGTGTGCATTATTACTTAAATCCAAGACTGGTGACATGTAAACATGCATTATTCTCTCCTAGACTGGTGACAGTGTGCATTATTACTTCTGTCCATGAGTGGTGACATGTGAGTGTGCATTATTACTTCTGTACTAGACTGGTGACAATGTACATTATTACTTCTCTCCTAGACTGGTGACAGTGTGCATTATTACTTGAATCCAAGACTGGTGGCATGTGAGTGTGCATTATTACTTTTCTCCTAGACTGGTGACATGTGACAGTGTGCATTATTACTTCTCTCCTAGACTGGTGACATGTGAGTGTGCATTATTACTTTTCTCCTAGACTGGTGACATGTGACAATGTGCATTATTACTTTTCTCCAAGACTGGTGACATGTGACAGTGTGCATTATTACTTCTCTCCTAGACTGGTGACATGTGAGTGTGCATTATTACTTCTCTCCTAGACTGGTGACATGTGACAATGTGCATTATTACTTCTCTCCAAGACTGGTGACATGTGAGAGTTGTGCATTATTACTTCTCTCCTAGACTGGTGACATGTGAGTGTGCATTTTTACTTCTCTCGTAGACTGGTGACATGTGAGTGTGCATTATTTCTCCTCTCCAAGACTGGTGACATGTGAGTGTGCATTATTACTTCTCACCTAGACTGGTGACAGTGTGCATTATTACTTCTCTCCTAGACTGGTGACATGTGAGTGTGCATTATTTCTCCTCTCCAAGACTGGTGACATGTGAGTGTGCATTATTACTTCTCTCCTAGACTGGTGACATGTGAGTGTGCATTATTACACCTCTCCTAGACTGGTGACAGTGTGCATTATTACTTCTCTCCAAAACTGGTGACATGTGAGTGTGCGTTATTACTTCTGTCCAAGACTGGTGACGGTGTACATTACTACTTCTCTCCAAGATTTGCGACAGTGTGCATTATTACTTCTCTCCAAGACTGGTGACAGAGTGCATTATTACTTCTCTCCAAGACTGGTGACAGTGTGCATTATTACTTCTCTCCAAGACTGGTGACAGTGTGCATTATTACTTTGCTCCAAGACTGGTGACAGAGTGCATTATTACTTCTCTCCAAGACTGGTGACAGAGTGCATTATTACTTCTCTCCAAGACTGGTGACAGTGTGCATTATTACTTTGCTCCAAGACTGGTGACAGTGTGCATTATTACTTCTCTCCAAGACTGGTGACAGAGTGCATTATTACTTCTCTCCAAGACTGGTGACAGTGATTATTATTATTTCTCTCCAAGACTGGTGACAGTGTGCATTATTACTTCTCTCCAAGACTGGTGACAGAGTGCATTATTACTTCTCTCCAAGACTGGTGACAGTGTGCATTATTACTTCTCTCCTAGACTGGTGACAGTGTGCATTATTACTTCTCTCCAAGACTGATGACAGTGTGCATTATTACTTCTCTCCTAGACTGGTGACAGTGTGCGTTATTACTTCTCTCCAAGACTGGTGACAGTGTGCATTATTACTTCTCTCCTAGACTGGTGACATGTGACAGTGTGCATTTTTACTTCTCTCCAAGACTGGTGACAGTGTGCATTACTACTTCTCTCCTAGACTGGTGACATGTGAGTGTGCATTATTACTTCTCTCCTAGACTGGTGACATGTGACAGTGTGCATTATTACTTTCTCCAAGACTGGTGACAGTGTACATTATTACTTTTCTCTAAGACTGGTGACAGTGTGCATTATTACTTCTCTCCTAGATTGGTGACATGTGAGTGTGCATTATTACTTCTCTCCTAGATTGGTGACATGTGACAGTGTGCATTATTACTTCTCTCCAAGACTGGTGACATGTGAGAGTTGTGCATTAGTACTTCTCTCCAAGACTGGTGACATGTGAGAGTTGTGCATTAGTACTTCTCTCCAAGACTGGTGACATGCGAGTGTGCTGTGTTTTCACTTCTGAAGTTTACAAACTAAGACCTCTGTGTTTATGAACCTGTGAGTGTGGACACTAAGACTTCTCCCTGTGAGCATGTATATGATGTGCAAGCTGTGACTTCTCTCTGTGAACATGTGAGAGTGCAAACTTCGACTTCTCTCATTTTGACAGTGTAAGAGTGAATAGTGTCACTTCTCTCTGTAAGGTTGATGACGTGCGACTGTGCTTAGTGTTACTACTTTGAATTAAATGACATGTCACGAATGTGCACACTTATCATTTTTCTGACTGTAATTTGGAATGACATGAAAGTGTCCAGGGCCTTCTCTCTGTGTGCCAGAGGGTGCTATTCTTGTCTGCAAGTTTGACAGCATGCGAGTGCACCACTTCGCCTCTCTGTAGAAGTTAAAGTTGTGAGGATTCACACTTGTGATTCATATCAGCTTGTAGAGCTGAGGGCACAGCTATTGAGCTAAGGCAGGGTCGACCTTGATGGGTGGCTTGGTGGCCTTGACATGGAATGTGGGACAAGAGGAGAGGATGGGGGTCAGTTTGGTGCGGGCGAGGACCACTAGCCGGACGATAAATGGGCAGTATTGCACCGCCAGCCAGTGGATGGCTCCTTGCCATCACAAAGTCCCTGCAACTGTGTTGGAGGTGGGGGACATCTGGGTTCAGTGAGACTGTATACCCAGCCACTCTCTGCTGTTGTTGGTGGGCAGGCAAATGGATGGTTTGTGTTGTCGTCTGCAGGCACACGCTGGACTAGGGTAGATCCTGTGAGCAGGCCGCGCCTTCCACCTCCATCTAGATTACCATGTCTGCGCATATGGCAACTTCACCGCTGCAGAAACCGTTGGACGTCATTTATCAGTTTTGTGTGAACTTGCCCATCGGTGTACATTATTGGTGTTCCTTGTGTGTGTATCTAGGATAACATTGTTGGGAAATATCCCAGCCCTCCTTACCACCATCCGTGTCGTGTTTTTGTAATTAGCCTCTGGGTGTTGGTAGTCTGGACAGGTTGGTTAGATCTGAAGGGTAAATTAGTCATGATAATGACCTTAACAACTTTGATTTCAGCACTTTGTTGTTAACATTCAGGTAAGATTGCTGTGCACAAGTTTTTGAATTTTTTTCCCCGCCTGAATTGTATTTCAAATTTATGATGTTGGTGGTGATTGTACGTCTCACGGGAAATAAAGAGAGATCATAAGAAATAAAGAGAGATCGTGGGAAATAAAGCAAGATCATGAGTAATAGAGAGGTCATGGGAGATAACTCTATGTCAGCTTGGTGGGCGGCACCCAAAGTGTGGGGTTAAAAAGTCTGTTTTTACTATTGCTGACAGTGTGGACACTTTAGAATGTTAATCATCATTGTGGCTATTCTGCTGGTGTAGACAAGCGTGTTGGTATGTGGATTGATGTCTTCATCACTGTGGCCACAGGGCAAAACCAGCCCACAGAAGCCATCAGGTCCTAAAGTCTTACTTGAGATAAGATAAGATAATGTTGCTTATAGCCCAGCCGACCGCAAAGGGCCATATCAGGGCTGTCACCACGTTAATGAGAGTTGACTTCAGTGCTGTGACAGCCCTGATATGGCCCTTTGCAGTCGGCTGGACTATAAGCAACATTATCTTGTCATGAAGTCTTGGAACATTTGTCAGGTGTGGCCGCTAGACACTTCAGGAATGGAGTTAGTGTTAGAGGATGGAGAGGGAAGTAGTGCAGTTTTGGGCTGCTGTCATTCTTGGTCATGGCGAGTGAACCGTGGTGTTCAGGGATAAACGTCAATGTTTGCGAGGAAAGTTTGTTGTGCAAGAGAAACCTAAAGGCTGGATCTTGCTTCTGTGAAGTTCCAAGCATTCTGAAAGGTCATGTGCACATACTGCAGAATTTCCTGGGACACAGAGAATGAGCAGGTAACGTGCATGTTAACAGTGGTTGTAAGCCATCGGCAAGCAGGCAGTGCATTTTCTTTCTTTTTCTGTTCTCTGGATGATTTTTTTGTTGTTGATATAGTAACATTATTATGCAGACCTAGAAAGTGGTCCCTAGAATGTTGGTATAACCAGCAACCAGTGGTCTTGTATTGCCCTGTTGATGGAGTGTTGCGGAGCGTCAACAATGGCTCCTCCCACCCACCAGTAGGGCAGACGACAGGCTGTCCTGTGATGCCTCTGGGAGACTGCTTCTCGACACCAAATGTGGAGGCTGAAACGGTCGAAATCTGTAAACTAGCATGTTCATTTGGCGTCGACAGACCATTGAATGTGTTGTGAATGTAATTGGCTTTGATGTTTATGGGAAGAAAAGATGAGGGGGAGAAAGGCCTTTGAAGGCCAGTGCCTGTTGGAAAGGAGGATTACCTACCCTCTGCCAGGAGACCTCCACCCCGACGGTGTGTACACCCACTGACAGGGCTGACCCACAGTCTGGCTTTTTGCTTTCTTTCTACGCACTCACGTGGTTTTCTTCCCGATATGTGTGAGGACGGCTGTCTGAACACCAGTTCCTCTATGACAGTTACAGCAGTAGTTTGGTTCTGGAGAGGACGGACAAAAGGGAGCTCAGTGTGGACAGCAGTTTTTGTGAGAACATACAGGGTGCGTTTCATTGTTCTTGTGATACAGAATGTGCATTTCGTGCAGGTCTGTTGCATAATTTTTGTGTGTGAGAAGAGAACGAAAGAATCGGTATGATATTACATTAATAGAAATTATTTTGTGTGTGTGTACTGCATGCACACCAGTATGCAGCATGCACTATGTGTGCACACACATTAATAAGTATACAAACAAGCACATGCTCTCTGAGAAACGCACACACAAACACAAGTGTCGGTATAGCTTGATATTAAGGTTGTAGAGATTAATGTGAAGTGGAGGAGTTGGTTTTCTTTGATCTTGCCGAGGACTAATCATTTTCCTGTTGTTTTCCCTCCTGACAGAAAGGAGCATTGAGGTATGGTGCTGTGTGATCACTGGTGTTGTCTGTGCATGTACATAGAGCTGTCAACTGTATGGCTTCCAGTGACTGAACCTGTCACCGACACTACACTGGGTTACCAGTCGCACTGAACTAGACGTTTCTTGTCCGACAGAGGAACTTGTGTGTGTGCTCTTATCATGTTGGTGAACTGTGTCCCGATCTGAGAATCCAGGACAGTTTGAACATGTTACAGCTGTGATGTCAGTCATGTTGAGCCAGGGATGGGTAGCTAGAAATGTCAGGGTACATGCACTGCACCCGTATCATGGCCCAGCTGAAAGGTCAGAATCTATTTTCACCATTGTTATTTGACAGTGTCATGTGTGTGGGTTGCATTTCACTTATTTACTTAGAAAAATCTAGTCATTTTTTAAATATTTTTAAAAATAATGTCCTTATTCTTCAGAATTCATTTTGGTTCAGAAACAGGGAGAGAGAATATCTCGTCTTCTCAGTCTGTGTAAGACTGTATTTGAAAACATTTTGTTTTGTTGTGGTTCCCCTACCCACCTCGCAAGCATATCCACCGACTCCACAGCCCTTCTTGGGGAGGTGGTTCATGCAAGGATGTTGGACTCTCCCCATATTTATAATGGAAAATTGCTTCCTGCCCCCCCCCCCCCCCCCCCCCCCCCCCCAACTGTGCTGTCACTGTGCACAATGTAGCAGCACGTTGTCTGTTCATATTCAAGAGGTGTCCACAATCACCACAGCACTTGTGGACCCAGTCTGCTTATAGGGGATAGTCGGCATTATGTCGAAAACCACTTGTGTTTGACCATGTGAGGTGATGCGACTTGATGTGAAACAGAATGACACGTCTTGTGATTGTCGTGATGGTTGTGCTGTATGCTGTATTCCAGTGGAACAGTGTGTGGTTGGTGCATGAAACGGGACAGTTTGAACCAGGGATGGGGAGGACCGTCAGTTTAAACAGGCCACGAAGTAAAGGGATCAAGGACCACACCAAAGCTGTGCATTTGAAAGGCACTTGTTTCACCTTGCTGAAAAAGCAGCCTGCTGTATTGAAAGTGGATGAACTTCAACCTGGTGTCTCCTTCACTGATTTGGGCTGGCGGTCCCAAGTGCCCTGCACCTAGCTTGAAACTCCAGGAAACGAACCAGCACATACACACCGAGAGATGTGGCCACGACATCATCTGCAGTATTTCCCCTCGTGTCCCTCACACTTGCATCAGTGTGGGCCGTTATGGGGGTACTGGCCGTCGGCTTCACACAGACGGCTGTGACTGTGTGATATTCAGTGGTCCTCCCCAGTGTCATGGTTCAAACAAGTAGTGAGGCAGTGCCAGGGTCTGGTGTAAAAAAAAAAAAAGATCAGCATTACAGTGGGTGTATGAGCGAGATGGCTTTATGTGTGTGAAGTGGTGTAGCCTGCATGCTGTGTCTCTGTGTATGCCAGCCTGCTGTGGGAATGTGTTGGTGTTCTGCTGGATTAGACATCTTGCCATTAATGCATATGTCCTTTAAACATGTACTTTGAAAAACTGGTTTAGTAACCGGAAAATTTTTTTTTTCCTTTTTTGTTGTTGTTCTGTTTGTTTCTTTTCAATTGTGATTATTTCTATATTCATGTGAACATTTTCCAGTGCCCTGTATATATTTTCCTCCCCGTGTTTGAAACATGTTTGATGACGTGGAGAATAACATCCCCCCCCCCCCCTTTTTTTTTTTTTTTCTTTTCTTCGATTGATTTTCAAAACATTTCTCATCAGTTGACAGTAATGGAGAGACAGTGATTGTATGTGCAATGTCAACAGGCTGTGGCAGCTGCCGTCGTGATAATTCATCATGAAAGCATGAAAAAATTTTTGTATTGTATGAGACTGGTAATGAAGTCATATAGGAACTTTTCCTGAAAAGAAAACAAAAAGGATGATGTAGTAAGGCAGAACAGTAGAACTAACTGCAGACCTGCCAATGATAGAACTTGCAGTTCCAGATCTGTCAGTCCCCACAGGCAAGATGACAAAGGACAAACACATGAGGAGGATTTGACCTGTGCCCCTGGTCTGAAGGAGAGCGGGGACGAACCTGGTGTGGGGATGGGGAGGAATGCAAGGCGTTGGAGAAAACTAATGAGAATGGTTATGTAACTGTTTACAAAATAAAAGGGGAAAGGGAGAGAGTGGTTTTAAGAAATACAAATGAAACAAAAAGTGCTGCCAGTGGAAGAGGGAATAAAGAATTTATCATCGTTACTGTTGCAAATAAAGGGGAGAGAGTAGAGAAGTAGGAACATGTGGTGAATATATATGTATAGAGAGAGAGGAGGAAGAAAAAAGGGGGGGGGGGGAGAGTAGAGAAGTAGGAACATGTGAATATATGTATAGAGGAGGAAGAAATAGGGGGGAGAATAGAGAAGTAGGAACATGTGGTGAATATATATGTATAGAGAGAGGAGGAAGAAAAAGGGGGGGGGGGGGGAGAGTAGAGAAGTAGGAACATGTGAATATATGTATAGAGGAGGAAGAAAAAAGGGGGGGGGGGGAGAGTAGAGAAGTAGAAGACATGTGAATATATGTATAGAGGAGGAAGAAAAAGGGGGGAGAATAGAGAAGTAGGAACATGTGAATATAGTATAGAGGAGGAAGAAATAGGGGGGAGAATAAGAAGTAGGGACATGTGAATATATGTATAGAGGAGGAAGAAATAGGGGGGAGAATAGAGAAGTAGGGACATGTGAATATATGTATAGAGGAGGAAGAAATAGGGGGGATAATAGAGAAGTAGGGACATGTGAATATATGTATAGAGGAGGAAGAAATAGGGGGGAGAATAGAGAAGTAGGGACATGTGAATATATGTATAGAGGAGAAGAAATAGGGGGGAGAATAGAGAAGTAGGGACATGTGAATATATGTATAGAGGAGGAAGAAAAGGGGGAGAATAGAGAAGTAGGGACATGTAAATATATGTATAGTAGGAGGAAGAAAAGGGGGGAGAGTAGAGAAGTAGGGACAAGTGGTGAGTATGTTGAGGAGCAAGAAAAAGGGGGAAGGAGGAAGTGGCAGATATATTGATGATGAAGAAGGGGGGGGGGGGGGGGAGCAGAGGAGTAGTTACATGTGGTGAACATGTTTTGGAGGAAGAAAGCAGTTCATGGACTGCAGTAGGTGGCTGACAGAACTGCATCAGGTAGCTGACTTTCCCTAATCAAGACGTGTACATTTGTGAAGCAAGGGGCCAGGGTAAGCTGACTTTCCCCTAATCAAGACGTGTACATTTGTGAAGCAAGGGCCAGGGTAGCTGCATGGGTGCTGTACAGGGAAGAACATGCCGTCAGTGAATCGCCCCGAGTTGGTAGGTGAAGGACTGGATGGACAGACTGATGTGTTGGTGCAGAGAGACACTCCATGAACCATCCTGACGTGTGGAGGTGAAGGACAGACCGATGTGTTGGTGCAGAGAGACTATGAACCATCCTGTGTGGAGGTGAAGGGTTGGGTGGACAGACTGTCGTGTTTGAGTAGAGGTACTCTATGAACCATCCTGTGTGTGGACAGACGAGGTGTTGGCACACAGAGCTACTCTGTGATACTTGCAGAGGGGGTGCAGCATACTTGCAGAGTGGATGCAGCATATTTGTAGAGGGGGTGTAGGATACTTATAGAGGGGGTGCTGCACACATGTAGAGGGGGTGCTGCATACTTGTAGAGGGATACACCCTTGGTACATGGAAGATGAGGTATTTTGATGACACTTGCAGAGGGGGTGAAGGATACACCCTTGGTACATGGATGAGGAAAATTCGCTCGTACCATGGGGTGGAACCTCTAAATCTCCAACTTGAACATTTGTAAAAACCAATTATCTCCAAACTTGGAGATACCTATTGTACAGCATGCACATTTCTTTTCCCAGTTAATCCACACAAACGATAATCCAGTTAAAATATTTTATTGATTTGCATTTTACTACACATCCACTCTTGTACAGCATAATGATAATCAAGTTAAACTATGCTAAGCCAGGTAACCTCAACATGTTCATGAAAGCCAGTGATCTGGACCTCCCATGGCGTCTGGTAGTCTTCAGTTGTACTCCAGTGCCGGTTGTCTGGACTTTCTCATTTGAGGAGCGAGCCTGCATCTACAGTACTCGGTCTTGCTGCGAAGTCAATCTCTGGGTGGTTAAGATGTTGCCCAAATGTCCACACCATCGTGATGTCACCCAAATGTCCACACCATCTTGCTGTGACGTCAGTCTCTTGGTATCACCAAATGTCCACCCCATCTTGCTGTGATGTCAGTCTCTGGATGTCACCCAAATGAGGTCGGTCTCTTGGTATCACCAAAATGTCCACACTATCTTCTTGCCGTGATGTCAACCCTCTTGATGTCGCCAAAATGTCTCCTGGAGACTGTTTTGTTTTGGAACGATTCTGAAACGCAATGTTCTTGGACACTCCAATGGCAGTGGCCCCAGGTTGCTGGAACTTGCCAACGCAATGGTTAAGGCATGCTAGCTCTATCTGCAAATGCTGACTAGCTCCTCTTTTCACCACACATCTTTTACCATTTAAGGGTCATGCTATTCCAGTTCACCTTTAGCCCTAGTCTGAAAAACCTGATTTGCAGCAAGATAAATGATCCCTTGCAAGCGTTTTAATCAAATTCCCCACAGTTGGTGCAGCCTGTGAAAAGCAGGGCCAACAGTGAACCTGGTGTGCAATCTCTATGAATACAGGGTGAACCATCCTGAAATTACCAGCGCTGCACACATGCCTCAACTGTTGGCAGCATGATCATCTCCAAACTGGTGGTGATGTTAACTTCTGGGGGGGATTCCACATGACAGACCAGTTGGCTTTTACACATGAAAAGGATAGGTAAAAAGTCTGGAGGGGAGGTAAAGACATTGCAGAAACACAAAACAAACAAAAGGGAAAATAACCAGCACTGAATATGCACAAGGTTTACACTGAATATGCACAAGGTTTACACTGAAACTGCTCCCCCCCCATCCACCTCTCCCCTGCCATAGACAGAAGACATGTACAATGTCACAATGCATTGTCTGAAGGTTTCTTTGTAGTGCCTGAGGGGCCAAAGTGGAAACCAAACAAGTCAGAGTCCTGCATTTTAAGCTCATTATAATGTATACTATCTGCCCATGTTTAAGGAGGCAAAAAGGCACAATATGTACAAGCTAAGTCGCCCCAATCTGAATGCTGTAAATTCATTCGAAATTTCATTCTGCCACCCTTGTCCTTTTATCATGACAGGTCTGCAGATAGCTCTAGCTGAAATTCCAAGCTGCAGCCGATAGATGTGCAGAAGTCTAAAGTAAAACCCATCTTTTTTCCCCCTCCATCATTATTTGTATACATACAAAGTGAACAATTTCTATGGAAAACACATGCACCATAAGAAGCAAACACTGCAGTTTCTCACAGGAAAGTTGGTGCTGCCCAATTCCCCAATACACTTCTTTAGCTCTCCGTCTTGCAAAAAGCAAACCACTGTCGTGTCCACTTATGGCCGATCCTGGGGGTCCCTGATGGAGTCCATCAAGCCACAGTTCCCATGGAAACCTGGGAGGGAGGAAAGAGGCTGGAGCAGTATTGCAGAATCTGATATTACAGCAAGCATTACCTCATCATTTGTAAACTGCTGACCTGCGTCTGTACAATGTACCTGCGTCTGTACAATGTCCTACTTGTGTTATAAGTGAGAAATGTGTGCATGAACATTGCAAAATTATGTACAAAGTTATTTTTATCTCATCAGCAAGATAGGTCCTCATTTGTTTTTTTCTTACTCTAATCACACGTCAAAACACTTGCTGCTTAAACATTAGCAGTGTATTTTGATTTGCGTTGCATTTTAATTTTAATTGGCCTCGTCTTTCCCTGCTAGGCTAGTCATGTGATGCCCTTTTATGCAACTAGAATCGGGTCATGGCTAACTGTACCTGTTCATGATTGTCTGACAGAGGATGGTAGCTACTTTCACGTCAAAGTTCTCAGCTCTAGGACTGTTGTGTGGGAGGGAAAGGGGTCATGATAGTGGTGGGGATATTCCCACAGTGCCAGATGTTCTGGCCCACAAAGGGTTTTGTTTGTTTGTTAAAGGAAAGTGCTGGCTTGGTTGTCACTTCGTGCAAGTAGGATCGTTTGTATAATGCAAGATTATATTTTGACGAAATATTATGTCTGCAGTTATGCGAGATTTCCAAGAGTTGTTGGTCTGCCGAAGAGTGATACCTAGTCACCACATCAAGGCCATATTGGTTAGTTTGTCTTTAAAAATTTTTTTTTTCTAATGAATTAAATAAGGATTGGACAAATAAAGCTCATGCAATACTGGTTGTGTTCCAATCTTTTTTTAAAATTTTTTTAGGGATGTATTCTATAGGTATTGCTTCTAAAAAAAAAGAAAATGGCATTGGTGTATATTAGAATCCATTCTGTAGATGCTGTCTTATTGTATATGTTACTATGTGGAAAATCATTTCTGAGGAAGTCAACTTATTGGTATGTTTATAAATTGTGTACATAATGCACATATTACATAAATTTGATCCCATTGTTTTGTAACATAGATGTTCGATCCTATTGTTTTATTGAAGAAAAAAAAAAAGAACCTATTAATCATGTGATGTTTGTATTAGAAACGGTGTATGCTGGACAGTTTGTTCACTTTGAGATGGGAGTTTATTTTGTATCAAATATGTGGTTAAAATACAGTCTTCACTCCCCTTCACTCCCTATCTCCAGCTTGTAAAAACCCTCCATGTTCAGATTTCCTCCCTTTAAACTGCTGTTTTTCTTCAACTTTGTTCCTCATCGTCTTTACCACTACCAGATCCTCGAGTTAAAGACCCTTCAAATAGACCCCTTTCCTTCAAAACTTCTTTTTCTTGGTCCGAACTATATTTACCTCTTACCTACCCCCCCCCCCCCCCCCCCCCCCCCCCCCTTTTTTTCTGGAATTCAAGTTCAGTGACAGACTGAATTTAATCTCCCTTTCCTTAAACTTGTTTTTCTCAGGAACTTTTTTTTTTTTCCTGTGCTAGATCTACACCGCAGTAAAGACCCCTTTCACGTAAAGGCCCAGTGTTCATGAAGAGGATCTACTATATTCAAACTGAGCTGGAAACCACTGTGCGACTGTGATAGGAACGCACACATGGCCACACACTGCCTACCACTATCAACATCAGCCTCAGAAGTCTTTGTCACTTTCGTAGTTCAGTACTGCATTATCTGTTGGATTCAGGCTGTTGAAGACCTTTTTTTCTCTCCTTTTGGTTCATTGCTAGAGCCCTCCACTGGCTCCAGTGACATTGCTCCTGTGCTGCTCATATCATGACTCCTGTTCATAGGACTCCCAAAGATCACCCTGTTGCACAGTTCACATGGAGCAGTTGATCCCGGCCATCCTGCCCCCCCCCCCCCCCCCCCCCCCCCCCCCCCCTCCCAACACTGTAGACTAAGTTTCATACTACCAAAAACAAAACCTTCAACATGAAACGGTGAGAAACTCTCCTTCACCCATGAAGTCAACTTTTGGTCATTGTTCCGCTACGCACTACAAAACAGCAGCTAAACACTGCCCTCACATTGATTTTGTTGTTGAAAGATGGAAAAAAAAGGGATTGATCCAATCTATCTTGTGTTCTGATTAGGAAAAACACTACAACTAAGCAAAGGGCCTTAAGAGGCCTGTTGTACCTTTAAGCCGATTCCGTGGAACTCCTAGGAAACAGTTTCAGCTTTTGTACTTAATGTGCATTCACTGGGCACTGAAATGTTGAATTTTGCACACAGGTCTTCAGGTTTAGCAAGGACTTTGGGGAGCAAATTTTGGCCGTCTTTGACTGTGTAGATATGACCAACCCCTAAGCTAGGTATCTCTCAAGGTAGGCCAGGCCCATTTGAACTACGACTGGAGGCCATGTACAAATCCAGATCTCATTACACTGTGTTGTCAAACTGTTAATGGTTATTGACTTTGCAAACTGCACTGCACTGTTCATTCTGTGACTGTACATACCAAAAACGTGCAGCAAAGTTTTAGTTTCATTCTTCAGAAAGTTCAAGAATGTTCAAAGTTGTAAATGTTAGAAATCATGAATTGCGTTTATTGTTGAAAAGTTTTGGTTGAAAGCTCTATCCCCCCCGTTTTTAATTATGATTCTTGACCTAAGATTGTTCCTTTTCATTCTACTTATCTGTGTGTGTGGGTGGGTGTGTGAAAATGCAGATGTGTGCCTGTGTGTGTAGCCATCTTCTTTTGTGAGCGTTTGTCGGAGCTCACGTACTTCAGACGGTCATGTAAGTGGTTTTTTGTTTTGTTTTGGTTCTTCATTAACAGTTCAAAGTATTTCTCTTCATTGTTGGGATCTGATTTTCTTTGTTGGATGTTTGTACTTTAATACTCCAATCCTTGGAAATTTTTTGTTTGTTTCTGTTTTTTTTTCCTTTCTTTTGTTTGTTGCAGCAGTGCTTTAATATTGTTGTGTCTCAGTAAAGTTGTACAACAGTTTGAACAGTTGCTGATGGTGTTCTGTGCTCATTTAGTCTGCCTACATGTTGGCCGTTTTGTCTACTCTCGCCTAAGGCAAGGGGAGGTAAGGTAAGGTAATTTTGCCTATAGCCCAGCTGACAGCAGAGGGCCATACCAGGTCTGTCAGCATGTTGAAGTCAACTCACAAGTCAAAAAAAAAAAAAAAAAAAAAACTTTCACAAATCTCTTTAAAATTCACCTTCTAAAAGTGCACCAGAAACTGTTAAATTGTCCATAAAATCTTATATCAGATGAAAAATGTAAATCTTTCAGAAACCTAAGGGGAAGGAAGAAATACTTGAAGGAACATTTGTTAGGAATTCTGTCCCCTTTCCGTCTTGTGCCCGATGATGGATGCTTTCTTTACTGGTCAGCTTTTATTGAGGTTAGGTTCTAAAACGTTTCAGCTTCATCCTGTATGCTATTTTTAGCCTGACATCTCATAGATTCACTGTCAATGCTAAGGTGTCCATTGTCTGTTGCAGTTACTGGCCATTGAAAATAAAAGTAGAGCAGACCTGCCTACCCTTCCGTAATCGTCCGTAATCTTGCGGAAATTAACCCCCCATTACGGAGGTACGATTTTCCGTGCGAAATTACGGAAAAGAAAATTGAAAAACTACGCAAATTCCAGACTCGAAAAATTGTCGACTGCTAGACCTTTCCGAGACCACAGAGTAACTTCCCTTGACTCAAGCCGAAACCACAGATGGTTCGGAACTTGCGATTGGTCAATGTGGTGCTGTGGGCCAACACGACGCGCCATCACATCTGTGCGCGCCATTCGAAGCCTTTTGTTCAGCCATTGTAAGACAAAGTTTCAACCGATTTTTTGCCGGCGATTGTGAAAATGGCGGAGAAATCTTCTAAACGTTTGCATGAAACCGACGACGAGGGTTCGAAAACCACTGTGCCACAACGGAAGAAGGCGAAGAAGCAAGTGTTCCGAAGTAAATACACGCGGACTTGGCCTTGTCTTTTGCAATCCAAAAAACATGGACCTGGATTTGTATACTGCTCGGTGTGCAATTCAGACTTCTCCATCGGACATGGGGGAGCAAATGACTGCAAGCGCCATATCTCGGGGAAAATGCACAAAGAGACAGCTGCGAGTGCCTCCAGTCAGAAGATCACATCGTTGTTTACGAAATCCAGCGAGAGCAGCCGTCAGACCCACACAGGAAGATCACCGACGCAGAAAGACTTGTGCGAGCTGATCTGCGAAAACAACTTGTCCCTGAGCTGTGCTGACAAGATAGTGGCGAAAATGAAAAGGTCCTTTTCATTTTCGCCACTATCTTGTCAGCACAGCTCAGGGACACACACACATACATATTTTTTTTTTTTTTTTTTTTTTTTTGGGGGGGGGGGGGTGGGGGTTGTACATTAGGTTCTTCATCAGTGGTGTCATCTGTGGTGACTGCTGTGTAAGTTACAAACTGTCAAGTATATCACCTTTGAATTGACCTGAAACTCCTGTCCCGAGTCCGTCATCAGCCATCATCCCAAGGTTTTTTAATTCTGCTTTGTTGTTTTTGTTCCTTTTTTACTGTTTATATTGTTAAAATGTTAAAAATGTAGTTGGAGTTTTGTACACATTTGTTCAAAAACGCCGTGTATTACGCGTCCGTGGAATTACTGAAGGAAAATGCAAAATTACTGAAAATCTCTGTGGTTAGTACTGATGAGCATAACATGAGGTAGGCAGGTCTGGTAGAGCGACTAGGCTACCATAAAGACGAATTACACTATGGTTAAACAAACCATGTCTCTTTTGTTAACACGTCTGTTCTGACGGTGGCCAAATAACTGGTCTTGAATTCTCTTGCTTCAATTCCACCTGCAGTGGCAGTGTTTTGAATGCGGACACGCTTTTGGTTGAAAGTTTTTGCAATAAGGACATGCTTCAAAGTTCATATTTAGAAAAAATAATGACATGTTTCTAGTTCAGTTTTTGAAATAATGACATGCTCCTAGTTGATAGTTTTTGAAATAAAGACATGATTCCAAGAGCTAGTTTGAAAAATGACTGCTTTCTGGTTGATAATTTTTTTAAGTAATTTCTGAAATAATGTCATGCCTCTGGGTTGATAATTGTTTAAATGTAGTTTTGAAACAATGAATACTTTCTAGATGATAATTTAAAAAAAAAATGATATACTTCTATGTTGAGTTTCTGAAATAATGATACACAGAAATACTATGCTGATAGTTTTTGAAATAATGATATGCTCCTTGGTTGATAGATTTTGAAATAACAAGACTTCTATGTTGACACCTAATTATAATTGAAAATACTTATCGTTAATAATAATTCTGAACTCTGAATTTCATGTGTCAAAAAATCCTGCCTGGATTTCAGCCGCTTCATACTTGCCATCATCTACACAATGTGATGGATGTACTATTTTACCATCATCTACACAATGTGATGATGGATGTACTATTTTACCATCTTCTGCACAATGTGATGATGGATGTACTATTTTGCATACATCGGAAGAGTATTTCTACATACGCTTTAGGATGTGGTCCCATGTATTACGCATGCATTACAGCATTGTCAGATGAAATGTTGTGATACTGGAATGACCAAAAAAAAAAAAAAAAGAAAAAAAAGAAAGTGACTTGTGGGGAATCGGGATTTGCAGTCCCCCGTTTGCGTGGTTTTCTAATGCATCTCCCCCCTTCCCTGGCAGTGATGAGATAAATCATACAACTGCCCAAGACTAGCATGGTGTAACTGCTCCTAGTTTCACAGCAAGTAGTTTCACTTCAGTTATACATAGCACTCATATCTATCTATCTATCCATGTATCTGCATTTTCATGCAAACTCACAGCAATTAGTTTCACTTTAGTTACACATAGCAATCATATCTACACTGCCGAACTAAAGTTAAGGGCCAGAAGAAGAATCATCTCTCATAACCCCAAAAATCAAAGCAACACCTTCAACTCTTGAAATGTATTAATACGACATGTAACCTTTCGATTCATGTAAACAAAATCACCAACAAAGAAATTTCATTCGCGCAGCAAACGTAGGAATTACCCCACCCCCCTTTTGAAAAGTTGCAAGAAAGTTCTTTCAGTTTGGTCAAGTTCAGTAACGGGTGTGCCCACCCTGGGCTGCAAGGCATTCACCGATCCATGAGCGCATTGAGTTCACATGCTTCTGGAGCATCTGTTGAGAGATTGCCATCCACTCCTGCTGCAAGAACCGGAAGAGCTGGTCGACATCAGCAGGTGGGGGGTGATTGTCCCTCACCCGGCGCCCAAGGATATCCCCGAGGTGTTCTGTGGGCGCCAAGTCGGGTGATCGGGCTGGCCAGTTCATCCTCACAATCTGCTGACGCTGCAGAACATCTTGGACCACCCTAGCGCGATGAGGGGTCGCGTTATCGTCTTGGAGTATAGCGCCGGTACCCATGGCTTGCAGTGTAGGGAGGATCAGAGGCGTCACGATTTCATCCCTGTACCGTACGCCGGTAAGATTGCCTCTAATACGGTACAGTGGGGTCCTCCCGTGCAGATGGAAGCCAGCCCACACCATAACTGAACCGGCTCCGTACCTGTCATGTTCCTGGACACAGGCATCGATGAAACGTTCACCTGGACGTCTCCAAGCGCGTATGCGGGCATCACAGGAAGACAGAGTAAACCGGGACTCGTCTGTAAAGAGTACCCTGCCCCACTGCTGTCTGTTCCAACGTCGATGGTTTTGGCAGAACGCCATCCTGGCCCGGCGATGACGTGGTGTGAGGGGCACACGGACGACAGTTCTCCTTGAGTGCAGGCGCACCTCACGCAGACGACGGGTCACCGTCATGCGACTTATGGTGACGCTGGTAGCGGCCCTGAGGTTGCCTATCAACGTCCTGCGGGTGATGGTTCGGTGACGTAGAGCCAAGACCTGCAGGTAGCGATCGTCTCTTCCATCTGTACATCTTGGCCACCCAGACCGAGGTCGCTCATCAGTACTTCCGGTAGTCTGGAAGCGTTGGTGGAGCCGCTGAATAACAGAGTGGCTAACTCCAAGCCGTCTGGAAACTTCTCTGCTGGAAACGCCGTCCTGCAGCCATCCCAGCGCCCGTCTTCGATCCACTGTTGTCAGTTTCGTTCTTGGAGGCATGCTTAATCAGAGCTCTGGTGCGCGCCCCTAAATACCCATTCCTGTGCAACTTTCGTTGAGAAGTGTTCAGTATAGCCATGGTTTGCTCGTGCAAAATGCCAAAAACCTACTGCAATACTGCTTCTTCAGCTAAATTCGAGCAAAGTTTCAAGAAAAGTCTCGTGTTTTGACAACCTTTTCACTGCCCCTAAAAACGGTGTTGCTGAACTGCAATTCTTGCAAAACATGGTCAGGCACGTGCAGCAGTGGGAAAGGCTTTGGGAAAACCCAAGTTGACCATTTTTTCGTCACGCGGTGTTGGCATGAAAAATAAATACGGAAAGCTGCTGAAATCAGAGGCCGGCCCTTAACTTTAGTTCCGCAGTATATTTATCTATCCATGTACCTGCATTTTCATGCAAACTCACAGCAATTAGTTTCACTTCAGTTATACATTGCAGTCATATCTATCTATCTATCCATGTACCTACAAACCCACTAACCTTGCTCATTTTTCACTGCAGTCTTCCCTCGATTCAGTCCAGTTTTTCATTGGTCTGTCCATGAGAGATGGTCTTCAGCACAGATTCTATCCGCTTCAGGCCTGCAGCAGAGTGATGGAGTCCAATTCTTTAGCCAACAGACAAAACGATAAAAACCACATGCACTTACCATAAAAGCATACCACAGATACATCATTCATGCTGCCCTTTTTGAGGAACACCACTTCACTCTTTCCAGGCTTTTCCCCAGAATACAGCACTGCCATATATCCCTGTTGGTGCCTTTTGGGAACGGTAAGATCACCATGTTGTTGCTGTCTGGGGGACCCCCATCCCCACTGTACAAATCTTTGACAGATGAAAGCAACTCCCCTCTCCTCCCACACACTACTTGTCAGTGCAGGGGTACACTGGAAATGCAATGTATCAGTGCTGGGACATATTGATAATGCGATTCATCAGTGCAGGGACATATTGATAATGCGATTCATCAGTGCAGGGACATATTGATAATGGGATTCATCAGTGCAGGGACATATTGATAATGGGATTCATCAGTGCAGGGACATATTGATAATGGGATTCATCAGTGCAGGGACATATTGATAATGCGATTCATCAGTGCAGGGACATATTGATAATGCGATTCATCAGTGCAGGGACATATTAATAATGGGATTCATCAGTGCAGGGACATATTGATAATGCGATTCATCAGTGCAGGGACATTGATAATGGGATTCATCAGTGCAGGGACATATTGATAATGGGATTCATCAGTGCAGGGACATATTGATAATGCGATTCATCAGTGCAGGGACATATTGATAATGGGATTCATCAGTGCAGGGACATATTAGTATTTGGATTTATCGAAGCGGGGACATAATTATTGGTAATTGGATTTGTCAAAGCAGGGACATATTGGTAATAGGGTTTCTCTGTGCATGGATACACTGAGATTTATCAGTGCAGGGACATATTGGTAACAGGATTTATCTCTGCAAGGACATATTGGTAAAGAGATTTATCAGTGCAGGAACATCCTGATAACGAGATTTACCTGTGCAGGGACATATTGGTAACGGGATTTATCAGTGCTGGGACATAGTGGTAATGAGATTTATCTGTCCCGAGACGTATTGGTAATGGGATTTATCAGTGCAGGGACATACTGGTGGGATTCATCAGTGCAGGGACGCACTGGTAACCCCACAGGACAAAGTAAAAGGACCATCAATATTGTTGTTATGTCATAAGTAATGAGAATAACTACAGGTCAAGGAGACATAGGAAAGGAACCACTGATAATCAGGAGGAAGCTAGAGGAACCATTGGTTATCAGGAGAGGGGGGGAGGGGCGGATTAGAGGAACCACTGGTAACTGGGGGAAGATAAAGGAACTATTAGTAATCAGGAACAAGGTAAAGGAGCCATTGCTAATCAGGGACAACATAAAGGAACCAATGGTAATCGGAGACAAGGTGAAGGGACCACTGGTAATCACAGACAAGGTACAGGGACCACTGGTAATCACAGACAAGGTAAAGGGACCACTGGTAATCACAGACATGGTAAAGGGACCACTGGTAATCACAGACATGGTAAAGGGACCACTGGTAATCACAGACATGGTAAAGGGACCACTGGTAATCAGGGGCAAGGGAAAGGGATCACTGGTAATCACAGACAAGGTAAAGGGACCACTGGTAATCACAGACATGGTAAAGGGACCACTGGTAATCACAGACATGGTAAAGGGACCACTGGTAATCACAGCCATGGTAAAGGGACCACTGGTAATCACAGCCATGGTAAAGGACCACTGGTAATCACAGACATGGTAAAAGGACCACTGGTAATCACAGACATGGTAAAGGGACCACTGGTAATCACAGACAAGGTAAAGGGACCACTGGTAATTAGACAAGGTAAAGGGACCATTGGTAATCAGGGACAAGGTAAAGGAACCATTGGTAATCACAGACAAGGTACATGCACTGTTGGTAATCACAGACAAGGTAAATGTACCGTTGGTAATCAGGGACAAGGTGAATGTACCATTGGTATTCAGGGACAAGGTAAAAGAACTATTGGTAATCACAGACAAGGTAAAGGAACCATTGGTAATCAGGGACAAGGTAAAAGAACTATTGGTAATCACAGACAAGGTAAAGGAACCATTGGTAATCAGGGACAAGGTAAATGTACCACTGGTAATCAGGGACAAGGTAAATGTACCATTGGTAATCAGGGACAAGGTGAATGTACCACTGGTAATCAGGGACAAGGTGAATGAGCGACTGACAATGGGACTGGATAAGGTACCTTTGGTAACGGGGATGCATGCCAGTTAAAGTAACGAGTGAAAATGGAGTTGGGATCTGTAACATCTGTAGCGGTCTACCTTCCAAAGCTCTTTATCTAACACACACCATGGTCGATCAGAAAAGATAAACTAGGGGGAAAGTTATTGAAGAAAAGGAGAAAGTCGTCGGCAGATTTGATGCGGAGAGGTCAACAGGTGAGGTGGACCACGACTATGAGCAGATGCTACAACACACTGATTAACACAAGCCTTGCTACAGTGTCCAGCAAATGACATAAAGACACATCAGCAGACGCTACGGCATACACAGCCAGCCAGCTACTTTGACAGATGAAAGTCAGTTGACACCTTGACACTCAAAGGTCAGCAGATTCCAAAAGTCAGTGGGGACACTCAAAGGTCAGCAGATTCACAAAGATCAGCAGTGACACTCAAAGGTCAGCAGATTCACAAAGATCAGCCGGGACACTCAAATGTCAGCAGATTCACAAAGACCAGCAGTGACACTCAAAGGTCAGCATATTCACAAAAGTCAGGACACTCAAAGGTCATCAGATTCACAAAGATCAGCAGTGACACTCAAAGGTCAGCAGATTCTCAAAGGACAGCAGCACTCAAAGGTCAGCAGATTCACAAAGATCAGCCAGGACACTCAAAGGTCAGCAGATTCACAAAGATCAGCCAGGACACTCAAAGGTCAGCAGATTCAAAGATCAGTGATGACACTCAAAGGTCAGCAGATTCACAAAGATCAACAGTGACTCAAAGGTCAGCAGATTCACAAAAGTCAGTGGGGACACTCAAAGGTCAGCAGATTCACAAAGATCAGCAGGGACACTCAAAGGTCAGCAGATTCACAAAGATCAGTGGTGCCACTCAAAGGTCAGCAGATTCACAAAGACCAGCAGTGACACTCAAAGGTCAACAGATTCACAAAAGTCAGCGGGACACTCAAAGGTCAACAGATTCACAAAAGTCAGCGGGACACTCAAAGGTCAGCAGATTCACAAAGATCAGCAGTGACACTCAAAGGTCAGCAGATTCACAAAGATCAGCAGGGACACTCAAAGGTCAGCAGATTCACAAAGATCAGTGATGACACTCAAAGGTCAGCAGATTCACAAAGATCAACAGTGACACTCAAAGGTCAGCAGATTCACAAAAGTCGGCGGGGACACTCAAAGGTCAGCAGATTCACAAAGATCAGCAGGGACACTCAAAGGTCAGCAGATTCACAAAGATCAGTGGTGCCACTCAAAGGTCAGCAGATTCACAAAGATCAGCAGTGATAAAGGACAGCAAATTCACAAAGATCAGCAGTGACAAAGGTCAGCAGATTCACAAATATCAGCAATGACACTCAAAGGTCAGCAGATTCACAAAGATCAGTGATGACACACAAAAGTCTGGAGATGGGAATAAACGTTCCGTACCAAGCTAATGCTCCCCATGCAATTTCATTGTTTTCCTTTCATCACCCTTTTCCTGTCTAGTTTCCTTGTCAATTCCAGTCTTCAGCAACAAATTAATCAGTGGTGCCAGACACCATGCCGCAGTGGTTAGCGTCAGGGATTGTGGGCGAAGTGGTGAATTTTATTTCCCTCCGAGCTATTTAGTGGTGGCATTTTTCTGCCTGACTAGCTTCTACCCAAAGTGTGTTAGCTATAGGCTCAGATGCAAAGACTGAAACCACACAGTCGAATGTCATCCACTTAATGGTTATATTTCTGACAGAGTAGCTTCTACCCAAAGTGTGTTAGCTATAGGCTCAGATGCAAAGACTGAAACCACACAGTCGAATGTCATCCACTTAATGGTTATATTTCTGCCTGACTAGCTTCTACCCAAAGTGTGTTAGCTATAGGCTCAGATGCAAAGACTGAAACCACACAGTCGAATGTCATCCACTTAATGGTTATATTTCTGCCTGACTAGCTTCTACCCAAAGTGTGTTAGCTATAGGCTCAGATGCAAAGACTGAAACCACACAGTCGAATGTCATCCACTTAATGGTTATATTTCTGCCTGACTAGCTTCTACCCAAAGTGTGTTAGCTATAGGCTCAGATGCAAAGACTGAAACCACACAGTCGAATGTCATCCACTTAATGGTTATTTTTCTGCCTGACTAGCTTCTACCCAAAGTGTGTTAGCTATAGGCTCAGATGCAAAGACTGAAACCACACAGTCGAATGTCATCCACTTAATGGTTATATTTCTGCCTGACTAGCTTCTACCCAAAGTGTGTTAGCTATAGGCTCAGATGCAAAGACTGAAACCACACAGTCGAATGTCATCCACTTAATGGTTATATTTCTGCCTGACTAGCTTCTACCCAAAGTGTGTTAGCTATAGGCTCAGATGCAAAGACTGAAACCACACAGTCGAATGTCATCCACTTAATGGTTATATTTCTGCCTGACTAGCTTCTACCCAAAGTGTGTTAGCTATAGGCTCAGATGCAAAGACTGAAACCACACAGTCGAATGTCATCCACTTAATGGTTATATTTCTGCCTGACTAGCTTCTACCCAAAGTGTGTTAGCTATAGGCTCAGATGCAAAGACTGAAACCACACAGTCGAATGTCATCCACTTAATGGTTATATTTCTGCCTGACTAGCTTCTACCCAAAGTGTGTTAGCTATAGGCTCAGATGCAAAGACTGAAACCACACAGTCGAATGTCATCCACTTAATGGTTATATTTCTGCCTGACTAGCTTCTACCCAAAGTGTGTTAGCTATAGGCTCAGATGCAAAGACTGAAACCACACAGTCGAATGTCATCCACTTAATGGTTATATTTCTGCCTGACTAGCTTCTACCCAAAGTGTGTTAGCTATAGGCTCAGATGCAAAGACTGAAACCACACAGTCGAATGTCATCCACTTAATGGTTATATTTCTGCCTGACTAGCTTCTACCCAAAGTGTGTTAGCTATAGGCTCAGATGCAAAGACTGAAACCACACAGTCGAATGTCATCCACTTAATGGTTATATTTCTGCCTGACTAGCTTCTACCCAAAGTGTGTTAGCTATAGGCTCAGATGCAAAGACTGAAACCACACAGTCGAATGTCATCCACTTAATGGTTATATTTCTGCCTGACTAGCTTCTACCCAAAGTGTGTTAGCTATAGGCTCAGATGCAAAGACTGAAACCACACAGTCGAATGTCATCCACTTAATGGTTATATTTCTGCCTGACTAGCTTCTACCCAAAGTGTGTTAGCTATAGGCTCAGATGCAAAGACTGAAACCACACAGTCGAATGTCATCCACTTAATGGTTATATTTCTGCCTGACTAGCTTCTACCCAAAGTGTGTTAGCTATAGGCTCAGATGCAAAGACTGAAACCACACAGTCGAATGTCATCCACTTAATGGTTATATTTCTGCCTGACTAGCTTCTACCCAAAGTGTGTTAGCTATAGGCTCAGATGCAAAGACTGAAACCACACAGTCGAATGTCATCCACTTAATGGTTATATTTCTGCCTGACTAGCTTCTACCCAAAGTGTGTTAGCTATAGGCTCAGATGCAAAGACTGAAACCACACAGTCGAATGTCATCCACTTAATGGTTATATTTCTGCCTGACTAGCTTCTACCCAAAGTGTGTTAGCTATAGGCTCAGATGCAAAGACTGAAACCACACAGTCGAATGTCATCCACTTAATGGTTATATTTCTGCCTGACTAGCTTCTACCCAAAGTGTGTTAGCTATAGGCTCAGATGCAAAGACTGAAACCACACAGTCGAATGTCATCCACTTAATGGTTATATTTCTGCCTGACTAGCTTCTACCCAAAGTGTGTTAGCTATAGGCTCAGATGCAAAGACTGAAACCACACAGTCGAATGTCATCCACTTAATGGTTATATTTCTGCCTGACTAGCTTCTACCCAAAGTGTGTTAGCTATAGGCTCAGATGCAAAGACTGAAACCACACAGTCGAATGTCATCCACTTAATGGTTATATTTCTGCCTGACTAGCTTCTACCCAAAGTGTGTTAGCTATAGGCTCAGATGCAAAGACTGAAACCACACAGTCGAATGTCATCCACTTAATGGTTATATTTCTGCCTGACTAGCTTCTACCCAAAGTGTGTTAGCTATAGGCTCAGATGCAAAGACTGAAACCACACAGTCGAATGTCATCCACTTAATGGTTATATTTCTGCCTGACTAGCTTCTACCCAAAGTGTGTTAGCTATAGGCTCAGATGCAAAGACTGAAACCACACAGTCGAATGTCATCCACTTAATGGTTATATTTCTGCCTGACTAGCTTCTACCCAAAGTGTGTTAGCTATAGGCTCAGATGCAAAGACTGAAACCACACAGTCGAATGTCATCCACTTAATGGTTATATTTCTGCCTGACTAGCTTCTACCCAAAGTGTGTTAGCTATAGGCTCAGATGCAAAGACTGAAACCACACAGTCGAATGTCATCCACTTAATGGTTATATTTCTGCCTGACTAGCTTCTACCCAAAGTGTGTTAGCTATAGGCTCAGATGCAAAGACTGAAACCACACAGTCGAATGTCATCCACTTAATGGTTATATTTCTGCCTGACTAGCTTCTACCCAAAGTGTGTTAGCTATAGGCTCAGATGCAAAGACTGAAACCACACAGTCGAATGTCATCCACTTAATGGTTATATTTCTGCCTGACTAGCTTCTACCCAAAGTGTGTTAGCTATAGGCTCAGATGCAAAGACTGAAACCACACAGTCGAATGTCATCCACTTAATGGTTATATTTCTGCCTGACTAGCTTCTACCCAAAGTGTGTTAGCTATAGGCTCAGATGCAAAGACTGAAACCACACAGTCGAATGTCATCCACTTAATGGTTATATTTCTGCCTGACTAGCTTCTACCCAAAGTGTGTTAGCTATAGGCTCAGATGCAAAGACTGAAACCACACAGTCGAATGTCATCCACTTAATGGTTATATTTCTGCCTGACTAGCTTCTACCCAAAGTGTGTTAGCTATAGGCTCAGATGCAAAGACTGAAACCACACAGTCGAATGTCATCCACTTAATGGTTATATTTCTGCCTGACTAGCTTCTACCCAAAGTGTGTTAGCTATAGGCTCAGATGCAAAGACTGAAACCACACAGTCGAATGTCATCCACTTAATGGTTATATTTCTGCCTGACTAGCTTCTACCCAAAGTGTGTTAGCTATAGGCTCAGATGCAAAGACTGAAACCACACAGTCGAATGTCACCCACTTAATGGTTATATTTCTGCCTGACTAGCTTCTACCCAAAGTGTGTTAGCTATAGGCTCAGATGCAAAGACTGAAACCACACAGTCGAATGTCACCCACTTAATGGTTATATTTCTGCCTGACTAGCTTCTACCCAAAGTGTGTTAGCTATAGGCTCAGATGCAAAGACTGAAACCACACAGTCGAATGTCATCCACTTAATGGTTATATTTCTGACAGAGTAGCTCAGATTTCCTAACTAAACACTGCAGGTGTCTGTATTTCTTGGCTTGGCCTGGCCGATGCCGGGATGCATTATGAAAGCAAGCGTAGAGCACAGCCCTGCAATGCAGTTCGCCGACTGAATTGGTACTCCAAAGCATGAAAATCTCAACTCCTGTTGCCCTTTGTAACTTACTCTCATGGTGACCTGCTTGGAATTCCTTTCCACATCTATGACCTTTAGGAGTTAGCGTTATGGTCAATAATTATCAGTGGCTATGCGTATCCTGTATTTGTGCATAAAATTCAAGGAATGTCATGCAGTCTTCATTCCTTCGTGTCAATTCACCAACTTTGCACAGAACTGACCCAGCTGCTCCACAGTTGGGATAATTCGTTTTAACGTATGTGATTGAAGCACTCACCTTCAAAGACATTGGTCTCATTGGAGGCAAAGACAATGCGGAACCAGCCAGGCGTAGCACAGTAACTCTGTTTCCCTGGCATCACAAAGACCCGTGCCTCCATGAACCTCAGGAACAGTTCCTCCTCTGCTCGGAAGGTCTGCTCTGGCATGAACTGAAATCAGGAATTCCAGGTTGATGCTGCTGCTCATCTGAATCTGAAGTTAAAAGTAAGCTGAACACCCTTTTTGTGTGACAGCTTGCATCTCATTCAACAATACCGTCACACTAACTTTAATTAACTCAATGAGACATGTCTGAATGGTATTCCGACTCCTTACTTTCTGCTCAGGCCACGTTGGGTGTATTCTTTTGACAGACACATTTTCTAATCATATATCAAGAAAACTGTTAAATCTACTGTCATACAGCCAAATTGAATTCAGTTTGATATATTTTCCCACCTACTGATTATTTCTTATAAATTGCTGAAGACAGTTGCTGATTTATTTTTCCCCTTTCTAAGTTGGCAAACCCTACGCAACTTGAAGAAAATGGCGGCCCCATTTACTGCGACTCAAATGAAATAACAGAAGTAAATCCAGCTTCTGGTAGCCGTCACTATGGTGCAGGGACACTGGGAAAGGCTGTAGGTGGGAGAGGTCGCAGCTTCAAATCCCAGTATGCAGCAGAGAACAGAGATTTATGTCATGACATGGATCTGTCAGTATGTCAGCAAGGTTACGCAGAAACTACACAACCGAATTTAACCAATTTTGGTGGAAAGACGGAAGATGGCACATGGACGGACTCATCCAAGTCTGGGGCATCCAGGTTTTTTTTGGTTTTTTTGTTCTCTTCTTGTGAGACGGGGCAATTTTCGTGTGTGTGTGTGTGTGTGTGTGTGGTGTGTGTCAGTGGGATAGGGCACTTTTCAATGTGTGTGTGCGTGTGCGTGTGTGCGTGCGTGTGTGCATGTGCGTGTGTGCGTGGGCCTGTGCCTGCTTGTGTGTAAATATATCAAGAAATTCATGGATCTCAAGGGGGGGAGGGGGGGGGGGGGGGGGAAATCTGGCCTTTTACATGCACTGACCTAGACAAACTCATGAGATGGGGTACAGTTCCTGACCTGAATCTAGATTCTGTCGGCCAAACGACATGAGAAGAAGAGGGGGAAGGGATATTCAGTCGGTCTTTGCACAGTAACCAATGGAGCTAGAAACCCACACTTCTGCCACCCCAGTGTATCCGAGACAATGATGATCCCGTTTTTTTCTCCAGCTTTACCAAGAGATACGTTTTGCAGAGCTCTATCAAGAGACACACAGTGCACTCTGGGCGTTTTTTTTCATGGATTGATTTAACCTTTTCTGGATGGAGTTTCTTACTACACAGACCCGATCGTGCAGGTCGCCCAAGACCCACACATTTTGTAGAGGCTTTTCCCTATTGTTTATCCCTATTGAGATGGCGTGGGTCTTGTATGACCCACACCTGATAAAGGGCGGTTCAGCAACTTATTCCTCACCCGATGGCGTGGGTCTGGTGCAACCCGTTAAAATGTATAGGTCCTGGGGGAACCGCGACTGATTACACTGATATTCGATTGTGCCCAGACATGAAATGTCAGTGACCTACAGCTATTAAGATCGTTGAGGAATCCCAAGATTTCGAGAGCATAGCTCTATCCGTTCATAAGATGTGATGCTTTTATTGAGTCACTAGGTCAGGGAAGACCAAGGAAGCATGGTAAAGGTTAAGAGGACTGTTCAACATTGGCACAGGTCTGAGCTCTCCTGGCTGCCTCGCTTGTTCTGATTTAGCTCTGCTTTCTTTAGAGATCATTGTGCATGTTGTCTGTGAGACTGACTTTTTTTTTTTTTTTTTTTTTTTGCTGTCCCAACCTCTGCGTCACCTCAGAGGCAGTGCACCCACGCCGCTCATTCCGACACCCCGTCCACAGCCATAGCCCGGCTGGCCCCGCCGCAGCCCCGGCACCGGCAATCCACAGGGAGCAGTCAATGTCAAGTCGTCAAGAGGCAACCCACCGGAGGAGACACTGCACTGCTGCCGAGTCACTTCGGTGGTGTTCAGTGGCGCCTGTTCTGATCTAACATACGCAGGACACCACCTACTAAGCCCCCTACTGACGACAATAATTGCTTAGTCGCGGAGCCGGCGTGAGTAAGCTCTCCCTCCGGAGGGCGCCACCACGTCCGTCCAACGACAGCCCCCATGGACTCGCCGATACCGGTGACCCCGACGGAAGCAAACCAAGGCCACAGACGTGGAGAGGACATCGAAATTGAGGTCACCATGAGAGCAGGGCATGAAGGGTCACAGAATTTGAGACTTTTTTTTATATTTTTTTTTTTTTTAATGCTGATCAATGGGAATGAGGATGATTAAGATGATGCTACGGATTTCCATTTCGGTCTGAGACTACATGACAGGGCTGTACTCTACGCTTCCTTTCATAATATATCCTGGCGTCAACCAGGCCCGAGAGATACAGGCACCTGCAGTGTTGGTCAGGAAATTTGAGCAACACTCTCAGAAACGCATCCATTAAGTGGATGAAACTCGACTGTGTGGTCCCAGTCTTCCCAACCGAGTCCGCAGCAAACTCAACTCTGGGTAGGAGCCGGTCGGGGCAGAAAAAACCCACATGCCTCTGATGGGATTCGAACCCACGACCTCCCAGCCGGGAGTCCGCGACGCTAACCACTTTGCCACGGAGACTGTGACTTACCACTGCCTGCTATGACGTCACTACAACATAGCAACCCTCATCATATTGAACAAGGGTTTTTCAGCAGAGAGAGAGGGAGACATTCAAAGCCAAGATTTTATTCCACAAATCTCGTGCTAGCAACTGTTTGGTATTTTAATATTTACATGTATTTTCTTTCCAAACAATCTCGCCTTTATGGGTAGAAATGACAACACAAACACCATTCAACACGCGCGTGCACACAAATTTCACCCAACCTTACACACACTTCATCCAGCCTTCCACAAGCACATACACACGCACACATTTCACCCAACCTTCCACACACATTTCACCCAAACTTCCGCACGCACGGACAAATTTCATCCAACCTTTTACCCGCTTGCCCACACACACACACACAAACAAGCAACAGACATCACACACACACAGACACACACCCACACACAGCAAAAGGCGTGACCCACCGTGGAGAAGTCGGCCCAGATGAAGATGCCGGCCTTGGTGGGGTGGACGGTCACGCCCATCTTGGTCAGCTTGGAGCAGGCCACCTCGAAGATGACCGCCAGCCGTTTGTGGTAGGTGGGGAAGTACACCTCGTCCAGCCACTCTGACCACCACACACACACAACGGTCAGCAACTGGTCATCGACACACACACGCCACATAGACAAACCACACACAGAGACACACACACACACACCCACACACACGGAGACACACACCACACACAGAGAGACACACACACCACACACAGACACATCACACACTGACACACACATCACACACACACCCCACAGACAGACAAGACAGAGAGAGAGAGAGGTTTCAGTTTCATCAACGAGGTGTCGCTGCACAAGGAATAGCTAGTCCATGTGCTGAAGTGTGGAGACCACACTGTGCATAATTTAAAGCTGATGGGCAAACGAGTTAATGACTATGATGAGAGAATTTAACAAGAGGATTTCGTGACCATGACCTGGCAGATGTCTGACCTAAACATGTTTTTTTTAGCCCTACAGCTGTGCAGAGAGAGAGAGAGAAAGTTCACTTTAGCAGGCTGGGAACAGGGTGGCTATGCTGATTGGACTATCCTACAAGGACATCGGATTTTTTCTAATTTCATATATTTGTTCCTTTACTCATTTATCTATAATTCATTTATTTATCTACTTATTATTACTTTTTTGCTGCTGTCAATCTTCCATTTCCCCATAATTATATAATTGTATCATACACCCAAGCAGCACATTGCAGCCACCACGTACACCACATAAAAAAGCCCAAAAAAACCAACAAAAAACAAGCCACAAATGAATGCCTCCCAACCTTGCAATCTGCGACACTACCTATTGCCCCCCCCCCCCCCGGATAGCAGCTTCTCTGGAAACAAGACCGGTCCAATGGCCCAACAAGAAATGTCCCTGCCTTTGTCCGATAGCCAGTCATACATCCAGGGACCATTATCAGCAGAACGAGAAATGTTACGGCGGCGTCAGACTGCCTTTTAGTGTCTGTTCATGTCATCAACAACGCTATCTGCTGTGACTCTTTCTTTGCTACGTGCATGTGGAGAGAATTGGTCAGGGTCTGAAGACAGCAGATCAGAGACAGAAGGAACCACACAGACACACGCACGCATGCACACAAACGTGTGTTGCACTCGCGCGTGCACACACACGCACAGACACACTCGCACAACCGTCCGGAATCGCTTTAAGGGGGAAGATGTTAAATTGAAGAACAACTCACACACACGCTCGAACACACACACACACACACGCTCGCTCTCTTTCTTTCTTTTTATCTGTCTCTCACACACACAGAGACTGACCGTGGTCGGCTATCAAGAGCTGCAGACGTCGCTGCATGAGGGGCGAGGTGAGATGAAAGATGCCCAGAGTGGTGGCGAACTCTATGACCTGCCTGTTGGCCGTGTACAGCACCCCGCACCGGTACCCCGACAACCCCAGATCCTACATGCACACACACACAGGAGATTATGAGAGGGGTAGCGGGGTTACAGGAGACTCCCCCCTCCCCCACCCCACCCCACCAAACACCTTGTGAAAACAAAATCCCCAAATGAGCTGATCAGCGTTGACGGTAAAATAAGAAATGTCACATACTCTGCAACAAGTTGGAGCCACTCACCGTCGTCCTCCTCTTAGCAGAAATCCGTGCACTCACCAGTGATCACTTTCTTTGTTTGCGTTTGGCGTCTTCTTGCGTGGTGTTGTGTGCTGTGTATGTGTCACTGTGTGTGTCAGGTCAACTCAAGTCAAAATTATCTTTATCGAGGGTTAAAGAATAAGCTTTACAGCTTTTTTTCATCGGCTCTCACGAAAAGAATCATAATAATAAAGAAACCATGTGTGTGTGTGTGTGTGTGTGTGTGTATGTGTGTGTGTGTGTGTGTGTGCGTGTGTGTGTGAGTGTGTGTGTGCGTGTGTGCGAGTGTGTGTGTGCGTGTGCGTGCGTGTGCATAAGCACACGTGTGCAGGCATGCTGAGTGCACAACGTGTGAGAACACATTAGCTATTGAATCTTCATGCCTCTTTCCCTCCCCATCTGTCCCAACCATTCTTTGTGCGCCCAATTATTGGTCTGTGAGAGGACATTGAAGTGAACCCCAGCTCCTCCCCGCCCCCATTCCATTTCCCCGTGGTCCACTGCACCCACCTTGCTCACCCCCCACAGCATGTGCACGCGCTGGGGGTCGGGCAGGGGGAGGGACAGGATGCTGCGGAAGGTGGTGTTCTTGTCGAAGACGGACAGCCCGTAGATCTCGTCCGATATCACGTGCAGGCCATGTCTGTGCGATAAGAGGGAAAAGGTCAACAACAGCATAGCGGATGAAAGGTTTATGGCCTATAAGATAAGATTGCTTATAGCCCAGCCGACCACAAAGGGCCACATCAGGGCTGTCACCCCGTTAAAATCAACTCACAAGTCATTTAAAAAAAAAACAAAAAAACCTTTCAGACATCTCTTTAAGTGACATCTTCTACAAACGCACCAGAAACTTCGTTAAAAATCTTTCATCCGTAAAATCTTAAATAAGATGAAAAATGTTAATCTCTCTCAAAAACTCAATGATCACGTCAGGCGGAACATCTCTGAACAGGATTTTCATGGACTCCGCTGTAAAATGTTTGTGTCTCACATCGTGCAAGTCCCAACACTCTAAAAGAATATGTTTCATTGTGAGTGGCACATGACATGGAATGCACCATGGAGCTTCTTCACTCTTTAAAAGGTACGAATGGGTAAAATACGAATGGCCGGTGTGCAGCGGCACAGAACTGTTTCTTCTTTACGACCACCAGACGTAGATGGGAGGAACTCCTTAAGGTTTGGACGGATCTGAAAGAGTTTATCTGTCTGGGTATTCCAATCCTCCTGCCAGAGGTCTCTCACATAATCATTAATTTTGGGTTTCAGATTTAAGCAGGGGATATATATGTTGGACATTTCCTCTCTTGTGGCATTCTTGGCTAAACGATCAACCATTTCGTTCCCTCGATGCCAACATGACCAGGAACCCAAGCTAGACTAATGTTTTAACCATCCACTTTCAACTTGCTAAAAAGTTCAAAGAAATGTAAAAGTTCTGGATGCTGAAGGTTGCGGCCAGCTATGGCCTCCAAAGCTGACAGCGAATCCGACAGAACCAGAAAGTCCCTCTTCGTAGATTGTGAGATTGATTATCCTCAGCGCCAGAACCAGAGCAGTAAGTTCAGCGGAATAGACAGAAGCATCTGAAGGTATCCAATGATCCATGAAATAAAATTTTCGAAATCAACAAACGTCACCGATTCAGTGTATGAGCATAGCAAGCTGAAGAGACTGGTGAAATAAAACGATCACAAATCATCATTTCACTGAATAAATGAACAGGCGTTCACTTTCATTTGATAAGAGTGCAGGTGATTCTTTGCCTGGGTGCGCCCCCTGGAGGCAGTCACTGATGGGTGTGTCCACCATGGGCATTCATAAATCCTCACAGCAATATGGCATGGACCAGACAACATGGACGACAGTCTGCTCTTCAATGATGATCTTCTGTGGTCGATTTTTTTTTGTGGCTGTATCAAATCTTCAACCTGTCGCCACGATGAAACCCACAGTCTTTTCGAGGTCTTGACGGCTGCCCCAAAGCTGCATCCGCAGCTCTGCATCCTCTGGCCAGGTTTGACGCCATAGCAGAACGTCATGGACTGGACAGTGTTGGAGGATGTGTCTGGGGTCTGAGATGCAGTACCACACGAACATTCGTCTGTGTGGGCAATCTTAATTCGGCTGACATGACAAGATCGACAAGCAGTGGTCCCACAACATGAACACTTGTCAGTCACAATCATGTGCTTCACACAATTAGTAAACCAAGGCGACTTTTATTCAAGTGTTTCTACCAACAGGTTTTGAATAGCTGTTAAAATCAAAAGTTTCACAGCCAAATCATGGTAGGTGCAACAAACTGTTCGAAGTTCGCCATGTCCGGAGCATGGCGTAATGGAAAGCGGAGCCATTCCCCCTCCTAAAGCTGCTTTAACCTTCTCTGGCCTGAGTCTGGTGTCCGTTCACAGCTGGGTGGTCAGAGAGGGTTTTCACGCTTCTTAGTATGAAAAATATTCAGCCAGACTTAAAATCTGTCGTAATCACACACACACGCACATGCACACGCAAATCAGAGATGGAGGAGACAGGTGCCCTAGCGGTGTGATCACCTGCAGGCGAATTGGAGCAGCTCTGTGATGAAGTGCGCAGAGTACACGTCCCCCAGAGGGTTGTTGGGGTTGATCAGCAGGATGGCCTTCACCTTCTTCCCCTGAAAACAACACACCACCACCTGAACCACCTGCAAAGCAGTCATCACCTTCTTCCCTTGAAAACACCCCCACCACCTGAATCACCTGCAAAGTAGCCTTCACCTTCTTCCCTGAAAACACCCCACCACCTGAACCACCTGCAAAGCAGCCTTCACCTTCTTCCCTGAAAACACCCCCACCACCTGAACCACCTGCAAAGCAGCCTTCACCTTCTTCCCTGAAAACAGCCCCACCACCTGAACCACCTGCAAAGCAGCCTTCACCTTCTTCCCTGAAAACACCCCCACCACCTGAACCACCTGCAAAGCAGCCTTCACCTTCTTCCCCTGTAAACAACCCCCGCCACCTGAACCACCTGCAAAGTAGCCATCACCTTCTTCCTCTGAAAACCACCACCACCTGAACCACCTGCAAAGTAGCCATCACCTTCTTCCCCTGTAAACAACCCCCACCACCTGAACCACCTGCAAAGTAGCCATCACCTTCTTCCTCTGAAAACCACCACCACCTGAACCACCTGCAAAGTAGCCTTCACCTTCTTCCCCTGTAAACAACCCCCACCACCTGAACCACCTGCAAAGTAGCCATCACCTTTTTCCTCTGAAAACCACCACCACCTGAACTACCTGCAAAGTAGCCTTCACCTTCTTCCCTGAAAACACCCACCACCTGAACCACCTGCAAAGTAGCCTTCACCTTCTTCCCCTGAGAACCACCACCACCTGAACCACCTACAAAGTAGCCTTCACCTTCTTCCCCTGAAAACCACCACCACCTGAACCACCTACAAAGCAGCCTTCACCTTCTTCCCCTGAGAACCACCACCACCACCTGAACCACCTGCAAAGTAGCCTTCACTTTCTTCCTCTGAAAATAACCCCAACAGGTTAACGACTTGGAGAAATACCGACTAACAGAAACAGTTACTTCCGAGTACTGGATGAATTGTACCCCCCCTCCACTCCTATATACATGAATGTATTAGACCAGCACATTTGCTCATCTATATATCTATTTATAAAATCAAACCGTCAAGCAAAATACCTAGAATATTTAGTCTCTTTGTGGCGGTCAGAGCTGAACAAACGAATCTCATTCTTGGACAGCAAGCGAAAGAGAGAGAGAGAGAGAGAGAGGGTGGGGGAGGAGAAGCAGAGAGAGAGAGAGAGAGAGAGAGAGAGAGAGAGAGAGAGAGAGAGAGAGAGAGATTCTGATTTTGCTTACTTCCATTTATCACGTTCGAGCTTATGAAGATAACTGTCTTTCAAGGCTGCACTGTAAAAAGGAAATCTTTCCTCAGCATTTATTGCTTTTTAATTTCCTTTGTTACACACCACTCATGGAAATTTCTAAAAAAAAAAAAGAATGGAATGTCCATTTATGCACCTCAGTTCGCGTTTTCTATCCATTCTATATTGCCAATACTTTCTCTTCCATGCTGCGTTCAAACTCCCTTTCACATCTGTGGTGCACATGTTACACAGAAAACCTCACCTGTTCCTTGGCCAGGTTATAGACGGTCTCAAAACTGCTCACCCTCAACTCAAAGTTGGCCTGTCAACAAAATCAATGGTGAAATTCACCTGAGAAAGCAGTCATTAATAGATGGATGGTATAATCGACTGACGAGGCAGCCACTAATGAATGGTAATACTAACTGAAGTAGCTTTTAGTTCAGTTCAGTGGTTATTTCTAACGTCTGTTCATCACTGATGATATATGACGATATTGAAAAGGCAATTGAGATAACTGAGAATGTCAGTCCAACTGTCTCTGATCACTGCACTTTCTTTGACCTCTGACCTCCATTTATGTTAGAATCTAGATTCCTCGTTAAAAAAATACTTCTGAAAATACTTTACAAAACAACAACAACAACAAGTGTGTCCAACTGTGACTGGCCTATAACGTGTGCAATATCCATAATACATACGTCATATAAAATATGGTCGATGCGTTCAAAACAGGTACCCCTTAAAATGGAAGGCAGTCTTGACTGAGGAATTAACCTGTAGTGGATGGTAATATTGACTGAGGCAGACCTTAATCCATGGTAATATTGACTGAGGCAGACCTTAATCCATTGTAATATTGACTGAGGCAGACCTTAATCCATGGTAATATTGACTGCGGCAGACCTTAATCCATGGTAATATTGACTGAGGCAGACCTTATCCATGGTAATATTGACTGAGGCAGACCTTAATCCATTGTAATATTGACCGAGGCAGACCTTAATCCATGGTAATATTGACTGCGGCAGACCTTAATACATTGTAATATTGACGAGGCAGACCTCAATCCATGGCAATATTGACTGCGGCATCCCATAATACATGGTAATACTGACTGAGGAGGCAGCCCTTAATTCATGGAAATACTGACAGTAGCCCTTCATGTATGGCAATACTGACAGTAGCCCTTAATGCTTGGTAATACTGACTGAGGCCGCCTTAATGCTTGGTAATACTGATTGTAAAGGTAGCCCTTAATGCATGGTAATACTGACTGTAAAGGTAGCCCTTAATGCATAGTAATACTGACTGAGGCAGCCTTTACTGCACGGTAATACTGAGGCAGCCCTTAATGCATGGTAATACTGACTGAGGCAGCCCTTAATGCATGGTAATACTGACTGAGGCAGTCCTTAATGCATGTAATACTGACTGAGGCAGCCCTTAATGCAAGGTGATACTGACTGAGGCAGCCATTAATGCATGGCAATACCGACTGAGGCAGCCCTTAATGCAAGGTAATACTGACCGAGGCAGCCCTTAACGCATGGTTATACTGACCGAGGCAGCCCTTAATGCATGTTAATACCGAGGCAGCCCTTAATGCAAGGTGATACTGACTGATTGCAGCCTTAATGCACAGTAATACTGAGGCAGCCCTTATTGCATGGTAATACTGAGGCAGCCCTTAATGCATGGTAATACTGAGGCAGCCCTTAATACATGGTAATACTGACTGAGGCAGCCATTAATGCATGGTAATATTGACTGAGGCAGCCATTAATGCATGGTAATATTGACTGAGGCAGCAATTAATGCATGGTAATACTGAGGCAGCCCTTAATGCAAGGTGATACTGACTGAGGCAGCCTTAATGCATGGTGATACTGACTGAGGGTATCCCTTAATGCATGGTAATACTGAGGCAGCCCTTAAAACAGGCGATACTGACTGAGGCAGCCCTTAAAAGCATGGCGATACTGAGGCAGCCCTTAATGCATGGTAATACTGAGGCAGCCCTTAATGCATGGTAATACTGAGGCAGCCCTTAATGCACGGTAATACTGAGGCAGCCCTTAATGCATGGTGATACTGACCGAGGCATCCCTTAATGCATGGTGATACTGAGGCAGACCTTAATGCACGGTGATACTGACCGAGGTATCCCTTAATGCATGGTAATACTGAGGCAGCCCTCAATGCATGTGATACTGAGGCAGCCCTTAATGCAAGGTGATACTGAGGCAGCACTTAATGCATGGTTATACTGACTGAGGCAGCCACTTAATGCATGGTGATACTCACCGAGGCATCCCTTAATGCATGGTGATGCTGAGGCAGTCCTTAATGCATGGTAATACTGACCGAGGCAGCCCTTAATGCATGGTAATTCTGACTGAGGCAGCCCTTAATGCAAGGTGATAATGACTGAGGCAGCCCTTAATGCATGGTAATACTGAGGCAGCCCATAATGCATGGTAATACTGAGGCAGCCCTTAATGCATGGTGATACTGAGGCAGCCCTTAATGCATGGTAATACTGAGGCAGCCCTTAATGCATGGTAATACTGACTGAGGCAGCCCTTAATGCATGGTAATACTGACAGAGGCAGCCCTTAATGCATGGTAATACTGAGGCAGCCCTTAATGCATGGTAATACCGAGGCATCCCTTAATGCATGCTAATACTGACTGAGGCAGCCCTTAATGCATGGTAATACTGAGGCAGCCCATAATGCACGGTAATTTCTGACTGAGGCAGCCCTTAATGCATGGTAATACTGACCGAGGCAGCCCTAATGCATGGTAATACTGAGGCAGCCCTTAATGCAGGTGATACTGACTGAGGCGCCCTTAATGCATGTGATACTGACTGAGGCAGCCCTTAATGCATGGTAATACTGAGGCAGCCCTTAATGCATGGTAATACGAGGCAGCCCTTTAAAGCATGGTAATGCTGAGGCAGCCATAATGCATGGTAATACTGAGGCAGCCCTTAATGCATGGTGATTTCGAGGCAGCCCTTTAAAGCATGGTAATATGACCCGGGGATCCTTAATGTAAGGCGATACCGAGGCAGCCCTTAATGCTTTAAAAACGGGCATCCTTAAGCATGGTGATACGGAGGGAGCCCCAAAAGCTGGTGAACTACTGAGGGGAGCCCTTTAAAGAGGTAAACTGAGGCAGCCCTTAACAGGTAAACTGGGCATTTCCCCTTTAAAGCATGGGATCGACTGAGGCTCCCTTTAAAGCACGGCGAATGAGGCATCCTTTTTGCATGGTAATACTGAGGGAGCTCTTAAAGCAGGTAAAACTGAGGGACCCTTTAAGCAAGGTGATACTGAGGGAGTCCTTAATGCATGGGAATCTGGGCACCCTTTAAGCAGGCAACTGAGGGAGCCCCTTTAAAGCAAGGTGATACTGAGGGAGTCCTTAATGCAGGTAAAACTGAGGCAGCCCTTAATGTTGGGGATACTGAGAGGCATCCCTTTAAAGCATGGGGATTGGGATCCTTAATCTGGTAAAACTGAGGCACCCTTAAGCAAGGCGATACTGATGAGGGAAGCCCTTAAAAGCATGGGTTTCTGACTGAGGCAGCCCTTAAGCTGGAATACGACGGGCAGCCCCTTAAAGCAGGTGATACTGACCGAGGCATCCCTTAATGCATGGTATAGAGGCAGCCCTTAATGATGATCATACTGAGCCCCTTAATGCATGGGAAAACTGAGGCAGCCCTTAATGATGGTGATACTGACTGAGGCAACCCTTTAAAGCATGGTGATCTGAGGCAGCCCTTTTAAATTTTGATCTACGGGCGCCCTTAATGCTGGGAATCCGATCGAGGAACCCTTTAAGCATGGGGGATACTGAGGGGCCCAAAATTATGATCTCTGAGGGAGCCCTTTATGTATGATCTACGAGGGGCCCTTTAAAGCGGTAAAAAACTGAGGCGCCCCTTTAAAGCAGGTAAACTGACTGAGGCGCCCTTAATGTATGACTACGAGGAGCCCCTTTAAAGCATGGTAATATTTATGAGGCGCCCCTTTAAAATATGATCATACGAGGCACCCTTTAAAGCATGGTAATATGAGGCAGCCCTTAATGCAAGGGGTACTGACTGAGGCAGCCCCTTTAAAGCCTGGAATACTGAGGGAGCCCTTAATCAAAGGGAACGACTGAGCAGCCCTTAATCTGGTAATATGACTGAGGCACCCCTTAATGCAGGGATACTGACTGAGGCAGACCTTTAAGTTGTCATACTGAGGCAGCCCTTAATGCATGAATACTGAGGCACCCTTAAGCAAAGGATACTGCGAGGGAGCCCTTAAAAGCATGGTAATACTGACGAGGGGGCCCCCTTTAATGCAAGGTTATGATGAGGCATCCCTTAAAGCATGGGAATATGAATGAGGCAGTCCCTTAAGCATGGTAATCTGAGGCAGCCCCTTTAAGCATGGGAAATTACGAGGGAGCCCCTTTAAAAAATGGGGAAAACGACTGAGGCAGTCCTTTAAACAGGTATTACTGAGGCGCCCTTTAAAGCATGATAATACTGACTGAGGAGTCCTTAAGCATGGTAAAACCGAGGAGGGCCCCTAAGCATGGAATACGACGAGGCAGCCCTTAAGCATGGTAATACTGACGAGGCAAACCCCTTTAAGCATGGAATACGGGGCTGAGGCAGTCCTTAATGATGGTAAAACTGCTGAGGCAGCCCTTTAAGCATGGGAATATTGCTGAGCAGCCCTTAATGCACTAATACTGAGGCAGCCCCTTAAAGCACGAAAACTGAGGGAGCCCCTTTAAGCTGTCATACTGAGGCAGCCCTTAAAGCATATCATACTGAGGCATCCCCTTAAAGCATGATCATACTGAGCATCCCTTAATGCTGATCATACTGAGGCCTTTTAATGCATGATCATACTGAGGCATCCCTTAATGCATGATCATACTGAGGCAGCCCTTAATGCATGATCATACTGAGGCAGCCCTTAATGCATGATCATACTGAGGCATCCCTTAATGCATGATCATACTGAGGCAGCCCTTAATGCAAGGTGATACTGAGGCAGCCCTAAATGCATGATCACACTGAGGCAGCCCTTAATGCAAGGTGATACTGAGGCATCCCTTAATGCATGATCATACTGAGGCAGCCCTTAATGCAATGTGATACCGAGGCAGCCCTTAATGCATGATCATACTGAGGCAGCCCTTAATGCAAGGTGATACTGAGGCATCCCTTAATGCATGATCATACTGAGGCAGCCCTTAATGCAAGGTGATACTGAGGCAGCCCTTAATGCATGATCATACTGAGGCATCCCTTAATGCATGATCATACTGAGGCAGCCCTTAATGCAAGGTGATACTGAGGCAGCCCTTAATGCATGGCGATACTGACTGAGGCAGCCGCTTATATGCACAGTAATATTGACCGAGGCAGCCGCTTATATGCACAGTAATATTGACTGAGGAGGAAGCCGTTAATAGTAATTAATAAATGGTGGACTGTGTACGTATTTGACCTTAGCAACGTAGGTCGGACTTAGGCACACGCGTGTGCTTTAACATTTGTGTGTATACGTGTGTGGGGGTGGGGAAGGCGTGCGTGTACACAGGTGTGTGTGTGTGTGTGTGTGTGTGTGTGTGTGTGTGTGTGCGCGTGTGTGCGCATACGTGTGTATGACGCATTCTAATGTTATCACGACTGAACACACATGTCTGCCTGATGCACAGACACACACACAGAGAATACTGGCCTGGGCAGAGAGGGACCTCCAGCAGTTTGACTGCTGCCCTGTCCCCAATGGCGTTGATGATGTGGTAGTAGTACGGAGTGGCAACCATGAAGTAGTCTGCAACAGTCAGGGGGATACACAGGCTACACATCAGCACATCATTTTCGTCATAACCGTCAGCGTTTCAATAATCGCGTTTTTTTATGTGTTTTTGTTGTTGTTGTTATGTTGTCACTTCTTGATCTACTCACACATGATCATTTTCTACTGATATATTCACTCTTTTAAGTACTCCCCCCGCCCCATCTGCCTCCCCCTTTAAAAAAAAAGAAGTTTTTTCCTCTTTTCTCACCGACCTCCATTACCGTCGTTTACTGTGTTTCTTTGTAACCAGATCAACGGTATTTGTTCTAAAAAAGAAAAAAAAAGGAGATCATATTTGTTTTTTTCCGTTGACATACAACTTGCCATAATTCGTGTTGTAACCTGGTGACTGGGTGAGAATGCACACACTGCCCGGAGTGGACTTTGGCCATCCTTCCTGCGGTGTCTGCTTGCCCATTATGCCTTTGTTTTCTCACCTTCATGTTTTCAAAGCACAATATAGTACATTTCTCAAACTGTGGATGATGAATTAAACGTCAAAACTGGCCCTGCCTCAGTACGGTCCATTTACCTCCCCCTCCCCGTCGGTTGGTTTGTACTGTCGGTCTGTCCGCAAAAAATTACTGTTAATTTATTCCAATTTTTACAAGATAATAACAAGCTGATGAAACGTGACCTTGGAATAAAGCCATTACATTTGGTGCAGAGCAGATCTGAATGAAACGGCAAAGCCTGGATCAGTTCGACCCTGGCGGAGGTTAGCGTCTTCTGTGTGTGTGCGTGCATGCGTGTGTGCGTGCCGCGCGTGTGTGTGCGTTTTGGAGCGGGGGGGGGGGGGGGGGGGGGGGGGGGGGTGTTCCATCCATTTTCCTCACTCCCCCTCCCCCCCTTTTTTACTTTTTTTTTTCCCCCTTTCTTGCCCTTGTTTTGGGAATGGGATCTATTTCTCCCCACTTTTTTTTTCTCCCTTTGTCTCCCCATGCCCAATGTGCATGTTTCATTATCGATGGACATTCGCTTGCTGATTTCAATATATGTACACAACGCCTGGGTTTATTTCTGTACTAATGTGTGGTGTGCCGATATACATTCATACTACTGCATCTACTTTTTAACAAAAAAAAAACAACAACAGAAAATGGTGAAAGAATTCTATACTGGACATACAATAATGTTTCAGATAAGGGACACAACGCAATCTTGGTAATCATGTAAAGCATGAAGGCCAGTGCCTCGAGAATGTCCGTTACTCATCACTTCCGAGAATTTCTGCTTGCGATTCGGTGTCGTAAGCAGCATCCGTTTGGAGTTCTATGCGTGTGTCCGTTTCATCATGGGAGCAAGAGTTACCCCACTTGTTTGCTATTTACTGTGTGCTGTTCACTACCTCATTTAAGATTTCCTTTCACACCACTAAAACCGATGTTTACCTGTATTCGTTACTGTTCGTCTATGTTTTTGTATGACTAAGAAAGTTGCCGAGTCACCATTTCAGCAACGCACCGCATACATCATATGCAACGCGTTGTGCTCGTGCAGATTCTCTCGACAAGGCATGCAGTCCCCCCCCCCCCCCCCCCCCCCCCCCGATATCTACGCCAATTTTAAACGGTTTACTTAAGACTTAGAACAAAAATGCCTTTTGATTTTTCCCCCAACAGGATATCTATCATGAATTGACGCAGTAACTTTTTACAATTATCTGAAAAAGAAAAAGAAAATTTTCATAATGGGACTGGTTCCTTTTCTGTGTGGCGATATCTGTACACAATGAAACACATTCTTTTAAGAGTGTTGGACTTGCATGACGTCAGACATAAGCATTTTACAGCAGACTCCATGAAAACCATTGTTCAGGGATATTCCATCTGATGTTATTTTTGAATTTCTGGAAGAGTTTCCATCTGATCTGAGATTTTACAGTAGAAAGATTTTTAAACAAAAGTTCGGGTGTGTTTTGAATGAATGACTTGTGAGTTGACTTCAACGTGGTGACAGCCCTGATATGCTCTCTGCGGTCGGCTGGCTGTAAGCAACATTACCTTACCTTTTCCCTAAAATGTCCCGTTCGACCGACTACGTTACGATGAAACTGAAAGCGAAGTGATCCTCAAGTGTAACATGTCAGTACTTCAAACAGTCAGTGTTGATTTCGTTTCATAGCGGCGGCATGTCACGGATTAATGATGCTTGCTCAAACGCTTGGATTGGTTAACCCCCCACCCCCCTCATTTTTTGAAAATTTTACCGGCCGTCTATTTTACTAGTAATTACCAACCAAAATATGTCTACTCTCTTGACAAGTCATAATAAAGCCTTTTCTTCCCCTCTGGGTCTGAAAATAAACTTTAAGTCGCATGGAGTGTCTGAGGGTGATGTCATAACCGAGTTCGTCTGGTTTCCGCCAATCCTGATTTATTGTTTGTTCTGCTCACCCCTCCCCTATTTTTGATCACAAGTTATTCCTGCTGTTGTTGACACTGGTGCGGAGGTGAACGAACTCCCTCCCCCCCCTTCCTTCTCCCCGCCCCATTGAAAAGACAAAACTAAAAATTAGAAAAAAAAAGAAAAAAGAATGGAAGAAAGAAAAGGGTAGAGAATAAAGGAAAAAAAGACAGGGGAGGGAGGAACGGGGGCAAAATGAAGAATCATGGACTCACACTCCTGTAGTCAGAGAGAGAGAGAGAGAGAGAGAGAGAGAGAGAGAGAGAGAAGAGAGAGAGAGAGACAGACAGACAGACGCATACAACGAACACACACACACACACAGTGTGGTAGACAGAGACACAGACCGACAAACACAGACAGCGATGGAGACAGAGAGACAGAAGAAGACGGAGAGGGAGGGAAAGAGACAGAGAAAGACAAAGAGAGAGACGGATAGAAAGAAATAGCGAGGGGAGATATGAGGGAGAGAAATAGTGAGGGCAGGGAGAGAGAAGAGAGAGAGAGAGAGAGAGAGGAGAGAGAGAGAGAGAGAGAGAGAGAGAGAGAGAGAGAGAGGAGAGAGAGAGGGGAGAGAAAAGAGTCGCAAAGAGAGGCAAGGGGATGGAACAAAGAGAGGGAGACAGAGAGAGAACCACAGGAGAGAGAGAGAGAGGAGAGAGAGAGAGAGAGAGAGAGAGAGAGAGAGAGAGAGAGAGAGAGAGAGAGAGCGCCAGAATCAGAGACAGACAGACAGACCCAGGGAGAGAGAGACAGAGCTAAACCAGAGACAGAGAGAAAGAGACAGACAGCCAGAGCTATAACGAGAGAGAGAGAGAGAGAGAGAGAAGAGAGAGAGGAGAGAGAGAGAGAGAGAGAGAGAGAGGAGAGAGAGAGAGGGATAAGAAATAGGAAGAGACAAGAAAGAGAAGAGCAGATGACACTCACCCCCTGGTTCAGCCAGTGAGAATGCCAGGGTGTCCAGGATAGGGGTGACCCCCCCGGCCACAATCAGCTGTTGGACACACACACACACACACACACACACACAAACACACACAATCACACACACGCGCGCGCGCGCGCACACACACTTGACAATTTGTTCGTGTCTCAACTATATAAATTGATCTTACCCCTCCCCCCCCCCTCCGCTTCTCTTTATCCCATTTTCTCTCTCTCTCTCTCTTTCTCTCCCCCCCCCCCCCCCCCACAACCAAAACAACATAATTAAGGCTATACAAAATCCCATATCGGTCGTTCAAGTAATTTTTGTTTGCACGTTTTCTTTTCCCTTTTTTTTTCCTTTTTCAAATTTTATCTACTCTTAGATTCAGTTCCTGTCTCCAACAGTATTAACTTCACATGTCCAAGTAAGGCGTGCACTGTCTGCTACGAGATATTTCGTCCTGTCGACAAACATGTCCCACCTCGACGGAAGACAGTCAATCATCGAACAAACTTAAATAGAAAAATTACTGTTCCGCCGAACGAAAGACAAATTTACTTGACAAAACACGACGCGTTTCGACCTCTCTTGTCTCCTGCAGGCAAGGCAAACAACGTTGAAGACAACGAAAACGAAGAACGAACAATCTCTCGTCTGCTCAAATGTAACGCAAAATAAGACACGTCATTGTTCATTCTTCGATTTCATTGTCTTGAATGTTGTCCGGTCTTGCTTTTTGAAGACCAAAGAGGTCGAAACGCGTCGCGTTTTGTCTTGTCATTTGTTCGTCTCTTTCGTTCGGCTGGGACAGTCATTCTTCTCATCAGTTCGTTTCACCTTCCGCCTGCAGTCACCTCACGGGGAAAGTAATCACTGAACACTTTCTAACCGGCAAATAAGGTATCATCACTGCCGTGTTAGCAAGGACAAATAAGGTAAGGTAAGGTAATGGTGCTTATAGCCCAGCTGACCGCAACGGCCCATATCAGGGCTGTCTCCGCGTTGAAGTCAACTCACAAGTCATTCATTCACACAACTCTTTAAAATCGATCTGCTAACACCCCCCCCCCCACCCCTCTGAAATTTTGTTAAAAATCTTTCCACTACAAAAATCTGATACCATATTCATTTATTTAAAAAGGCTGAAACAACAGTAATTTAAGAAACTAACAAACATCAACAGAACACACATTAACAGGGACACAACGTCATCATGACGTGGTCATGACGAAATTAGACACAGGCCGTAAAAAGGAAGCCAAACACAGCAATGGAACTGTGTAGTTATACAGCATTTTCAGCATCCATTTTCTAGAAATCAGCCGCGTGGTGACAGGAGGCTGTCAACTTGTCACTGTGGTACAGCCACGAGGCTCGTCCGCTTCCCGGTCGTTTTGCCAGGGAGGTTAAGACTACAGCTTCCTTCAGCGCATTGCCCATCATTCTTGAACCTGGTTCCTCCAATTAATAATAAAATTATGAGAAAATACTGGCCCTGTGGCGATGCATACTTTCATCCCCATACAAAATCGTCACCCGGTGACATTCGAATCTTTGCTTTTGTTAAAGTGAAAAAGATTGTCTCCTGGATGCAGAACATCATCCGGGTGACAGGCTGTACCCATGCTGCTTTGCGCTTCCTCTACCGTCTGTTTGAAGCTCTTCCTGCGTCCATCATCGCATGACATTACTGGAGGAAAAAATATCAGAATTCGTGGCCGCATTGATTAATCTATTTGAGAAATACTTGTCAGTATTTGTGGCTGAAAGCTAAACAGACTTTCTCTCCCTCTCTTGTTTTGAGGAATATAGGGTCTATATCACAGTATTTGTGACTGCAATCCTACATAATCCTCTCCCTTGACACCGAGATCGACAAAGGGATCGGGAAGGCAGCCACAACACTGTCTCGCCTCACACAAAGAGTGTGGACAAATCCCAAGCTGACCACAAAGACATGTGGCCGTATATAACGCCTGCGTTCTCAGTACCTTCTTGTATGGCAGTGAGACATAGACCACGTGTGCTCGCCAGGAGAAAAGGCTCCATTTCCTTCCACCTCAGAAGCCTCCGGCGCATACTCGGCGTCTCCTGTCAAGACAGGGTGACCAACATCAAAGTCCTATCTGGAACTGGCCTCCCTACCATGTAAACCCTGCTGAGACAGCGTTGGTTGGGCCACGTTTGCCGCATTGAAGATGGTCGCATCCCAAAAGACATCTTCAATGGAGAGCTTGCTACAGGGCAGAGAAGAACTGGCAGTCCACAGCTGAGATACAAAGACGTTTGCAAAAGAGACATGAAGGCGCTTGAGATCAACACCGAGACCTGGGAGGACCTTGCAGCAGACCGCAACTGGTGGAGAAGCACTCTCAAGAGAGAGCTGCAGATTGACGAAGACAAAGTGACAGTGGCTGCAGCATAAAAGCGAGCCCGCAGAAAGGGGATGACAGCCAACAAACCAGCGTCAACATACATATGTGACCGCTGCGACAGAAACTGCCACCATCGCAGCGTTCTCTACAGTCACAGGCGACACTGCTCAGGTCGAGCAGACAGACCAGACAGATAGTTAAATCTTATGTCGGATATACTCTCTATCCATGGTCAGGTACGACTGACGGAGGCTTACTACTACTGTGACTGCAATCCTACATAGCGCCACATTTCTCTCCCTCTCCTCCCTGGCTTACCGAAATAACAGTAATAGTTTCCATTTTTTACAGGCATTTAAGAGTGATAAGAGTGATTTAATTCTGGTCCAAATATCTACAGTCAGTCAGTCATACACAGGTTAGAACTAGTCTAATCAGACTATGATCAGACGTGTCACAACTAAATATACACAGAATGCGTTTCCGGGGGGGATGGAGGGACGTGACCGAAAATGACCTGCCGTGTCCCGTTTGTGAGTTTTAAATTGAGACAGACGTCCACTTTGTTTTGCAAGGCCCATTATATTAAGAGCTAAGAGAGCAGTATATCCAGCCAAGTCTGGCTCAAGTCCTTCCTAATGTAGGTCAACAATGTTGTTTGCACCTGAACATCAATCGCTGATCGTTCGCCTTGCTCTGCTCACTGAAAAGACTTTTGAGATACGCCGCAACTTCCCGAGTTATGAGTGAACTGGCTTTAAGCTGGCTACCCATTGTGTGTGTGTGTGTGTGTGTGTGTGTGTGTGTGTGTGTGTGTGTGTGTGTGTGTACAGTGTATGCTCACCTAGTCATATGTACTAAGATGCCCATCCATCCTACTTATGTTTACTATTGTAACAACCCACCATGGCCTAGTCATTAAACCATTCAGAGATGTGTTTTGACTATTGGCTTCATTTTCTTGTTTAAATTCACTACCTTCAATTCACATCCTTTGTTCTTACTAAACTAGCATTCTTCATCATTATATTATTACTATCATTATCATTATCACCATCACTACTTTTACGATTATTACTACTATTGTTGTTATGCTTATTTCTTTTATTGTCTTTTTTATCATCTTACACTCTTCCTTCGCATTTCAGTGAAACAACACAGGGTAGCAAATACAGAGTGGAGGATCAGGCTTTGCCCAAAATCTTCATCCTCGAGTAAGCTTTGTATTTTTCTTTAAAGTCTCAAGTCTTTCTCTCACATACACACGCAGACCCTCACTCTTCCTCTCTCTTCCATCGAAAGGACATTTATTTTGGGCTCAAATCATTTCGTCACAAATTATTGCGTGGGCTGAACAAAAATTTGTACCAAAGCCGGACCAAAATAACAGATTTACATGCCTTAAGTTGTCAGTTACTACCCTCCCCAACCCATCCCCCTTCCACACTCTCACTCCCAGACACATACCAGCTGCTTCATCCACAAGGCTAACAACCCGACAGGTACAATCACATTTCCCCATCACTTTTGTCTACAAAACGAACGCGACGACACCACATCAACAATACTGATGACGACAGTAAAGTATGCACAATGACGATGACAACGATCGCTAGAACAGTAATAATGAATGCGAGGATTTCGGCAGTCGAGATAAACACGATGACGGTGATGGAAACGAAAACGAGGACGGTCAAGATGATGACGACAACGATGACGATGACGACAGTACAGGCACACACCTCTTCGGCGTCAATCCGTCTCAACGGGTGGAAGCGCTGGTTCAGAAACTCGGCCACCACTTGTCGAAAACTGTAAACAACAACAACATTGGCTACCAACTAGCCAGCCAGCCGTTCAACCAACCAACCAACCGACCATTCAACCGAACAGCCCGTCCAATAAGCCAGCAGGCCCACAAGCCATCCTGAAATTCTGCCACCGCTTGCTTCAAACTGTAAAGAACAACGCTGGATACCGGCTAGTCAACTACATGACCAGCAAACCAGCAAGACAACCAGTCAACAAACCCACCAGCCAAACTGCCAACCAACCAAGACAACCAGTCAACAAACCCACCAGCCAAACTGCCAACCAACCAAACAAAATCGAATTAACCAGCCGACAGACTAAACAGCCACTCAGCCTACCAATCAGCTGATGTGCTAACCAAACAAGCACAGCCAAGAAGCTAGCCAAAACCAACTGTTTAAAAAAAAACTAGCCAGCCAAACACTGAACCAAACAACTAGCCGACTCAACAGCCAGCTAGTCAACCTACCAACCAACCAACCAACAACTCAGCCAGTCAGTCAGCCAGCCGACCTACGAGCCAGCCAACAAGTCAGCTGATCAAGCAACCAACAAACAAACCAGCCTGCCGACTAACCAATAAACCAAAATAACCAGCCACCTAGGCAACGATCAGCAAGCCGACAAATCAACCAACTCATGACTCAGCAACCACTAAACCAGTCAGCAAACAAATAAAACTCATTCACCAGACAGCCTAACTAGCCAGCATACAGACCAACCTGTCAGCCAGTCAATTAACCAATCAACCAGCCACCAACTGACAAGCTAGCTGTTCATCCAACTAGCCTGCAAACCAACCAATTTACCAACCAGCCAACCAACTAACCCGTCAGCAAACGTACCAACCAATCAACCAAGCCAGCCTACCAACCAGCCCGTCTGCCAATCAATTAACAGCCAGCCAGCCAGCCAAGCAACGAATCAGCTAGCCAACTAACTGACCAGCCAAACAACTAACTAGCCAGCCAACTGACCAGCCAACCAACCAGCGAAATCTGTCAACCAGTCGACCCACTAGTCAACCAGACAACTAAAGAGCCAGCCGGTCAGCCAACCAACAAGCAGCCAGCCAACCATCTAACAAGCCAACCAACCAACCAGATATGCCAACCGATCGAGAAATCCACCGTCCAGCCAACCTGTCAATCAAAAACAAGCCAGCAAACCACCAGCCAGGTATTCGACTCTGGCGGCGTGAAACTGAAGAAAGCGATACCAGAGTGTTCGGACAGAGCGCTCTGTGCAAGTACCCTCGGAAACACTTTGAACTGCTGTGTCGTGGAGTCTGTACACACTGCTACCGATGATCGCTCGTTGGTGGTTCTCTCTGAACGTGGGACGATTCGCTGCTTCAACCCAACAGAACTTTCACTGTGGTCAGGAAAGACCCCTTGACCACAGGGAAAGTCCTGTTGACAGCAGGACAGACTGTAACCCGGGATTCTCTTTGGAGGGCACGTAAGACCTCATGGCGAAGTCTTGGTCCTGTGTGGAGTTGTACTGTCTTCACCTGTCAGCGCAAAATCAACGAGTGTGGCTGCGGGACGCACACGGCAGTTGCTTGTTGGTCGCGTTTTTGACCAGTGGGCTCTGCAGTCTTCAAGTATGGGTTGGTACTCCCATGGGAACGCTCCCCGTGGAGCTTTCTGTCGTGTCACATCCACTGGCCATTACACAATGGCATCTGCCAGGGAGAAATTATGCCCCTTGACGTCTTAATGAAATGCCCTGTGCGTGCCTGCACCCTGTGTGAACACAGCGCAGGCTTCCATAGGTGATGCAGGATTGCTCCTGGCTGACCTTTACGGCAGTTGAGGAAGCACATCTCTGGGTCCCATCCGCACCTTGGGGTGTATCTTTTTCTTGCAGGTGGGTCGAGTCGTTGCTACATCTGTGTTGCGGTGACAACTCTCTGAAGAGGAGACACTTGGTGAACTTGCTAACTGAACATCGGTACTGCGGTGGTAACCGTCTTGAGATACTATTTCTGTGAATTATTTAGTCATAAACCCGCCTCGAGATGGCAGCATTTTTGTGAAAACAAACTTTTTTTTTAGTGTGAAATGTTTGTTGTACGATATCGCTCTAAATGTGCCAACTACCATGAGAACATGTTACCACTTTCTTGAAAATCGAAGAGGAAAACGACAGTGGTCATAAAAAGACAGCTTACTCAAAAAAACTTAGCAGTGGAAATTGCTGTTATTCTTTTTCCGCTTTTTGATTTTTTTCAGGGGGAGGGCAGACGAAGAGGACAGTGTGAAGCGCCAAAAAAATGAAGAGGTGGATTTCGGCCTCAGGAAAAAAAGAAGAAATCACCGCCATAGGTGCTCCACTGATCCGACGACAACTGATGCCAATTAAAAAAAAATGTTACCACTTACACTTTGGAAATCTCATAGCAGTTGTGGCTTTGGATTCCAAGTGTCACAGGATGCTTTTCCCTACCGTAATTTGTTTGTTTTCTCCATTTGGCTGTACTGACGGTTAAACTGGTTTGTGTGTGTGTGTGTGTGTGTGTGTGTGTGTGTGTGTGTGGAACACTCACTTCAAAGTGTGTAACCGCTTTTTAGAAAAAAAAAA
>CM031610.1:5952761-5957761 GCA_018398815.1 Conus ventricosus
TGTGTGTACATGTATGAGCACGTGCGCGTGTTCGTGCGTGCGTGCGTGCTCGCGTGTGTGTGTGTATGAACTAACATTCGACACAACGGTATGTTTGTGTGCATGTGTATCTATACAGGGTGGGTGGGGGCTGAGCGGAGGGCAAGGGTCATGGAGTTGGACGCCTGATTCACAAACCTTTTCCATCGTCAGCTCCTCGCACACTTTATTCTCAGCCAACCCAAGATCCACGAAGCCCTGAAACACACACACACACACACAGAATATAACATGTCTTACCCCCTTCCTTCTCCATTTCGCATGCATGCTCTCTCTATCTCTCTCTCGCGCGCGCACAGGCGCCCACACACTCAAATTCATGTTGTTTATTGCCCAGCCAACCGCGAAGGACCATGTCAGGGTTCACACACACACCCACACACAGACGCACGCACGCACCCACACACACGCACGCACACAAACGCACGCATGCACGCGCGTGGGCAAACACACACACATACACGAACACAAACACACAAAACTATACACGCACTCATACACACACACACACGCACACACACACACGCACGCACACACACACACACACTACACACACACACACGCACACACACACACACGCACACACACATACTCGCTGACCTGGGGATTAGTGTCAGGGTGGTAAGGGTTGCCCCCAACGACCTCGTCGAACTGCACCAGAACATTGGGCACGGACAGCACGCGCCGCGCACGTGCCGCCAACAGAGAGTCTTCAGCCTGCAAACATCCCGCCCACACACTGAACGTATTCACACTGCGCCACTTACCTCCAGCTTCGTACGTCATGTGCTGAGCTCTGGGGTCTGTTCAGTTGAAGTGCTTTTTACCTTATATTTGACTACGATTTTTAAATACAAATTTTAGAAATAATTCTTATCAAGTCCGCCAAACAAGAGGGGCAAACAAATTACAAGACAAAACACGACGCGTTTCGACCTCTTCGGTCTTCTTCAGGCAAAAGAAGCAACGCCCATCTTGCGCCGAATTCGACAACGATAAGTGAATGCTCGTTCTTCATTTTCGTTGTACTGCGTGTTGTTTTTCTTGCCTGAAGAAGACCTAAGAGATCGAAACACGCGACGTGTTTTGTCTTATGATACGCTGGTCCACGTCGGTGGGGTCATTTTGATTACTCTTTACAATACGTGTGAGATATTCCATAAAGAGGAAAAACCGTTTTCAGCCGTTATAGCCGTAACGGCTATTCTGGTAAACATGGGCCATCATCTGTGATCCATTATGAACATACCTTCAAATTTTCAGAAAGATCGGCCAAATACTTTGAGATTTTCCATAAAGAACAAAACTGTTATAGGCCGTTATAGCTGTTAGCAATAGCTATAGCGGTCAAGAAAACATCGGGCATGATTCGTGACCCATAATGAACATACCAACAAATTTTCAGAAAGATCGGCCAAATACTCTGAGATATCACATACAAATGAAAAACCGTTATTGGCCGTTATAGCCGTTAGTAATGGCTATAAAGGTAAAATAAAACATCGGGCATGATCCGTGACCCATAATGAACATACCTTCAAATTTTCAGAAAGATCGGCCAAGTACTTTCCAAGATATTCCATAAAGAAGAAAAACCGTTATGGGCCGTTGTAGCCATTAGTAACGGCTATAACGGTAAAAGAAAACAATTGGGCATGATCCGTGACCCATAATGAACATATCTACAAAATTTCAGAAAGATCAGCCGAGTACTTTCTAAGATATTCCAGAAAAAAAAAAGAAAAAAACTGTTACGAGCCGTTATGGCCGTTAGTAACGGATATAACGGTAAAATAAAACATCGGGCATGATCCGTGACCCATAATGAACATACCTTAAAATTTTCAGAAAGATTGGCCAAGTACTAAGATATTCCGTAAAGAAGAAAAACCGTTATGGGTCGTTATAGCCGTTAGTAATGGCCATAACAGTTAAAATAACACATTGGGCATCATCCGTGACCCATAATGAACATACCTACAAATTTTCAGCAAAATGGGCCCAGTAGTTTTGTCTGGAGCGAGTGGAACACATTTTGACCACGGACGGACGGACAGACACACAAAGACAGCATTTCTTCGTTCCCATTGTAAAGTACTCTCTGTTCTATAAGAACCGGGAGTAAAAAAAACACACACCAAAAACAAACAAACCCTTTCAGAACGAGCAATCACTTATTTTCTCATATTCGGCGCAAGACGGGCGTTGAATCATTTAACGTTTTGTCTTGTAATTTGTTTGTCCCCGTTGTTAGGTGGACTCACTGAGAATCATTTAACGTTTTGTCTTGTAATTTGTTTGTCCCCGTTGTTAGGTGGACTCACTGACAATCATTTAACGTTTTGTCTTGTAATTTGTTTGTCCTGTTGTTAGGACTCACTGAGAATCATTTCACGTTTTGTCTTGTAATTTGTTTGTCCCTGTTAGGTGGACTCACCGAGAATCATTTCACGTTTTGTCTTGTAATTTGTTTGTCCCCGTTAGGTGGACTCACCGAGAATCATTTCACGTTTTGTCTTGTAATTTGTTTGTCCCTGTTCTTAGGTGGACTCACCGAGAATCATTTCACGTTTTGTCTTGTAATTTGCTTGTCCCCGTTGTTAGGTGGACTCACTGAGAATCATTTCACGTTTTGTCTTGTAATTTGCTTGTCCCCGTTGTTAGGTGGACTCACTGAGAATCATTTCACGTTTTGTCTTGTAATTTGCTTGTCCCCGTTGTTAGGTGGACTCACTGAGAATCATTTCACGTTTTGTCTTGTAATTTGTTTGTCCCTGCTGGTAAGTGGACTCACTGAGAATCATTTCACGTTTTGTCTTGTAATTTGCTTGTCCCCGTTGTTAGGTGGACTCACCGAGAATCATTTCACGTTTTGTCTTGTAATTTGTTTGTCCCTGTTAGGTGGACTCACGAGAATCATTTCACGTTTTGTCTTGTAATTTGTCCCTGTTAGGTGGACTCACCGAGAATCATTTCACGTTTTGTCTTGTAATTTGTTTGTCCCTGTTCTTAGGTGGACTCACCGAGAATCATTTCACGTTTTGTCTTGTAATTTGTTTGTCCCTGTTGTTAGGTGGACTCACCGAGAATCTTTTCACGTTTTGTCCCTGTTAGGTGGACTCACTGAGAATCATTTCACGTTTTGTCCCTGTTAGGTGGACTCACTGAGAATCATTTCACGTTTTGTCCCTGTTAGGTGGACTCACTGAGAATCATTACGTTTTGTCCCTGTTAGGTGGACTCACTGAGAATCATTTCACGTTTTGTCCCTGTTAGGTGGACTCACTGAGAATCATTTCACGTTTTGTCTTGTAATTTGCTTGTCCCCGTTGTTAGGTGGACTCACTGAGAATCATTTCACGTTTTGTCTTGTAATTTGCTTGTCCCCGTTGTTAGGTGGACTCACTGAGAATCATTTCACGTTTTGTCTTGTAATTTGTTTGTCCCTGCTGGTAAGTGGACTCACTGAGAATCATTTCACGTTTTGTCTTGTAATTTGCTTGTCCCCGTTGTTAGGTGGACTCACCGAGAATCATTTCACGTTTTGTCTTGTAATTTGTTTGTCCCTGTTAGGTGGACTCACCGAGAATCATTTCACGTTTTGTCTTGTAATTTGTCCCTGTTAGGTGGACTCACCGAGAATCATTTCACGTTTTGTCTTGTAATTTGTTTGTCCCTGTTCTTAGGTGGACTCACCGAGAATCATTTCACGTTTTGTCTTGTAATTTGTTTGTCCCTGTTGTTAGGTGGACTCACCGAGAATCTTTTCACGTTTTGTCCCTGTTAGGTGGACTCACTGAGAATCATTTCACGTTTTGTCCCTGTTAGGTGGACTCACTGAGAATCATTTCACGTTTTGTCCCTGTTAGGTGGACTCACTGAGAATCATTTCACGTTTTGTCCCTGTTAGGTGGACTCACTGAGAATCATTTCACGTTTTGTCCCTGTTAGGTGGACTCACTGAGAATCATTTCACGTTTTGTCCTGTTAGGTGGACTCACTGAGAATCATTTCACGTTTTGTCCCTGTTAGGTGGACTCACTGAGAATCATTTCACGTTTTGTCCCTGTTAGGTGGACTCACTGAGAATCATTTCACGTTTTGTCCCTGTTAGGTGGACTCACTGAGAATCATTTCACGTTTTGTCCCCGTTAGGTGGACTCACTGAGAATCATTTCACGTTTTGTCCCCGTTAGGTGGACTCACTGAGAATCATTTCACGTTTTGTCCCTGTTAGGTGGACTCACTGAGAATCATTTCACGTTTTGTCCCTGTCAGGTGGACTCACTGAGAATCATTTCACGTTTTGTCCCTGTTAGGTGGACTCACTGAGAATCATTTCACGTTTTGTCCCTGTTAGGTGGACTCACTGAGAATCATTTCACGTTTTGTCCCTGTTAGGTGGACTCACTGAGAATCATTTCACGTTTTGTCCCTGTTAGGTGGACTCACTGAGAATCACTTTAAAAATTTCAATTTCCGCCTGCAGTTACCTCACTTTTTAGTCGTGTCCATGAAAACGACATTGATAGGATTGGCTTCGTGTCATATTCGAGCTGACTGTAAAGTTCATAACGTTCGCTTTAACAAACATACTCGAGCATGATTATGAACCAAAATAATGTGTTCGTAATGAGTTTTCAGGCTGTTCAAATATGTAAATGCGTTTACTCATATACTCAAATGTTCAAATGTTGTTGATATTGGGTGGTTTTGTTGAAAATCGCACGATCGCGCGATGAAATTCTGTTGCATTCGCATGCTTCAGGCGCAGTTTAAATTCAAACTGACAAGACATTCGGATACAGTCACCACATAAAACGATTTGAAAGAGAAAGTCTTACGCAAAAGCATAACAAACCAGAAATAGCATTCTCATTTCAAATTTTTAAAAAATCAGGCATTTGACCAAAATACAATAGGTGGAACAAAGTACAACACGTAAACATGCAACTGTTCCA
>CM031610.1:5960261-6007761 GCA_018398815.1 Conus ventricosus
GTGATCCCCGCTCGTTTCAAGTTGACGCGCACTAAATCGTCATGACCGACATAACGCAGTTCCACGTTTAGCAGTTCTCGAGGCTGTTCAGCGCGGTAGGAGACAAATTTTAACGACTTCACAATTTTTGTTGTGAAATAAAAGCCTCGAAAAGAAAATTCCGTATTTTCTTGTCCCAGAGTTAAGCACAGAACACCCCCCCCCTCCCCCCCTTAACTGAGTGGGGGTTTGAATACCTCGGTCTCGTCGGATTGAGTGTGCTCCCCGCCCCCCTCCGCCCCCCCCCCCCCCCCAGCCCTACCTCAAGATTGCGAGATCCAGCTGACTGCAGAGCATGATGTCATGACCAATGACGTCACGATCGACTACGGTGCTGAGGCAACTGCTACCTTTACTCCCATTCGTCGATTGCGAGGGCGACACAATGTTCAAGTCATTTTAAAATGACCGCAGACAACTGAGCACATGACGGACATGGCCTCGGACTCAATGACCTGCTTCTGTTCGGTTGTCGCTCTGTCCGTCACGGGGATCCGTTGTGTCTGCTGAAGGCCGAACACCACACATTAACGCGCCAAGGCCAAGCATTCGAGTATTTACAAACTGGCGCAATTGGATTATTCTGACAATTTTCGTGTCTGAAAGTTGATTCTCCTCATCTTCTTTCACATGGCCATCAAGGTACACGCCAGGTGGTTCCAAGCAGACAGAATAAACTCAAAGGAATGGGACTGTTTGGGGCTTCCAGCTGGCGCAAAGATAGGGTCATGGGCGAGTGCAAAGGCCTGAAATGCGACGTCAGCTAAGGGGAAGGTCATATGCTTGAAGACTGATTTCATTGGTGAAAATCCTCCCCCCCCCCCACACCCACCCCAACCAAGCGAAATAACTGGTGGTGTGGAGGGGGGTTATTCTTTTGATCAATTATCAGTTTAACACTGGATGCTGGCTCAAATTCATTGTAGACTTCAAAAGCTTACAAGGATTGCATATCGTTTTAGTGCAAAATCCTAATTGTGGCGTGTGGCCTGAATAGACAGAACTGGCTATTCCATGGTGTCCGGGGGAGACAGTCTGGACAGGGGGCATTCTGGTCCGGGACACCGGATGCCTTCGTCCGTCTTGTGTTGCGATTGTCGTTTGACCTTGATGACGTTCCTATCTGTGTGTGTGCGTGTGTGTGCGTGTGTGTGTGCGTGTGCGTGTGCGTGTGTGTGTGTGTGTGTGTGTGTGTGTGTGTGTGATCCCTGTTACTGTGTCATCACACTTCTCGTTTGGGGCGGTCCTTGAATCCTTGCCACGGTGGTGGCCGCTACCCCAATCATGTTTGAGAGTCGGCTCACGTGTCTTGTGACGTACGATTGTCACCCTACTGGTGTGTTTGTGCGTGCGTGTGTGTGTGTGTGTGTGCGTGTGTGTGCGTGTGTGTGTGTGTGTGTGTGTGTGTGTGTGTGTGTGTGTGTGTGTGTGTGTGTAGAGAGAGTGTGTGTGTGTGTAGTGTGTGTGTGTGTGTGTGTGCCTGTATGTCTGTCTGTCTCTCTCTCTTCTCTCTTTGGTCGTGCGTGTGTGTGCTTGTGTGTGTGTGTGTGTGTGTGTGTGTGTGTGTGTGTGTGTGTGTGTGTGTGTGTGTGTGTGCGTGTGTGTGTGTAGAGAGAGAGTGTGTGTGTGTAGTGTGTGTGTGTGTGTAGTGTGTGCGCGCGCGTGTGTGTGTATGTGTGTGTGCGCGCGCGCGCGCGAGTACGTGCGCGCCAAGCAATTTCCCAAACTTTCTGCCCGTGCTGTACACAATTCCGGGTCGACCCAGGCTTCAGCACATTCTATGGGCCTCTGCGGTCGGCTCGGCTGTTTCTGGGTGCAGCATGACCAGGCTGCGTGCGTTTGGAGGTACCAATCTCTTGGCAGGACTGCCGCCCATACGCACGCGGATTTATGTGCATGTATGGCGCGTGGGGGTAGTTAGTTAGTTAGTTAGTGTTTATAGGGTCCAGCGGACTACTAGGAGCCAAATCAGGACCTCAGCTATCATATCTAAGTCTCTAGATCACAATACCCGCACTAGTATTAACACAATCGCTTAAAATTTATGAGGACAAAAGCACAATTATCTGTTCAACTCCGACGACACCTGTATACATTATTAAAACACTATATTTTATGAAATAAGTTTACCTCTTTCAAAAAAGAAAAATAAGATCTACTGAAATCTCACGAAAAAGAACCGATAAATCACTGGTGGAAAAGAACTCTCTCTGATACACATCAATCAGCACATTCTGTCAAAAATGATTAACACTGAACAAACTGTCACACGCAACACACCATGGGGGGTCTTCCCTTCTGAATATCCAACTGTGCGTTATATAGCTGTGCCCAATATGTAACCGTGACAAAACCGATTCCTCTTTACGGTTACGTACCACCGATGGGAAAGGATTGGTTAAATCTGGGCAAATTTTAAACAATTTATTATGAATTTGATTACACCATTCACTCTGCCACAGTTCACGACAATACAAACTAGATTTATGACGTAGATCAGAGTGAGGAACAAACTGCATAGGCCTCCTGGAAAGACTTGCACCGAGAGCTTGTTTGGCTGCTTTGTCCACCACTGAGTTACCATAGATTCCCATGTGGCTGGGGACCCACAAGAAAACTATATGCTTTCCCGAAGAGACAAGCTGAGTATGAAGATCATGAATATCAGCCAAAACTGGATGTGACACTTCTCTTGTCGATAAAGCCGACAATGCCGACAATGATCCGATAAAATAAGGAAAATCATTCTGATCTGACCTGGACACCGCACTGAGGGCCAGATTTAAAGCCTTCAGTTCAGCAGTTAAAACAGACGACCAATCCCGCAATCTTAAAGTAGGCTCCTGAAAATTGTTATCACACAATGGCAGCTGCAGCCCTCTCACCTTTTTTAGAACCATCAGTAAAAATCTTGATAAAATCTTATAAAGTTCACATTGCCCAAGATAAAGTTGTTTATATGCAGCACTCGAGGTGACCTTTCGAAATTGAGTTAAATATAAATTAATCTCTGGATTGGCGACTTTCCAAGGAGGTAAATCAGTCTGTAATGGACCGTCATCAACAGCATCAAGGTCAATGCCAGCTGCCCCCGAAGTGGGGCAAAATACGAATACCCAGTGGAGGAATCTCATTTGGCTTTAAGTCATATTTGGCTCTAAAAGGCGGGTTCATGACATATCACAGGCAGGGTTTTCTGGATTAGCCCTCAGTTTCAGGTAGTAATTCATGGAAAGACAACCTCCTTAGCTCCAGAGGGGGTTCACCAGATTCAACATACAAAACTCTCTTTTGGAGATGTGCGAAGTGCTCCCAGAGCAATCCGCAGTCCTTGATGATGAATTGGATCAAGAGCTTTGAGGTAAGACTTTCGTGCAGAACCATATACCACACACCCATAATCTAGCTTTGGTCTCACCAAAGCCCGATACAATCGCAACAAAGTTCGCTTGTCTGCACCCCAATCATGTGACTAATAAACCTTCAAAACATCAAACCTGACTGGCAAGATTGTTTAATGTACTTAATGTGAGGCAAAAAGAAAGCCTTATCATCAAAAATAACCCCCCAAAATTTCACCTTGTTTGGAAACTTTAATACCTGACCATTGAGTCTGATAGCTGGTTCTAAGACCTGAGATCTTTTCCTATGGAAATGAATACACTCTGTCTTAGTAGCTGAAAACTTAAATCCATTTTTCAGTAACCCACTGCTGAACACGATTAACACACAACTGAAGTTGACGCTCAGCTGCAGCCAAAGTTTTCCCCTTGGCAGAGATGGAGATCATCAACAAATAATGACTTTTACAATTCCAGACTTTACTGACTGGACGATATAATCTTCAGATTGAACAGAAGTGGAGAAAGGATGCTACCCTGAGGGACACCCATCTCCTGCTCAAAAGGATCCGAAAAGGTCGAATGAAGTCTAACAAATGCCTGTTAGACAAAAAATTAGCAATAAACATTGGTAAATTACCTTTGAAAATCAAGTGCTTCAAGTCCTGAAGAATTCCATGCCTCCATGTTGTGTCATAAGCTTTTTCTAAATCAAAAAGAATAGAAACTACATGTTCTCCATTAATCAAAGCATCCTGATAAAAGACTCATATCGAACCAGGTGATCAGTTAGTACTGCGGTTGTTCCGAAATCGACACTGGGAAACATCTAAGGCCCCCAGACATTCTAACTGCCATAACCATCGAGAATATACCATTCTCTCCATAGTTTTACATAAGCAACTAGTGAAGCTATAGGACGATACTTGTTAGATCCGAATGATCTTTCCCTGGTTTAGGAATAGGATACAACCGCCTCTCTCCAAGAAGGTGGAAAATACCCTGAACACAAACATGATTAAACAGAGACACATTTAAAACCCTCAGCTGGCAATGTTGAATAAATTGATAATGAATGTCATCTGGTCCAGGAGCTGAGTTGTTGGCTTTCAAAATGGCGTCCTTTAACTCATCCATGCTGAAAACGCAGTTGTAATCCTCAGAACTATCTGGCACGAAGGAACAAGATTTTGACTCCGCTGATCTTTTGATACGCTGGAGTTCCTTGCATAATGATCAGCTGACGAATTTGATGGATAGTAACAGCTAACAAGTTAGCAACCTCCTTTTTATTAGTAATAATCGATCCATTTACTTGCAAACATTTTATAACTGATGTAGCCGACTTTCCCTTAATCTTACGGATTAGTTTCCAGACTTTCCTTGAATTGACCTTAAAGGACAGATTTGAACAAAATTTTTTCCAAGATTCTTTCTTCTTGTTTTAAAAAGTACACCGACACTTAGCCCTACACGCCTGATGTTTAACATTTGTTCCCCACCAAATGCGTGGGGTAGGGGAGTCGTAGGTGCGTAAGGAAGAATACGTAGTTGCACTGGTGGGTGTTGAACGAGTAGTGGGGGAAGGGTGGGGGTGTACGGAAAAATGTACAGTTGATTAGTAGGGTTTGCAGTGTGATGGTGGTAGGGGGGGGGTGAAGGAAGATGTACAGTTGTTAGTAGGGTGTTGCAAGTGTGGTGGTGGTAGGGTGTGGGGGTGTACGGAAAAATGTACAGCTGATTAGTGGGTGTTGCACGTATTGTGGGGGTAGGGGGAAGGTGTGGGTGTAAGGAAGAAGTACAGTTGATTAGTGGGGTGTTGCACGTGTGGTTGGGTAGGGGAAGGGTGTGGGGTGTAAGGAAGAATGTACAGTTGATTAGTGGGGTGTTGCACGTGTGGTGGGGTAGGGGTGGGACTGGGGTGTAAGGAAGAATGTACAGTTGATTAGTTGGGGTGTTGCACGTGTGGTGGGGGTAGGGTAGGGTATGGGGTGTAAGGAAGAATGTACAGTTGACTATGGGGTGTGTGTCAGTGTCGGGGTGGGGGTGTAAGAAGATGTACAGTTGATAGGGGGTGTTGACGTGTGGTGGGTAGGGGGGGGGTGTAAGGAAGAATGTACAGTTGATTAGTGGGGTGTTGCACGTGTGGTTGGGGTAGGGGAGGGTGGGGGGTGTAAAGAAAAATGTACAGTTGAATAGGGGGGGTTGCACGTGTGGTGGGGGTAGGGGGTGGGGGTGTAAGGAAAAATGTACAGTTGATTAGTGGGGTGTTGCACGTTGGTTGGAGTTGGGGTGGGTGGTGGTGGTGTAAGATAAGATACGATAATGTTGCTTATAGCCCAGCCGACCGAAAAGGGCCACATCAGGGTTTGTCACCACGTTAAAATCAACTCACAAGTTAGTCTTTCCCACCACAATTCTTTAAAATACATTTAAAAACATCCGAAAGTTGCTAAAAATCTTTCCACTGTAAAATCCAGATCCGAGAAAAAGTTAATCTCTTTCAAGAACTCAGATCGCGTCAGTGGGACATCTCTGAACAAGGTTTTCATGGGAAACCGCCGTAAAAGTTTGTGTCTCACATCGTTTCAAGTCCCCAAAACTCTAAAAGAATGTTTCATTGTGAGTGGCACATGACATGGAATGCACCACGGAGCTTCTTTACTCTTTAAAAGGTACAAATGGGTAAAATAACGAATGGCTGGTGTGCAGCCGGCACATACCTGTTTTCTTCTTTACGACCACCAGACGTAGATGAGAAAGGGAACTCCTTAAGGTTTGGACCTGAAAGAGTTTGTTTATCCGTCTGTTTTATTCCAATCCTCCTGCCCGAGGGCTGACATATTCGTTAATTTTGGGTTTCAGATCCGAGCAGGGATATATATGTTGGACAAATTTTTCTGTTGTGGCATTCTTGGCTAAACGATCAACCATTTCGTTCCCGCCGATGCCAACATGACCAGGGAAACCCAAGCCAGAATAATGTTATAACCATCCGCTTTCACATAGTCCAAAAGTTTAAGAAGTGTAAAGTTCTGGATGCTGAAGGTTGCGGGCCCGCTATGGCCTCCAACCCCTGACAATGAAATCCGACAGAACCAGAAAGTCCCTCCTCGTAGATTGTGTGATTATCCTCACGCCAGAACCCGAGCTGAAAGTTCAGCGAATAAGCAGAAGCCTCTGAAGGAATATGTTCTAACAGTATCTGAGAAGGAGCACCCAGGGCAAAAAGGCTGCACAGGCCACTCCATCTTCAGACTTGGAACCGTCAGTGAAAACTTTTTGATAGGGATGGAATTCGAACAGAGGTCAGCATACAATGCCTTGTACGCCAGAGAGCTGGTAGACTCTTTGCAAAAAGCTGCAAGATCGAAACGAATCTCTGTGTGAAAAAGGTCCACGGAGGCTGATCTGGAAACTTGGAAAAATCGGACACAACTCCTAGGTCTAACCTGCATTCCGCGCGTGGGCTGCATACGAAGACCAAACGGCGGGAAAACATTTTGGGGTTGTTTTCGAATTTACTTTGGAACTGAGGGTCAAAGACACAGTCATAGGCAGGGTTCTCCGGTTCCGAAAAAAGTCTGATGTAATAATTCAAAGACAGTTTCAGCCTGCGGTTGGACAGTGGGGTTCACCTGCCTCTGCGTACAGGCTGTACACAGGGGTGGTGTGGAATGCTCCAAGACAGAGACGAAGCCCTTGATGGTGGATAGGGTCCAAGAGTTTGAGGTAAGACGTCTTGCAGAGCCGTACACAGCACAACCATAGTCCAGTTTGGAACGGACCAAGGCTCTGTAGAGGTGCAGCAAAGTTTTCTTATCAGCGCCCCAGTCAGTGTGCGCTACAACCCGCAGAATATTCAGTGCTTTCTGGCAAGCAGTTTTGAGGTTTTTAATGTGGCTGAGAAAGTTAAGTTTCTGGTCAAAAATAACTCCTAGAAATTTGGCTTCTTTGACAGCTGGAATGGGAGATTTCCCTATTTGAATTTCAGGATCTGGAAAAACTGACGCAAATTATGAAAGTGAATGCACCGTGTCTTTGTAGGAGAAAAGGTGAAACCGTTTTCATCCGCCCACTGATGAATTTTATCCACACAAAGCTGGAGCCTGCGCTGGATACTCGGTACAGGCTTCCAGTTGCGTAGACAGCAAAATCATCCACAAACAATGAGCAGTCTGAACCCTGCTGAACCGATTTGACAATGTTGTTGATCTTGATGCTAAAGAGGGCAGGAGACAGTATGCTCCCTTGTGGAACACCCAACTCCTGCCCCATGAACATCAGAGAGAGTGGTGCCAACCCGACCTGAAACTGTCGTTCTGCCAAAAAAATTTGTATGAAAAGTGGAAGATGACCTCGAAAACCAAGATCATGGAGATCATGAAGTATCCCAGACTTCCAGGTGGTATCGTAGGCCTTCTCCAAGTCGAAGAAAATTGCCACTGCATGCTGTTTGTTCAGAAAGGCGTTCCGAAGTGTAGATTTTCCCGACAATCAAATGGTCAACTGTAGTCCGATGTTTGCGTAAACCACTGTTCTTTCGCCAAAAGGCCATCGGTTTCGAGTTTTCACATGAGTCTAGCATTGACCATTTTCTCCATCAATTCTTACAACACAGCTGGTCAAAGCTATGGGACGGTAGTTGGATGGGTTAGAAAGATCTTTTCCAGGTTTGGGAATGGAATAATGAGGGCTTTCGCCAAGAAGGTGGAAAGAAACCAGTAGTCCATACATGGTTGTAGACATGTAGCAGGATGTTCAGACCTTTGTGCGGAAGATGTTTCAAAAGTTTATAATGGATTTCATCTATACCTGGAGAGGAATCGCTGCAGGAAAGTAAGGCAGATTTCAGTTCGTTTAAAGTGAAAGGAAGATTGTAGTCTTCCATGTTGTCTGACGAAAAGTTGCAGGGTGGTTTTTCTTTAAGGGCTTTGTTTTTGACAAAACTGGCTGATTTGTTAGAAGACGAGGAATTCTTTTCAATGGTTGAAGCAAGCAGATTAGCAACTGCTTTTTTCTCTGTTATTGTAGAGTCAGAAAACTTGAGATGGTTCACAGTGGGACAGGTGTTCTTCCCTTTGATTTTCTTGATTTTCCACACTTTTTTCTTCGATGTTTTGGATGCGAGCAAAACTGTCTCCAAGATAGACGTTTACTGGTCTTATACATGTGTTTGGAGTTGGCCCTCAGTTTCTGATGCGCTCGAACGTTGGGCATCGAAGGAACTTTTGGCATTAGGGGCTTCTTGGAAGATGTGTGGATGGTTGACTTTGCGCAATTCAGTATGGAATCTGAAAGACTTCCTGCCGGATCTTCACTTTGCAGGATCTTGTCCTCTTCCAGATCCATAAGAAACTTAGTGGCAAAGAGGTCCCAATCTGCTTTGTTGAAATTGAGGCGTTCTGGTAAAGACTCACTCTCTGCGTTCGTATACCGAAGCAACACTGGAAAGTGGTCGCTACCATGCAGGTCCTCATCAACCTCCCAAACAAAATCCAAAAACAAAGATGGGTCACAGACAGAAAGATCCAGACAAGATGTGGTGCCATTAGCGGAGTGAAAGTAAGTTGGCGATTTCCCATTCAGGACACACAGATCAAGCTCCAAAAACACTTCCTCTAAAAGCAGACCCCTTGGTGAAGATCTCTCACTTCCCCATAGAGGAGAGTGGCCATTCAGATCACCCAACAGCAGGAATGGTCTGGGAAGCTGCTCCAAGAGCGAAATGAGGTCCCGTTTCGTGACACATATTTGGAGACAGATACAAGCTACAGATAGTAACTGTCTTGTGGAGAGTAACCCGAGCTGCCACTGCCTGAAGTGGAGTCTGCAGAGCAACTGGGCTGTACAGAACAGAATTATGAATGAATAAGGCTACTCCACCGGAAACGCCATGTTCAACAGATTATGCTGGTAGGTTTAGAGAGCTGTAGCCAGAAAGTGAAAAAGTTTTGTCAGACTTGAGAAGAGTTTCTTGCAGTGAAACAAGCATGGGCCTAGCCTCACGGCACAACAGCTGCAATTCTTCAAAATTGGAAGACAATCCCCTAATATTCCATTGCAAGACTGTATCCATTGTGGATGAAGATCTTAATCATCCATGTCTACGTCCTCTTCCTCTTCGTCATAAAGAGCGCCAAATGTATTTTGCAGTTTCAGCTCTGCTTTTTTCAGTCTGTCTGGCGGAGTTTGAGGTTTCTTCTTCCCTGGAGGGGAAGAACCCAATGGTTTTGATGGCGCTGATGGAGGCTTTCCCCTGCACTCCACCAACGCCACCCTGCCTGATGCCACTGTCGGGGCTCCTCCCTTGGGAGCCCCAGTAGTGCAGAGGTTAGAGCACTCGCCTCTTACGCAGGGATCGCGGGTTCGATCCCCGGTTGGGGAAAGGATTTTTCGATTCTTCTGTATTGAGGCGCCTGAAAAGGGCTGGCTTGGCTTCTCAAGTCGTTCGGATGGGACTATAAACCGAGGTCTAGTCTGTGTCACATGCACTAAGATCATACACGGACTCTAAAGATCCCGATGCTCATGTCCTAAGACGGGTGAGTACCGGCTACACGAAAATACACAATGCATGCAACCTGTGTGCCAGAATAGTCTACGTGAAGACTGTGGGCACGGGGCAGGTTAAACATCCCCATCTGGAAGAAGGAGGTCTCGGCATGGGGCCGTCTCGGGGCGACCCCCTTGCTGGGCAGCCCGCACAGCTGCGGGCTTAGAGGATGCAATGGAAGCGCATCCTTTGGTGGGTTTAAGGCCCCCACCAACGGCCGTTTTCTTTTTCGATGTTCTTGAAGCCGGAAGACATGTTAGAGGTTCAAGACCACATGGGTCTGTCTGAATGCCTACTTCTACCTGAGGTACTTTAAATGATTTTTTGACCACTGTCGAGAAAAGGAGCGGGGTTCCCCTCTGCTCCTGCAGCTTTTTGCTTCGAAGAACGAAATCTTTTTTTTCTGTCTTAACTCGCTGGATTTCGCTTTCGATTCGCCAGACAGGTCAGTCTCTTGAAAAAGAAGGGTGGTCACCATCGCAGTTCACGCATTTCGCGGATTCGCATCCACCATCATGAACTGCTTTGCTGCAGGTGGCACACACCTCCTCTCCCGGGCATCTCTCTTTGACATGTCCAAAGCGTTGACATTTGAAGCACCTCAGTGGGGACGTCACATACAGGGCTACTTTCACTCTCAGGTACCCCACCTTTATAGACTCTGGAAGAGTCAGTTTAGCAAAGGTGGGAACAGAGTGTTGGTAGGTTTCCTCTCCGCACCTTTCCGAAAAGTCGCCCTCCTGACCTCGACCACTCCCTGATCAGCCAACTCAGCCTTTATCTCTCCCTCAGATATTCCGAACAACTCTCGGCAACGGATGACGCCTTTCGAGGAGTTCAGACTTTTGTGAGGGGACACCCGGATGGGGTAATTGACAAGGCTTTCGGATCTCAATAAGTTGTCCGAATGGACTTTTCGGTCGACCTGCACCAGCAAGGAACCATCCCTCAACCTCTTGACTGATTTCGGCTCTGCGCCTGCAAGACCTTTCAGCCCCTTTGCAACAGCAAAAGGACTCAACTTAGTAATGGGTCGCTCGCTATCCGCCGACTGGATAATCAGCCAAGAGGGCCATGCACCTATCCTATTCCAGACTTCAGTGTCGGAATCCGAGTCCGTATCCCTGGAAGGATCAGAACCCAGTTTTCTTCTTTCCTGTTTTATTGCGTATTGAGGCCATGAAGGTTTTTAAATACCGGCAGAGATAAACGGTCACCCCAGGAGAGCTGCCGTGCTGGGGAAGGGACAATGGATGGCCATAGTATAGCGTCCGTGAGCCTGGTACTGTCCCGCATGAAAACCAGACAGTGCACCTTAGCGACTGAATTGGGATCTGCCACTCAGCCCCTCGCCAGGTAACTATAACTTGGGCTTCCCCGCTGCTTACGGCAGCGACTCAAGTATCAGAGAAAGAAAAGTGTGGAACAGAAGGCTTGAAGGGGAGACGAAGAAAGAAAAGATCCCTTAAGAAAGGCAGAAGATAGAATAGGAAAAAGTGGGTTACTATTTGTCTGGACCCTCACTCCTAACCTTTCTGACATGGGAGACCCTACCAGGAGCATCAATTCCTACCACGTAATGCTTGGCCAGTCAGCAACTTGGCTATACAGGCCTAGAAGCGTTCACAACTAACCATCTAGTCGACAGCAAAAGGACTCAACTTAGTAATGGGTCGCTCGCTTTCCGCCGACTGGATAATCAGCCAAGAGGGCGTTCACAACTAACCATCTAGTCGACAGCAAAAGGACTCAACTTAGTAATGGGTCGCTCGCTATCAGCCGACTGGATAATCAGCCAAGAGGGCCATGCACCTATCCTATTCCATTCCAGACTTCAGTGTCGGAATCCGAGTCCGTATCACAAGTAACCATCTAGTCGACTATTGATGCCCCTGTCAGCAAAGCCTAGAAGATCACTGGACCACGCAAGCCCTCCGACCACGGCACGGCACGGCGGCTGTAAGGAAGAATGTACAGTTAATTAGTGGGGTGTTGCACGTGTGGTTGGGGTAGGGGTGTAAGGGAGAATGTACAGTTGATTAGTGGGGTGTTGCACGTGTGGTGGGGGTAGGGGTGGGGGGTGTAAGGAAGAATGTACAGTTGATTAGTGGGGTGTTGCACGTGTAGTTGGGTAGGGGAAGGGGTGGGGGGGGGGGGGTGTAAGGAAGAATGTACAGTTGATTAGTGGGGTGTTGCACGTGTGGTGAGGGTAGGGGTGTGGGTGTAAGGAAGAATGTACAGTTGATTAGTGGGGTGTTGTACATGTGGTCGGGGTGGGGGTGTAAGGAAGAATGTACAGCTGATTAGTGGGGTGTTGCACGTGTGTGGGGGGTAGGGGTGTGGGGTGTAAAGAAGAATGTACAGTTGATTAGTGGGGTGTTGCACGTGTGGTCGGGGTAGGGGTGGGGTGGGGTGTAAGGAAGAATGTATAGTTGATTAGTGGGGTACTGTACGTTGTAGGGTGGTGGGAGGGGTGTAAGGAAGAATGTATAGTTGATTAGTGGGGTGTTGCACGTGTGGTCGGGGTAGGGTGGGGGGGGGGTGTAAGGAAGAATGTACAGTTGATTAGTGGGGTATTGTACGTTGTAGGGTGGTGGGCGGTGGGGGGGGGGGTGTAAGGAAGAATGTACAGTTGATTAGTGGGTATTGTACGTTGTAGGGTGGTGGGCGGGGGGGGGGGTGTAAGGAAGAATGTACAGTTGCATTAGTGGGGTGCTGCACGTGCTGTGGTGAAGTGGCGGCGGAACAGCGATGGTTTGTTCATAGACCGGTTGGCTGAAAGCCAAGTCTGTGTCGAATCGTCGGGGACTGTCAGGGACTGCTGCTTTGTGCAGTTTTTGGTTACTGCTTGTAACGTTTGACAAAGACATGTCTGTCCAACACTCAGTCGTCTGGTGTTGCTGCCTGCACGAAATCTGCGTTAGTTACTTGACATTGCTTTTTGTGTTTAATGGTATTTGGCCTATCTCTCACCCCCCCCCCCCTCTCCGGAGTCAAGGTCCGTGGAGACTGCAACCCCCTCGTAGTCCTGCCGATGCGACCTTAAACCCACCGTGACCTTGTGCGGGAACATTATGTAGTAAAGAAAAAAATCTGGCGCACACATGTTAATATGAATCCCATTCCACGGTTAGAAGCAGGGCACGGCGTGCCATTGTCACAATGGACGACACGAACATCACACACGCACAATGGGTTGAGCACAACCTTCACAATAATGAGGCTGGCTGCCTTTAATTAACAAGCAGAACTACTACGACTAGAGCACAAGCACGCGGAACAGTTGAAGCGCGCGCGTATGTGAGGCACACGCGGACTAATTACCAATGGGCGATACTTGATTTTTGCGGTGTTGAAGGCCAATATGGCCTGTTCACCGTTCGAAGAAAGAAGTCACTAGACTATGTGTGGCATGCGTGGCACAGCCTAGTGGTAACATACTGGATCATATAGGGACGGTGCATTCCTCCAGTGCGCATCCAGTCTGTTTTTACCCCTGCTCAGTTCCCCTCCCCCATCCTCCAGTTGTAGTAACTGAGAGGGGGTGGGGGTGGAGGAGGGCTACGCAACTTGTTTTGATAGCAGCGGCTTCTAACTTCTTTCCCCTCTCACAGTTCTTTCGTTTTTTTCTCTATCTCGGGGTGCTAGAGTCGGGCCATTTATCAATGTACCGGACTTTTACTCTTGTTTCCCTTTCTTTCAACATACTGTGCGATTCAGTCTGTGTTTTATCTCGTCACCAGTGCTGCCACAAATCTATGCTTTGTCACACATTACACGCGGTTTTTTCGCACAAGAGATTCTTTTAACGCCCCCTCCCCTTCTTCCCATCCCATGCCATGCCCCTACCCATTCTCAACTCAGCCGCCCCTCCCGAACCCCCCCCCCCCCCCCCCCCCCCAACTCCTGTTTCGTACTGCCTTCGCTTCCTTACATGTTTTTCTACATCGCTACTCTGCTGTCGATGGTCGCCATCGAGAAAATGTTCAAGTGTTTGGCCAATTTGGTAGGCTATGCTTGAAGATCTCTTTATCCTAATTCACTTGTCTGCTTTGTATTGTCAACCAAACACGCGTTGCTCTGTGTCTTGTTTTCTGCACACTTCAGTCGGTCTCCCTGTGCATTTCCCCACACTTCCCTGCTGGGACACTTGCGAACCATATCATGACCTCTATCTTTCATGTTCAACACTCCTGTTTATGCTCCATTTCCCTGGCGTCAAGTACTGGACTGCTTTCATTCTCAGCTTGACTCGTAAACAAAGTTTCATCGTTACAAATCATACTCCTCTTAATTGTATTTCACGTACCAGAAGTATTTCCATTCATACCCCCCCCCCCCCCCTCCCGCAATCTCCACGCATGTAATTCAGTCTCGCCTAACATATTTCATATCTTGATAATATTAGTGAATAGCTTGCAGGAAAATAAAGTTGTTCCAAATTACTACTTTGCACAACATACTCTGCTGCATACAACTGTATCTATACCCTCAGTGTACAATTCACACAGGTGAAGGGCCGCTTGTTTCCCAGACCTGCAGAGTGGAACGCTTCCCACATGACACCCTTTGGGACAACTCACCTGGCAATGGAGCACAGCATACACGAACGTCTTGTTGGAGAACTTCCTACAAACTCAGCCCAACCACCTCAACTTCTCACATCGTTCACAGACAATGCTGTCATCGCTAGAAGCGGTTCCGGTAAACATGTACTTTAGAGTGCGAAATTCATGGGGCTGTTTGTACGCACTTTTTCGGGTGTTTTCGGTTCGGAACGATGCAAAGAGACGTAACACACCCTCACCTGCCCACTTTGACCTGTCCTGCCCCACTTGTGGGTGCAAATCATTTATTTCACTTCACAAGTAGGCATATGCATGCACATCCAATGCGCCATTTTGGTTGACGTTGTGCCCATGTGATCAGCAACCAAAATGGCGCATTGGATGTGCATGCATATCCCTACTTGTGAAGTGAAATAAATAATTTGCATCCACAAGTGGGGCAGGACAGGTCAAAATGGGCAGGTGAGGGTGTCTTACGTCTCTTTGCATCGTTCCGAACCGAAAACACCCGAAAAAGTGCGTACAAACAGCCCCATGAATTTCGCACTCTAAAGTACATGTTTACCGCGGTTCCCCACTTCTTCACATCACACGCCAACTGTGAACACTGATTTAGTTCCAGTTTGGGCTCAATTGTGACAGAAACGGGGCTTACTTGGCTCAGCAGCACACCACACCTGTGGAACACGGCGAGCTGTCGTCTGCTGAACATTTCGTATCTTGAGGTCACCCGATGTGCAACGTCAAACACGCTTTGTCAGCGAGCACGGCAACTGAACAGAAGTTAAAATCACTGTCTCGACATGCCACCCTTTTGTGTGTGTGCTGTTGAAGCTTGAGTCAATGTCTGGTCTGAGAACCATTACAAAAGAAAAAAAACGCCCCCCCCCCCTTCCACAATCAAAACAAATAAACAGAAACCCCCACGGAAAAAAAGTCAACGGGAAAGAAAGTCAACGGCCTAACCCTAACGCTATCCCTAACCCTAACCCTATCCCTAACCCTATCCCTAACCCTAACCCTAACCCTATCCCTAACCCTAACCCTAACCCTATCCCTAACCCTAACCCTAACCCTGACTTTTTTGCGTTGACTTTCTTTCCCGTTGACTTTCTTTCCGATCACCACCTGAAACAGACTGCAGCGTTATAAACAAACAAACAGGCAAACAAACCTAAATACATTTAAACCGACAATACAAGTGAGAAAAGTAAAGCTTGTATCATGTTTAATGCATGATAAACTAGTACATTTTCGTCAAACATGTCTTCTTCAAACAATAGACATTAAAAAAAAGCAAACAAACAAAAACGCTCACAACCCACCCCTCCCCCCCACTATCACACAGAAAAAATAGACAATTTTACCCATTTTGACGCGTGACAGTCTAGTCAGATATATTTACGACCATCAGATGGCATGAAAATCTCTGCTTATAATTATGTACGCACACACACACATACACATACGCATGCTATGCACACCCATGCATGCACGCACGCAAGCGCACACACAAGTACAGAAAATCGGTGAGGTGACATGTCTAGACTGTAAATGCAGCGAGTAGACGATAACGCAGTCACAAACACTGTTGTCACGTGATCTTCTCTGCCCGTGTTACAAAGCCTACCAGGTGGAACGCACGTGCAACGCGACCCGAGAGACACACTCAGTCAGCCTCTCCGCCTTCAGGGAGACGCACTGCAGAACACAGTGCTCAGAAGGGCCGTCACGCTTTTTTTTTTTTTTCTGGTCGCGAAGTACAATGATTGTAAATTATGAATCATGTGTGCTTTTTTAATAAAGTGAAATATACACACACTTGCATATGTGTTGGTGGTATACAACGTACTGCCACATACAGAATAGTAATTGATGGTACCGAGGGGGATGAATGTTGACAAAATACCTGTCTCTTCGGTCAAAGTGTAAGCTTTTGCACCAATTTTCTTATTCGGATGTGTTTGCATATTATTTTCATTTTCACATTATTTGTTTCGTCTTATTTTTGCAGATGACTTGATAGAAGAAAAGCAGAATCTGCTTATTCGATGTGCCATCCTATAACTTTGACACGCACACAGACACACACATACACGCGTGCGCGCGCGCGCGCACACACACACACACACACACACACACACACACACACACACACACACCACACACACACACGCCCGCACGAGTGAAGAACAGATAAAACAAATAGGTACAACTACGATAACCACTCTTAAATGTAAGGAAGCTTCATGCTTCTTCAATATAAAATCTTACCAATGCTTAAATCTGTCTAGCCATAAAAAAGCTCTTTAACATAAAATCCATCAATGACCACAAAATCTGTGTTTTCACTGTTACTGTTTTCACAGGTCAAAAACGACGTGTGAGAGATATGTCACGATGGTGTGACCATTGCATGTTTAAAGCTTTCTGTGGTTTGGTCAGTTGTGTGCGACTTCAGTGTCTGCAAACAGAAGAAGGGAAACGTTAATGTTTGATTGATTGGACTGCAACGGCAGGGAGGGGCAAGGGGGCAGGACTGTCCACATACTCCAGCTCTTTGTCCTTGTCCACTGTATGTCCTGCTAATGTGAGAAAGAAAGAGAGAGAGAGAGAGAGAGAGAGAGAGAGAGAGAGAGAGAGAGAGAGACAGACAGACAGACAGACAGGCAGACAGAGAGAGAGAGGGGGGGGGGGGGGGGGCGAGAGAGACATAGAGAGACGGACAGAGATAGACAGAGATGGAGGGCGAGGGAGAGACAGAGACAGAGAGAGAGAGAGAGAGAGAGAGAGAGAGAGAGAGAGACAGACAGGCAGACAGACAGAGAGAGACAGACAGACATCTACATGATAGTTGTTTTCAAAATGACTTTAGCATCGTTGCTGAAAGGAAGAAAAAAAAAAGAGACAACATTTGAAGGACCACACAGTACAAGATGTAGAGTAATGCTGATTTCAGTACAATACTATAACCGACAAACACATTCTCTACGAATCTGTCTTTTCCAGATGTTACAAGCAAACAGTTGACAGGAAACACACAAACGAATGGTCTACTGACAGAGGACAACACAAGAAGGACAACAGGTCGGCAGACAAGGTGTTACCAGATGGAAAAAAACACCATAATGGGTTGGTATACCGACCTTGTTGTCGTCGTCGTCGTCGTCGTCGTCTTCGTCGTTGTTTTTGTTATTGTTGTTGTTGTTGTTGTTGGTGGTGGTGTATGTGTGTGTGTGTGTGTGTGTGTGTGTGTGTGTGTGTGTGTGTGTGTGTGTGTGTGTTTGAGAGAGAGTCTGCGCGCGCGCGCGCGCGCGTGCGTGCGTGCGTGCGTGCGTGTGTGTGTGTGTGTGTGTTTGTGAGGTTGATAGAAATCAATGCCTGAGGATTTCCGTCAGGACATGTTGATCTCTGACAACAACTCTGCCTCAGGAATACCTGCCACAGAGACCCCAGCTCACTTCAACTAGTTGAGCACGTTGGCAAGAAATGTCCGCAGGGCTCACGGGAACAACTGGCGGTGAACTACAGGGTAGTAACACTGGAACCTGAATCCAGGGCATCTTTGGGGAGAAAGCGTTGGGTGGATCAAACCAAAATCTCTGCACCAATGCTGCAGAACTGACTTCAAACGACAAAAGACTGAGAGCACTGGACAGACCTGGTGTTGACTCGACATGAACCAGACCGGATTCGAGAGGACTGGAGAGGACTGGATGGCGAGAGGACTGGATGTCCTGCTGGCACTCACACAGCCATCACACATCGTAGGAGGCTGCTTGCGGCCAGGCCAGCACCAGAGAAAATGGCAGAAAATGTATCATGTTGGCAGCTAAGACATCTCTCTGACATCACAGCGTGCTGTTCTAGAAGTAAGGAACACTAGAAAAAAGCATTTGGTCATATGTGGACAATCACACACCCTTGGAAATCGCATCATGCTTATCCAGATTAAGGCCACACCAAAGAAAAACGGGAAAATCATGTCCCGTGTTGACCTGACACTCGCATATCCCTCAGACGTCAGACAAACTACTCATGACTAATGAAGTGTCAGAGGAAAAACAGTGGGATATGTCCTGAACTCATGCCAAACACCCTTAACCTGGGGGGTGGATACAAACACCCTTAACCTGGGGGGTGGGGGTGGATATAAACACCCTTAACCTGGGGGGTGGATACAAACACCCTTAACCTGGGGGGTGGATACAAACACCCTTAACCTGGGGGTGGATACAAACACCCTTAACCTGGGGGGTGGATACAAACACCCTTAACCTGGGGGCTGGATGCAAACACCCTTAACCTGGGGGGTGGATACAAACACCCTTAACCTGGGGGTGGATACAAACACCCTTAACCTGGGAGGTGGATACAAACACCCTTAACCTGGGGGGTGGATACAAACACCCTTAACCTGGGGGTGGATACAAACACCCTTAACCTGGGGGGTGGATACAAACACCCTTAACCTGGGGGGTGGATACAAACACCCTTAACCTGGGGGGTGGATACAAACACCCTTAACCTGGGGGGTGGATACAAACACCCTTAACCTGGGGGGTGGACACAAACACCCTTAACCTGGGGGGTGGATACAAACACCTTAACCTGGGGGATGGATACAAACACCCTTAACCTGGGGGGTGGATACAAACACCCTTAACCTGGGGGATGTATACAAAGGAGACACCACAAGCTGAAGGAGATGGGCACTGCCTGAGGACACACTACATCGCCACCAGAAGCTCCAGCAACGACGTTCTACACGACAAGAGGCCACATATCACAGTCTGGCACAACTGTGACTCAAGGGGCTTGAAGCGGGTTTTACTGGACAAGGGATGAGGGAAATTTGCCCGCAGATTCTAGAAGGGGAAAAAACTACCCAGAGATCACAGGAGGTGGCATAGCCCGTGCACTGACCCCATGGGTTATCAAACGATTTGAGGAACTCCCCGTGCCATGTGACAGCAAACGGACCAGAAAAACCCCCACGAGCTGAATGGTATGCTAGTCAAACCAGCAACTCGGGGGAAATTCACCCAGGGTAACAAACCCCAGGAGTTTTTGGGGGCCCACCACCCTACAATCCAAGGAACTTAAAGATTTTGGTAAGAAGGGCCCAGACCTTGAAGGCAATAGCACACCCGCTGAAAAGATTTTGGCTGGTGTAGTCGGAGGGAACAAAAAGTAAGGGTAAAGTAATTTTGCTTATACCCCAGGCGATGAAAAGGGGCCCTATCAGGGCTGTCCCTCGTTAAAGACAATCAAAAGTCATTAAAAAAAAAAAAAAACCCTTTTACAAAAACCTTTAAAATAAACTTTCTAAAAACCCAGAAAATTGTTGAAATCTTTCTTCTGAAAATTTTACACAGATAAAAAAGTTAATCCCTTTCAAAAATTAAAGGATCACATCAGGGGGACACCCCGAAAAAGGTTTTCATGGAGTCAACGAAAGATGTTTATGTCTCATATATGAAAAGCCCCAACACTCTAAAGAAATTTTTCATGTGAGTGGTACATGAATGGAATCCCTACGAAGCTTTTTTCATTTTTTAAAAGATAAGAATGGGGTAAAAAGGAGTTCCTATTTTTCAGACGGCACAAGACTGTTTTCTTTCACCCGCCGCAGGAACAAGGAAAAAAACTCTTTCGGGTTTTGGACTTTTTGGAAATTTTTGTTATCCGTCTGCGAGTTCCATTCTTTTCCCAGAATTTTGCCCTTTGCGTAAGCCGGGGCCCTGGGTTCAGATCAGTGTGGGGGGGGGGGGGGGGGGGGGGGGGGGGGGGGGGGGGGGGGGGGGGGGGGGGGGGGGGAAAAAGTGAATTTTTTGATGCTTAAAGGCTTACCCTTGAACAGGTGTCCACAGCATAGGATAAGTCCCCCGTCTGACAGGGAAATGCCTAAAAATCCCCACCCCCAGACTCTGAAATTTCCCTGTCGGGCAGCGTACGAATAACAAATTTGGGAGCAGGGCTCTAAGGGTCATTTCCCAAAGCCCCAGTCCCAAAGGTGTTTTTCTCTGAAAGGGTTTCTGTCAAATTGCCCTAACGCTTCCTAACCCCGGCATGAGCATCAAAACATGCTTCCCAACCCTTCAGTGAGGTTTGGGTTATCATAAAGATGGAACTGCCCATGTAGAATGAAAGTCTCAAAATACACACTCACACGTCTCTATCCCTTCCCGTCCATCCTTCCCCTTACACACACACACACGCACACACACACACACACACACACACGCACACGCACGCACACACACACACACACACACACTGTAAAGTGGATAGACATTAAATTAAAGAACGAACGAACGAACACACACACACACACAGAGGAGAGAGAGAGAGAGGAGAGGAGAGAGAGAGAGAGAGAGAGAGAGAGAGAGAGGGAGACAGACAGACAGACAGAGAGAGAGAGAGAGAGAGAGAGAGAGAGAGAGAGAGAGAGAGAGAGAATTCACATAGTGTGATCTTAAATGATAGCTTTTCGGGGTATGGCATCGTTGTCATTTCTGGTGTATAAGCCATCACACATCTTCTGATGGTCAGGCACACCAACAGTATTTCACTATCAAAAGCAGGGGAGACAGCTCCTGATGCCAGATCGTATGTCACGTGGGACATTGTAAGACAGTGGTCTATTTTTAAACTGGACAATGGTATTAAAACGTCTCCTGGTATTTAGCCTTACGAACGGGGTGCCTACAATACACCGCCATCACGCACCTTTCTGAAGAAGCCTATATAAGTCTAGCACTGATTCAATCACAAGTGTCTGCAGAAAACCCGAGTGTTCTTCATGGTGGCAGAATGGTGTGGGGGTGGGGTGGGGGTAAGGGCTCATGTTGAACAACCGCTCATTTTGTGGTCTTTTGTAATTTTGATGGCCTATCATTTTTTTTTTCAAATTTTAAAAGGAAGTTTAAGTAACTCCGCCGTTAAACAAGGACAAACAATTACAAGACAAAACACGACGCGTTTCGACCTCTTTTTAGGTCTGTATCAGAAAAGACAATTAACATTCAGGACAATGAAAACGAAGAACATGCAATCACTGATCTTCTCGAATTCGTTTTTTTAAGTTTTTTGTTTTTGTTTCTGTTTTTTGACGATCGGATATAGAGTTCGTCCAAGTGGTTGACGTCAAGATCGTAAGGGATGTACCCAGCATTGGGCATTGTGAAGGTCAAGGACGGTCTGACTGTCCATTTTCTCCCATCCCACGGGGATCTGATGCAGTGACGGAGTGAGGTCAACTGTCACAGCGCTGTACTGGGCATGGCAGAGCACAGATCTGGATTGGGGACCACGGGCAGGGGGGACGATCAGGTATCCAAGCTTTGGGAATGTCTCCTGAAACATGGGACGTTTCCTTGTTTGTCCTGTGTGCTCTGTGCTGTCATGTCTGCTAGGCGATTCGGTGTGGTAAGCAGCATTCCTCTGGAGTTATGTTTTCTTGTGGGAGCAAGAGTTACCCTCCTTGTTTGTTGTCTAACGTCTTCACCTTTCAACCGATATCATCATACTTCTAGAAGAAACAAAAGAAAGGGGACACTTCTGGGTGTCATAAGGAAGTGTGTGTATATTCTGCTTTGTTATGCAGGACTTGGATGGAAGTCCGAAGTCATATGTAGTGACATATTTTGCTCATTCTTTTTCTTTCACTTTTCTGTTTTCTTTTCTATCGTAGCAGCTCCCCGTCCCAGTTTCTTCATTGCTTTCTTGATGTTTCATCCACACGGAGCAATAGTGTTTTGCTTAGTTTTGAATTCTTTCTCCGAGTGGGTGTGGTGTCATCATTACAGATCGTGCGCAACCATGTGGCAACTAATGATATCGGCACCTTACGTACTGATGGTGGATGACATCTTGTGGTCGGCTGGTGGCTGTAGCTGTGTTGGTTTTACACGCCGGTCATTGAGATTTTCCATCTCAACTTTTCATCATCTTCTTTCAGAGAAGTCAGCACTGGTACTCCTCTGTTGTCGGCATACCAACACGCGGCGGAAGTGGTAGTGCGAGTTGCTTAAGTTGTGGGCGTTTTGTTGTTCTTGGCTCAAATTATTATCTTTGATTTTTTTTTTTTACGATTGCCTCTTCCTTAAAAATTGGCCGATACGAGTGTTTATTAACATTTTTAGTAGAATCCCTTTCGGTAGTCGGCTTTAAAGCTAGAAGACAACAGAGCATTTTAAAAATGGTTATCATTGTCATCATCATGTTTTTCTACATTGGAATTTTTTTTCTTCGGAGAATGGTACACATGCCAGCGGAGCCCAGGCATCAGTTTTCACAACCTGGTCGGAAATACCAACAGACGTGTTGGACGTAGGGCAACACAGTGGCCAAGCCTGCCAAATACAACAGACGTGTTGGATGTGGGGGGCAACACGGTGGCCAAGCCTGCCAAATACCAACAGACGTGTTGGACGTTGTTAGCAACACGGTGGCCAAGCCTGCCAAATACCAACAGATGTGTTGGACGTGGGGGCAACACAGTGGCCAAGCCTGCCAAATACTAACAGACGTGTTGGATGTGGGGCAACACAGTGGCCAAGCCTGCCAAATACCAACAGATGTGTTGGACGTGGGGGCAACACGGTGGCCAAGCCTGCCAAATACCAACAGACGTGTTGGATGTGGGGGCAACACAGTGGCCAAGCCTGCCAAATACCAACAGACGTGTTGGACGTTGTTAGCAACACGGTGGCCAAGCCTGCCAAATACCAACAGACGTGTTGGACGTGGGGGCAACACAGTGGCAAGCCTGCGGAATACCAACAGACGTGTTGGACGTGGGGGCAAAACAGTGGCCAAGCCTGCCAAATACCAACAGACGTGTTGGGTGTGGGGGCAACACAGCGGCCAAGCCTGCCAAATACCAACAGACGTGTTGGGTGGTGGGGGCAACACAGCGGCCAAGCCTGCCAAATACCAACAGACGTGTTGGGTGTGGAGGCAACCAGTGGCCAAGCCTGCCAAATACCAACAGACGTGTTGGGCGTGGGGGCAACACAGTGGCCAAGCCTGCCAAATACCAACAGACGTGTTGGGTGTGGGGGCAACACGTGGCCAAGCCTGCCAAATACCAACAGACGTGTTGGACGTGGGGGCAACACAGTGGCCAAGCCTGCCAAATACCAACAGATGTGTTGGGTGTGGAGGCAACACAGTGGCCAAGCCTGCCAAATACCAACAGACGTGTTGGGTGTGGGGGCAACACGGTGACCAAGCCTGCCAAATACCAACAGACGTGTTGGACGTGGGGGCAACACAGTGGCCAAGCCTGCCAAATACCAACAGACGTGTTGGGTGTGGGGGCAACACAGTGGCCAGCCTGCCAAATACCAACAGACGTGTTGGGTGTGGGGGCAACACAGCGGCCAAGCCTGCGGAATACCAACAGATGTGTTGGGTGTGGAGGCAACACAGTGGCCAAGCCTGCGAATACCAACAGACGTGTTGGACGTGGGGCAACACAGTGGCCAAGCCTGCCAAATACCAACAGACGCGTTGGACGTGGGGGCAACACGGTGGCCAAGCCTGCCAAATACCAACAGACGTGTTGGACGTGGGGGCAACACAGTGGCCAAGCCTGCCAAATACCAACAGACGTGTTGGGTGTGGGGGCAACACAGTGGCCAAGCCTGCCAAATACCAACAGACGTGTTGGGTGTGGGGGCAACACAGTGGCCAAGCCTGCGGAATACCAACAGACGTGTTGGGTGTGGAGGCAACACAGTGGCCAAGCCTGCGTACAGACATTGGTTCCTTTGTCACACCGACATGACCAGCTAAGACAGTGGAGTCAATACCTGTGAAATCGGGTTCAGTAAGAGAAAAGTTTGTCCACCGTACTGTGCCGTTTACAGTTTTCCCTCGAACGATAACGTTTCCGTTTGTGTGGCCTGGTTGTCTTTCCCTGATGGGGAAAATCTGATGTGATCTATGGACAGGGCCTTTTGTGAAGCCAGTCCTGTTTTCTGGTTCATGCACACAGCTGTTTGAACCATTGTACATGTCTGATTATCCAGCTTTCTCTGTGATGTGTCCAAGACTTGCTTGGTTTCTGTCTTCACTTTTCCCACCCAGTCCTGCGTTCCTTCTTTCTCTCCCAGACTTAGTATCCCTCACGAATACTCTCCAGTCGATTTTGTAGCCTGTTGCCTTCTGAACTGTCGAGTCAAACATGTTTTCCCATATATCAGAACCAGCATCATCAGTATGGTATACACTGTAAAAGTGACTGGGTTTCAACAGCAGCACGTCAGTTGAATTTCAGTTTCAGCCCGTCGGGTGAAGGTCTGGCACTGAGCACAACGTGGAAGGAACTTGTTCACGAGTTCCGTTGTCTGGACTTCTCTGCTGGAGAACACGACATGCTGCAAGCGTGTTTCTGCCGTCTGCAGCACTTCTGGCTGGGTAGCAGCCAGGAGATGGCACCACGGCACGATGCAGTTCAGGGCAAAAACGGCAAATACAATGTCCATGATCTCCCGGCGCCACACCGCTCGGGTTGACATCACCTGTCACACCTGGTTCAAGGTTGAAGGACTCTGGACAATGAAACTAGGAGTCGTGCGCCTGCTGAGGAATATCCTTTTATTGTTTAAGCCAACATTTCGCTCGACCTGGGGGGCTACGTTAGGGACAAACAGCAACACATCATATGACGGAGACTTGAACGTATGAGCATGTTAACACTGGAAACCGTTTATAACCCCAAATCTGTCATAATAACCACACTTGGATTATGCTTATATAATATTCTAAAAAGAATACGCTTTATACCATAGCATTGCTACTTTTGTACATTTTACAAAACCCATCAAAATGTAAAAAATATTTCGTTGCATTTTAACTAATTTGCACTTGAGAGACTTAAGCTCGTTGGTCACAGCAGCTTACAGACCGAGTCAACATAACAACATACAAAGCATCTCTTACATTCCTGTTCCTACCATCCCTCCATTGCACTTCACCTTGACAAAACATGTCTTTTCCTGGCGTTACATACATGTATACGCATCATGTGGGAGAAGATGTTACAAAATAAACAGCAGACCATGGTCGAAAGAGAAATAAATAGAAAAAAGTATGAGAGATGGGATACATCTTTGTAATGAAGTCTCCAACTCACCTCGACACGTAAAGCTTTCTGCACGTGCACACTTCATCAAAGTGCACGTGATACTATGGCGACCCGCTTCTCTGCTGCATTTACACATTTCTCCCCCCACCCCCCTGCAGCCATTTCCCTAACGACACGCCGCAGGCCGTTTTGAAAGGTTCCAGAACTAACAGGCAACTCTCGGACATGTCCATGGGTGCAGCAGACTCACGCTGTGGTCCGACTTGTCAGTACCGTTCTGCATCACTCAGCCGTGCTCTGGGCAGCAGCCGCCCGGGCAAAATGTGTACTGGCTTCTCTTCTGATCACAACCTCAAGATCTGTATACAGCCTGTCTTGTTGGGAACCACGGTATTCACGTGCATGTTGTGCGTAGTGGTGACAAGTCTGTGTACTATGCACCTGTCTCGGAAAACTCAATGGACTGGAGTTGGGGGATGAGAGCGATAAGCTGTTGTTTATGATCTTTGATGCAGGAGAAAGTCGATCATGTATCCGCTGAGAAGCTTTTCTCCTTCTGCTGGTAAGTATATGTATGAATGGCTGGCTTGTTACGGCATAGTTGGGACCACTGCCTGAGCGGAGACAACTGGTTTTGATGGGAAAAGGCAGTGAATTGACGAAATCACGTCACTAAATCAGAGATAGCTGAGTGTTCCATGCTTCTCAACCCTCTCATCTCCACGTCAAGATCTGGCAATCATATCAAGACTTTATTATTTAACATTTGTCCCACAAATATTGAGCAGCGCTTTTTTTAAACTTCCACCAAGAAGGTTCTTTTCTTAAAAAAGGTTACATAATAATACAATGACATCACCATCGCATGCATGAACAACCGTGTAAAACACACTGAACAAAAGGCATAGCATGTCATTAAAGTGCAAGCACAAATTGAAAAAAGAAAACACACGCACAAAGCGAAATTAAAAAAGAAAAAACTTGAGGTTTGTTGGAATTTAATTTATATTGTTAGTGACAGAATAAAGATATGGAAAATGAATATTGAAGCTATCATTGGGTGATTCTTGTTTTTGCTCTCTCTCTATCTCTCTCTCTGGAAAATGAATATTGAAGCTATCATTGGGTGATTCTTGTTTTTGCGCGCTCCCCCCCCCCTCTCTCTCTCTCTCTCTCTCTCTCTCTCTCCCACATACAATATACTATTTCTTTCAGAGCATACAAACCAGCCAGCCAATGCTCTTGATTTGGATCACAGAAAGAAAAGGAATTCAGGAACATGTTATGAATATGTGATCGATTTGTACGTGCCTGTATTCTTTTTGCCTGATCCTAAGGGATAGGAGCGGTGTTCCATGGGTTATCTGCTGTGCAGTATTCAGAGAAACTCGTTTGACCCCTGTCACAGGTACCCCTGTTGACCCCTGTCACAGGTATCCCTGTTGACCCCTGTCACAAGTACCCCTGTTGACCCCTGTCACAGGTACCCCTGTTGACCCTGTCACAGGTATCCCTGTTGACCCTGTCACAGGTACCCCTGTTGACCCCTGTCACAGGTATCCCTGTTGACCCTGTCACAGGTACCCCTGTTGACCCCTGTCACAGGTATCCCTGTTGACCCTGTCACAGGTACCCTGTTGACCCTGTCACAGGTACCCTGTCCTTAGATGTGTGTTTTCATGCGGGTTTTTGGTGGCAATATCTTATTTTCACGTGAAGTAACCTGGTATCAAACTCGAGCAATTCAAGTTTTGTTTTTTTACCGTTATGAACACACAGTGATCTGTAGTGAGTGATATCCTACCTGGGCGCAGAAGGACCGTTTGTTTCTCTCCTACAGGGCGGGAACAATGCATGTGATGAGTATGTCTGAAGGGGGGGGGGGGGGGGGGCAGTACAGTGATGAACCCAGACGCTCTGCATCACACGTCATAACATCAAAATCAGCAAACGAATGTCCATCGACAACGAAACATACAGACCGTGCAGGAAGAGAAAGCGTCTTTTAAACAATGAGAGACAACGAAACATACAGACCGTGCAGGAAGAGAAAGCGTCTTTTAAACAATGAGAGACAACGAAACATACAGACCGTGCAGGAAGAGAAAGCGTCTTTTAAACAATGAGAGACAACGAAACATACAGACCGTGCAGGAAGAGAAAGCGTCTTTGAAACAATGAGAGACAACGAAACACACAGACCGTGCAGGAAGAGAAAGCGTCTTTTAAACAATGAGAGACAACGAAACATACAGACCGTGCAGGAAGAGAAAGCGTCTTTTAAACAATGAGAGAAACAAAACAGGGGACACGAGGAGGATGGAGGCCCCACTCAAAAAACAAACAAAAAAACAACAACAAAAACAGAAAGAAAGAAAGAAAAGAGCGAAAGAAAGAGAAAAACAAAAGAAAGAAAAAAATGGGTGGAGGTTGGAGGACCCACAAAAACGTATGTCTGAGTGTGTGTGTGTGTGTGTGTGTGTGTGTGTGTGTGTGTGTGTGTGTGTGTGTGTGTGCGTGCGTGCGTGTCTCTGTGTGTGTGTGTGTGTGTGTGTGTGTGTGTGTGTGTGTGCGTGCGTGCGTGCGTGCGTGTTTTAAATGCAATATCTCTGCAATGAAAGCTTGGATATGATACAAATCAAAACTAAAACCCGTACAACTGAACAAAGAATGACTTGTTTACTATCTTGATGTTTTCTTTTTTGTTTTGTTTTTTGAACGAACCTGCATGGCTTGAAACAGACAATATTTATCCATCAGCTCTAAATCATGCGCAGTGTGGTCTCAAAACTTAGCGGATGTGGTGCAGCGTATATGGACTAGTCCGCACGCAGTGACACCTCCTTGATGAAACTGAAAACTCAGAAACTCACCGTGTACACTATTTACATGTATTCCACACTCCACGGTTTTGGGGTACGTCTTTTCACAGAAATGAGTTGATTAATGTCTATCAATTCAGCCCATTATTAATGTCTATCAATTCAGCCCATTATTAATGTCTATCAATTCAGCCCATTATTAATGTCTATCAATTCAGCCCATTATTAATGTCTATCAATTCAGCCCATTATTAATGTCTATCAATTCAGCCCATTATTAATGTCTATCATTTCAGCCCATTATTAATGTCTATCAATTCAGCCCATTATTAATGTCTATCAATTCAGCCCATTATTAATGTCTATCAATTCAGCCCATATTCCTTATCGAGCAACCCTTACATTTTAATATGAATTACAACTCCAAAGACATTTGCCATTTTCTGTCTCTCTCTATCCCTATTTTCAAAGTGAGTTTTTGCTCTCCACATTTGCAAGTGTTAGCTAAAATTATTGCATGCCGTTCCGGCTAAAGAAAAAATAATGGAAAAACTCAAACCGTGTTGGATTATTCATTACCTTCACATTTGAACCTTTTCTTCGGGAGGGGGGGGGGGGGGGGGGTCTGACTAAAATGGGCAAAATGACGGCCCACGATTCGTGTCTTCCCCCTGAGTGACGATGCACAAGAAGATCGATGTCAGAATCCAAGTCTTCAGCACGGTCATCCTAATCCCAAAGAAAAGGTGTGTCAACACTACTGGCGTCCATATCAGACTCTGCTTGCGCCTCTTGAAGCACAACATCTTCGATATGAAAACCTAAAATATACATCTGCATCACCTTATCAATTGAAAAAAAAAAAAAACCTGCATGTTGAAAATCACTAGATCGATCATCTCTGAAAAATGTCAAGATTTCGTAACACCAGCACAGCACAGGCGGCTACAAAAGCATGTGGATAGCTTGCGACTTTCTTTTCCGGCTAGAGTTTGCGAAATGTGTACGGAAACTTCCATAAAAGGAGCTTCCGAACAGACCCGATCGGTACTGTTTTGCCACGAAGGTGGCGCGGACGCTTTCGGCCGCTGTGCCGAGCGAAGCGTGTGTATAATATATTCCCCGTTGTCGGCGGAGTCCATAGAATGTAGAGAGAGCGGAGAATCAGGGTGCTACCTAAAATGAACTGCATTTCCCGGGGCTATTGGCAGCATGCCGAACTCCCAGGTGGTCTCGGGTGGTGAACTCTTCTCTTTTTGTTGAAGAGGACTTTGTCTCAGATACCACCATGTCCTCTTACCTTAAAGACTCCTTACCAACAACTAGGTTGCAGCAGTCTAGAGGGCTTACCATGACAGGTTTTCTGGCTTCTATAGATTGCAATAGTCTAGAGGGCTTAGCATGCCAGATTTTCTGGCTTCTATAGGTTGCAATAGTTTGGAGGGCTTAGCATGCCAGATTTTCTGGCTTCTATAGGTTGCAATAGTCTAGAGGGCTTAGCATGACGAATTTTCTGGCTTCTATTGGTTGCAATAGTCCAGAGGGCTTAGCATGACAGATTTTCTGGCTTTTGCACGCTTGGTACTTTTTGTTAGTTAAAACCAGACCATGCTAAGGACGCCAACCATGGCACTTTACTTATCATCCCCAGTTTAAAACAAATATTCACAGAACTATTCAAACGCCACAGAAATAGAATAAAGAGCCCCGTGGGCCAATGGACACTGCACAAAGAACGCCTGGGGTCCACTCTGGACAGTGCTCTCTACTTCACTTCCTAGTCGCCAGATTATTTCGAAAAAGGTGCCATGTGATCGATGTTGTAAAAAAAAGGGGGTGGGGTGGGGGTAGGGGTGGGAACCCACCTATGTGAAGACACTCTGGAGCAAAGGGAGGTAAATGGATCACACAGGGCACAAGGGCAGAAAAGACAGCAGCAAAGAAGGAAAAGGCAGCGTTTGATAGTGACTGAAAAAAAGGGGCATTACCACCACAGAATTTCTGTACCGTTGAAACACAACCCACACCAAAAAGAGCCCCCAGCGTCCCTCCCCACTTGGCAAGAGCAAGGAAACGGAATTGGCTGCAATGCAATGTCTGAAAGTGTGCCTTTTTCTTGTGGTTCTTCCAATGCCAAAGGTCAAGATAAATTTCGGTGAAAAGTGCACCTCTACATCCATGTAGAAGGAGACAAAGAGTGTCTGTGTTATGGTGGGGAGACAGTGTGTAAGAGTTCAAAAAGTAAAAGGGATGTTGCTTCCATTTGAATTCTACAGAAACTTCATTGTTCTGCAGAGCGCCATTCTGCAGATCACTTTTTTCATAAGCAGAAATCCTGAGTAACGGAATAATACAATCAACCCGGGTGCAATTTTTCTTAATAAAAAAGAAGTTAAGTGGCAGAATGATACAATCAATGTGTGTGCAAGTATTTGTTCGCTAAATTCCTAAGATGATACAAAATGATACAAAATGACACACCAATCTTTCCCCGTCATTCTGTACACGTATACACAACATGAGCAATCGCCATTGAACACAGGTTGCACCGCAGGGTAAGGCAAACGTTTACAGTTACACACAGAAAACCAGCGCTACACAAATCCCCGTCCAGTGCCCAGTCTCTGGCTGTAGGTCCAGCGGGAACAACAGTTCCACATGTATCCCTGTTCTGGGGACCGGCAAGTCAACGGCGCACCACGTGGTTGTCATGTCCGCCCCTCCTGGCGGATTTTGGAGTCCATAGAATCCATGATGGAGTCCATCAAGTCACAGTATCCCTTGGCACCTGAGAGAAAGGACAGAGACTGGAGCATTGTTTGCCAGAATCCAAATGGCAGCAAACCAATACATCATTTTCGTGCGAACTGCTGGTGTGAATCTGATCTGTAAAATGTCCAGCATTTGTGTAATTTACGCTGAGAAATTCTTTGTAGATGTGTGTGAAGGTATATATGAATATCACAAACCTAAGCATTTTTTTCGAGGAATGCAAGGCAGGTTTTTAGTATGACACAGAACAGCAGTGTCAAAACTCTGCTACTTAACATTTCCACAGCATTTTGATGTAATCACCCTAGTATATGGGCACCAAAAGCAAAACAAGCAAGAAGGAGAAAAAGCGAAGAAGAAACCCCAGACTGTTTATTCATAGACCCTTTCCAGTTCGCCAGAAAACTATCCGAGCAGCCGAACATCGGGAAAACACTCTCAGAGGACAAGAAACCTCTTGACTGTACCTCAGGAAGACGTGCTCCGACCCTAAGAGCGAAGCACCTGGGAATCCGGGCCCCTACTGCGGCCTGCAATGCCAGAGAAAACCCATCAGTAACGGGTCGTCAATACCGGATCAGGTCTCACCTGGACTGATGGAACGCATCATCTGCTGCAGACAGAAACGCCCCAAGGATCTGAGGGCCTCAACAAACTGACAAGATCAGCGACCGGTGGCGATAGCTGATGAAGTTACGTTCCCAAGGAGCAAAACTCAAGTGACATCAAGCAGTTCTGACAAACACATTTCTGAACGTGAAGTACAAATCCTCTCCATCATGGCAGCTGGGCGATTGATGACCTCACAAACATGAACACAGCGTTTGTCAATTAAGAAAGGAAGCCGTGTAGAACAGCCCCTTATGATTTGGGATGTCCTCCAACGGAAGCCCTGTAGAACAGGCCACTATGATTTGGGATGTCAACCAAAGGAAGCCGTGTAAAAACAGGCCACTATGATTTGGGATGTCCTCCAAAGGAAGCCGTTGTAGAACAGGCCACTATGATTTGGGATGTCCTCCAAAGGAAGCCGTGTAGAACAGGCCACTATGATTTGGGATGTCCTCCAACGGAAGCCGTGTAGAACAGGCCACAATGATTTGGGATGTCCCCCAAGGAAGCCGTGTAGAACAGGCACTATGATTTGGGATGTCATCCAACGAGCTAAGGCACAGAACACGGACCTCGACATAGTGTGGCTCAGTCTGGCGAATGCCTGTGGATTAGTTCCACACCACGTAATTTATCTGGCCATCGAAATGTGTTATGTTAAACATTCCGTAAAATGCGAAAGACGTATCTCCATTGATTCTCAATGAGTCTTCCCACATGGAAATCCACACAAAACTGGTCAAGGAGGACATCTTGAAAGCTGCCGTGAGTCGTGCAGGCTCAGCAGACGATCCTTCTAAAAGCCTTCATAGGGGATGTAGCAGTCCTTTTCACCAAGGAAGATGAAACACACAGAATACTGAAGCAGTCAGACGACTTAGCTACTTCATCCAGGATGTTTCCAACCAAACACATCACGAAGCTTTCCTTACGAAGAGGAAAAGTACCTGAAACATGACGTTCACTGTAGCAAACCAAACCAGAGACGGGAGAATCAGTCTACAGCCTTAGATGGTGGTATGATGATTCTTTGCAAGACACAAAGAGGGGAAAGGAAACCAGCGAATTTCATAAGAATGCCTGTAGTTAACAGACCATTGTGGCCTCTCTGGCAGATACAAGGGCTGCTGTCTGCAATTCTGGGTGATCCCGAAGCAGTACGATAATAGCACTGGAATCAATGGAGGCCAACATCAACAAACACTCTGGGACATAAACTGTTTCCCCACCTGGTCTCACAGACGTCAAAGCAAAACCGGATCTGCCCTGGACTCCAGAGTAGGAAGCGGGCGAGACAAGGTTTAAGCAGGAGTGAGGACTCGGGGGGTGATGTTGTGAGATCAATGTAGCCCATGCTAAGGGCGAGGCGAGGTTTAACAGGAGTGAGGACTCGGGGGGTGATGTGAGATCAATGTAGCCCATGCTGAGGACGAGGCGAGGTTTAACCAGGAGTGAGGACTCGGGGGGTGATGTTGTGAGATCAATGTAGCCCATGCTAAGGACGAGGCGAGGTTTAACCAGGGGTGAGGACTCGGGGGGTGATGTTGTGAGATCAATGTAGCCCATGCTAAGGACGAGGCGAGGTTTAACCAGGAGTGAGGACTCGGGGGGTGATGTTGTGAGATCAATGTAGCCATGCTAAGGACGAGGGGAGGTTTAACCAGGGGTGAGGACTCGGGGGGGGGGGGGGGGGGGGGGGGTGATGTTGTGAGATCAATGTAGCCCATGCTATGGACTGGCAGAAAATTAAAACAAATTTTACAAATAATTGACATAACTCCGCCAGTTGACTTGGGCAAACAAATCACAAGACAAACACGACGCGTTTCGACTTCTTAGTCTTGTTCGCGCAAGATAAACAACATACGAGCATGGCACAACGTCCATTATGCGCCGAATCTGAGAAGATAAGAGATCACTCATTCTTCCTGAATGTGGTTTCTCTCACCTTGAGAAGACCTAAGAGGTCAGAACGCGTCGTGTTTTGTCTTGTAATCAGTTTGTCCATGTTAACCGGCGGGTTTTTAAAAAATCCTTTGAAAATCTGTTTCAGTTTCTGCCTGCAGTCCCCTCACTTTGAAACAGGAGACTGGAAAGTTGAGAAGGCAGTGCAGGTGGCAAAGGAACTCCTCACGATGAGGGCAACAACAACAACACAACACAGGCCAACAGACAGCGACTGGGGTCAACAGAAACAAAGCGGCGGTCCATGGCAACAGGGAAAACAAAGAGAGACATGGTAACACAGCAGCTGAAGAAGGAACAGGATGCCAAGAGAACCCAGTCCTCCCTCCAATTCAAACTATCACCAATATGTCATTCCTGGTGAGATGGAGGGGGGGGGGGGGGGGTGGAGGGGGGGGGGGGGGGGGAGGGTGGAGTCAGATGACCCAACGTGTACGCTCCATCAGGGCAAACCGGCAGTGCAACATGTCCCGAATTCACGCAAAGCAGCGCTGACCGGTGAAGACTCAGACGGAGACCTAGCCAAGCGCTCGAGGAGACCGCGCGTGTGGTTGACGCTGCCGGAGGAAAGACTACCCCACCAGAGGCTCCAGCAACGACATTCTCCACGGCAGGCGGCCACACGTCATGGTCTGGCACTGCTGCCTCCATTTAACGGCCCGATGTTGGATGGTATCGGCAATGGTGCTTATAGTCCAGCCGACTGCGAAGGGCCATAACAGGGCAGTCACAGCGTTGAAGTCAACTCGCAAGTCATCAAAAAAATCATTCACACAACTCTTTAAAAGACACCTTCCAAAAACACACCGGAAATTTTGTTAAAAATCTTCAGCGTATCTTCTGAAAATGGTCATCTGTTATTTGGCCCAGATGCCTGAACAGTCCCCTATTCTTTAAAGTGTGAGCATCATCATGCACGGAGCGGCTCAAAGTCGTTACCTCGTCGTCGGCTGGCCACCGTTGCGATGACGTCAGTTTTCTGTTCAGAAGTTTAAGCAGTTTACTAGTTTCTGAAACTTCGGGCTTCGTCATTTTCGACAAGCCTCTGGGCTGATATCGAAACCGGTTTTAATGTTATGTTATTGGTGTCATCAGACTTGAAATCATTTGCGAGGCTTCGGATTTTTTGTGTGTGTGTGTGTGGTAATTTTGAGCTGCTGGTGATAAAAAAAAAAGAAACTGGATTTCAGCTTTACCGTACTTATTACAGACTGTAACATATAAGAATCGATGCATTTCTTTGCTTATTCTGAACAGTACTTCTACGTCTGTTTCCATGCGTGTACTGTCTGTTCGCCTGTAAACAAGCATGCTTAGTATGCAGCCATCCTACAAACTCTGTGAACCCTTCTGGAATGGGAAATGTGGTTCTGTGAGTGAACAAGGTTTGGCAGTTCCCCTCGTGCATGGTATTGTTAGGTATCTTTCCCCTGTCCTGAAAGTGGTAAGAGATATCCCACTATTGTCTAGTACTAGCATGGTGCAACTGCTAAACTAGACACTCTTGCCTTTAGCTTCACAGCAGTTAGCTTCCCTTCAATCGATCATCGCACACACACACACACACACACACACACACACAGCAACACCACCACCACCACACACACAGACACACACACACACACACACACACACACACACACAATATATATATATATATATATATAAAACAATGATTAAAAGCAAATCTTAAAACCGGGACTACAAATTTGTTTCGAGGTCTTTCCTCTCTTCAGATCCCGTGCCAATCCCTGCTACTGACCTCGATCGTATATATGTGTTTGGATTGTGAACTGTAGTCCAGTTGGGTTGTGTTGCACGTGTTGTGCGAGGGGGGCCCTGTTAGGGTTGTAAGTCTTTCTTTATTGAGTATGAGGGGTTGTGTTGCACGTGTTGTGCAAGGGGGGGGGGCCCTGTTAGGGTTGTAAGTCTTTCTTTCTCTATTGAGTATGAGGGGTCCTATCAGGGTTGCTATTTTATACTTGTTGATAAAAATTTCCTTTTGTGCCTGCAACTGTCTACGATTTCAACTCTTGTGTTCAATGTAGCCATACTAGGTTTGCATAGAATCATCCACTTTTCTGTTGTGCACAAATTACATCTCTTTGTGCTATTATTGTATGCTGCTGCTTTTCTGATTATTTTCCATGTGATGTTAAAATCTGTATTTGCTTTCTTAAGATCCCATATATGTTTACTTAATTCTGTTTGGTGTTTGTATTTTTCATACTTAAAAGATTGCTTGTGATTGGCGTACCTGGCTTTAAATTTGTTTTCTGTGATCCCTATGTATGTCTCTTTGCCTCTTTTCGTTGTCACAGTGGCTTGGTATACGATGTTGTCAGAGAGACATTGGTTGTTCAGAGGGCATTGCTCTTTGATTGTGCAATTGCAAGTTTTCCGTTTGTCACCCTCGTTTTTGACGTTGGTTTTCTTTTTGTTTGAAGCATCAATTATTTTTTTAAGATTTGGCATACAAGAGTAAGATAGTTTGATAGTGTTCTTGTTGAATATTTTGAAAAGTTTATGGTCTTTCTGGAACGATTCTGTTAGTATTTTGAAGAATTCTTTGCCAATGTTGGTTTTCACTCTACCATCATATGGTGGGTTGTACCAGGTTATTTTCCTCTTTCTGTTTTTCTTCCTGCTTCCAGTGGTACTTTCAGGTTCATATTTCAACTTGTAGTTGTGTCCACTTTTCAACAGTGCTTCTTGGTAGTCCGTTGCTGCATCGTTGAATATTTCTTCGTTGCAGGAAAGGTTGGATAACCTCTTGTTTATCCCTTGTGGTATCGTTTTTTGATTGTTGGTGGGTGGTTACTCATGGAATTTACATATAATGGTGTATCATTGGGTTTTTTGTATGGTCTGTATTGGTTTTTGTTTAAATCTAGTGTTACATCCAAGTAGTTGACTACTTTTTTGTTGGCTTCTATTGTAATTTTTAAGTTGTGATTTTGGAACAATTTACATAGCTCTTTCTTTTTATTCTCTACCTCTCTAGGTGTATTGTCCAGTGCCGCCAATCCGTCGTCTCTGTACAGCCCAACTCTATGCCCAAGTAGTTTGTGCATTTTTGACAATAGTAACAGGCCCACTATCTCGCATGTTTCTGCACCATCATATGAACCCATTGTAACGTCAAAAGTCGAATTAAAATCTGTTTTTTTCATGTAAGGCTCCTTTTTATTATACAACACTGTTTTTTTTGTGTGGAATATGATTTCCAATTCTGAATTTGTTATCTCAGTATATTTGGTAGTAAATTCCAAAGCTTTCCTGAGCAATTCTTCATTGATGGATGGGTAAAAATCCACAATGTCGAATGCGATAAAGGTTGTTCTGTTTTGTTTGTTTAATTTTTGGAACCATTGCACCACCTCATGAGTATTTTTCCAAAGGTTCAGTTCAAGATTTGATTTGGCATCAGCTACTATTTTTTCTAGGATTTGCTTGCTTACTCTTCCTAGTTCAGATTAAAAAACATGATTTCCACCATTAAATTTAGGAAAATAAACAACAACTTCCAAAAATCTCTGAGCAGCAATATAAAAGATATAAAGCATGATAAAAGAATATTTGTCAAAGCAGACAAAACTAGTAATTTTTACAAAATGGAAGTAAAAGATTACGAGCAGCTCCTCACCAAAAACATCCAAAAGAACTACAAGAAAGCTGAAGAGGAAACATGTACTACCATCAGGAAAGAAGAAAAGAAACTGGTGGAACGCATAGAACTAAGTGACAGGATAGAAACCACTGCTAAAAGAGAAGCATTTATAACACTCAAAGATCATAAACCTAATTTTCAAAACAACCCTCATGTAGACTGATCAACCCCACAAAATCTGAACTAGGAAGAGTAAGCAAGCAAATCCTAGAAAAAATAGTAGCTGATGCCAAATCAAATCTTGAACTGAACCTTTGGAAAAATACTCATGAGGTGGTGCAATGGTTCCAAAAATTAAACAAACAAAACAGAACAACCTTTATCGCATTCGACATTGTGGATTTTTACCCATCCATCAATGAAGAATTGCTCAGGAAAGCTTTGGAATTTACTACCAAATATACTGAGATAACAAATTCAGAATTGGAAATCATATTCCACACAAAAAAACAGTGTTGTATAATAAAAAGGAGCCTTACATGAAAAAAACAGATTTTAATTCGACTTTTGACGTTACAATGGGTTCATATGATGGTGCAGAAACATGCGAGATAGTGGGCCTGTTACTATTGTCAAAAATGCACAAACTACTTGGGCATAGAGTTGGGCTGTACAGAGACGACGGATTGGCGGCACTGGACAATACACCTAGAGAGGTAGAGAATAAAAAGAAAGAGCTATGTAAATTGTTCCAAAATCACAACTTAAAAATTACAATAGAAGCCAACAAAAAAGTAGTCAACTACTTGGATGTAACACTAGATTTAAACAAAAACCAATACAGACATACAAAAAACCCAATGATACACCATTATATGTAAATTCCATGAGTAACCACCCACCAACAATCATAAAAACGATACCACAAGGGATAAACAAGAGGTTATCCAACCTTTCCTGCAACGAAGAAATATTCAACGATGCAGCAACGGACTACCAAGAAGCACGGTTGAAAAGTGGACACAACTACAAGTTGAAATATGAACCTGAAAGTACCACTGGAAGCAGGAAGAAAAACAGAAAGAGGAAAATAACCTGGTACAACCCACCATATGATGGTAGAGTGAAAAACCAACATTGGCAAAGAATTCTTCAAAATACTAACAGAATCGTTCCAGAAAGACCATAAACTTTTCAAAATATTCAACAAGAACACTATCAAACTATCTTACTCTTGTATGCCAAATCTTAAAAAAATAATTGATGCTTCAAACAAAAAGAAAACCAACGTCAAAAACGAGGGTGACAAACGGAAAACTTGCAATTGCACAATCAAAGAGCAATGCCCTCTGAACAACCAATGTCTCTCTGACAACATCGTATACCAAGCCACTGTGACAACGAAAAGAGGCAAAGAGACATACATAGGGATCACAGAAAACAAATTTAAAGCCAGGTACGCCAATCACAAGCAATCTTTTAAGTATGAAAAATACAAACACCAAACAGAATTAAGTAAACATATATGGGATCTTAAGAAAGCAAATACAGATTTTAACATCACATGGAAAATAATCAGAAAAGCAGCAGCATACAATAATAGCACAAAGAGATGTAATTTGTGCACAACAGAAAAGTGGATGATTCTATGCAAACCTAGTATGGCTACATTGAACACAAGAGTTGAAATCGTAGACAGTTGCAGGCACAAAAGGAAATTTTTATCAACAAGTATAAAATAGCAACCTGATAGGACCCCTCATACTCAATAGAGAAAGAAAGACTTACAACCCTAACAGGCCCCCCCCCCCTTGCACAACACGTGCAACACAACCCCTCATACTCAATAAAGAAAGACTTACAACCCTAACAGGGCCCCCTCGCACAACACGTGCAACACAACCCAACTGGACTACAGTTCACAATCCAAACACATATATACGATCGAGGTCAGTAGCAGGGGATTGGCACGGGATCTGAAGAGAGGAAAGACCTCGAAACAAATTTGTAGTCCCGGTTTTAAGATTTGCTTTTAATCATTGTTTTAGCTGCTCCCGCATGGTTGAGCACTTTTTCAAAAAAAAGCCGGAAAATATACTACCAGCTATATATATATATATATATATACACGCTCACACACACGCGCGCGCGCGCGTTTTCTACACACGTACCCCTTTTGAACACTCCCTTTTTTTTTCTCATTGCCGTCTTGCCCTGAGTTTCTACACACGTACCCCAATTAAACACTCACTTGTTTTTTTTTCTCACTGCAGTCTTGCCTGAGTTTCTACACACGTACCTCTACTGAACACTCACTTGTTTTTTTCTCATTGCAGTCTTGCCCTTGATTCACTCCAGTTTCTCACTGGCATGTCCATTGGCATGTCCACTGGAGATTGTCTTCAGCACAGATTCTATCCGCCTCAGGCCTGCAACAGGGGGGACAATCATGTCACACCAAGCAAAACGCAACGAAACATCCTGAACACACAGCACATTAAAACACAGCTGTTTATGGCAATGCCAGACTGAATCAGGTCAAGGACACAGTGGTAACAGATTCATCTGGGCCCCTTGGGGCCGGAATAGCTCAGTGATAAAGCGCCGGACTCGTAATCTTGGTGATCCTGGTGTTGCGGGTTCGAATATCCACCGGGCCGTTTCGGTACAGGATTTTTCCCTCGGAGTTAACATTGGTTCTGACTCCATTTCCACACAGTCCTTCGAATGAGACTATAAACCGAGGTTCCGTGTGTGAAAGCACGCGTAACATCTAGCACACGTAAAATCCCATCACCAACTTTCGGAAGAGAAGGCCAGTTTGGCCGTCGGTATGGATGACACGTTACACATAGCATACACCTTCCCCGAAGTTGGAGTATGGCTGCCTTAATGGCGGAATAAAAAACGGTCATACACACAAAACTCCGCTCCCTTTGTTAGGTAGATGGGATTAATCCTTGCCTGTCTGGACAGGGAGTGTCCGCAGGAGTATTAGCCTGCGTACGCAGAAAAAAAATCAGGGCACCATTTACATTGGTCGGGGGATTTATCGCTGCAGGGCAACATCTGCTGCAGGATTGATCGGCGCAGTCACAGCGGTGAGTGGATTTCTCACTGCTGCTAAACATCAGTATATGGCATGGAATATGTCGGGGCAAGGACAGTTTGGTAATAGGACGTATCAGTGCCTACTCGCTAAAAAAGGCTAACAAATACGTGAACACGTTGGTCATAAGATGCCATTGTTTTGGGGCATAATACGAATTGGATTTAACAGTGCATACTCAACTCCGGAAAAAAAGCAAACCAACACACGAGGACGTTGATTATAAGGTGCCATAGTCTTTGGGCATAGTGGTAACTGTATTTATCAGTGCATACTCAACTCTAGAAAAAAGGCCAACCAATACACGAACACGTTGGTGGTAAGATGCGATAGTATTTGGGCACAGCGGGAATTGGATTTATCAGCACGTGCACCGCGCTGTCAGATGTCAATAAAGAGTTATACTAATGATCGACTCAGCAGCGCAGAGACTCCCTGGTAATGATAGTGATCAATGCAGCAAGACTTGTGCCAGCCGACAGCGCTAAGAGAAAGGACCACCAACAATGGGAATGTGTCCTTTAGTCACTGCCTAGCTAAGAGAAAGGACCACCAACAATGGGAATGTGTCTTTAGTCACCGGCCTAGCTAAGAGAAAGGACCATCAACAATGGGAATGTGTCCTTTAGTCACCTGCCTAGCTAAGAGAAAGGACCACCAACAATGGGAATGTGTCCTTTAGTCACCGGCCTAGCTAAGAGAAAGGACCATCAACAATGGGAATGTGTCCTTTAGTCACCGGCCTAGCTAAGAGAAAGGACCATCAACAATGGGAATGTGTCCTTTAGTCACCGGCCTAGCTAAGAGAAAGGACCATCAACAATGGGAATGTGTCCTTTAGTCACCGGCCTAGCTAAGAGAAAGGACCATCAACAATGGGAATGTGTCCTTTAGTCACCGGCCTAGCTAAGAGAAAGGACCATCAACAATGGGAATGTGTCCTTTAGTCACCGGCCTAGCTAAGAGAAAGGACCATCAACAATGGGAATGTGTCCTTTAGTCACCGGCCTAGCTAAGAGAAAGGACCACCAACAATGGGAATGTGTCCTTTAGTCACCGGCCTAGCTAAGAGAAAGGACCATCAACAATGGGAATGTGTCGTTTAGTCACCGGCCTAGCTAAGAGAAAGGATCATCAACAATGGGAATGTGTCGTTTAGTCACCGGCCTAGACTCAAGGACCAAGGATTGAGGAGACTAGGTCAAGGGACAGACGGTAATCAGGGACACGGTGAAGGAGGCATTGCCAATGGGGCTTCTCTCTAGCTGAAGGGACCGTTGGTTGTGAGAACAGCTCCAAAGATCACGACTAAGGGGATTCAGTAAAGAAAGCACTGTAAAAGGAACGGGCAAAGGAAAACAAGTGGCACTGAGACCAGGTAACGGTAGCATCAGTAGAGGGACATCACAAAATGCCATTGTAATACGACTAGGTCAACAGACAAATGGTGATGGTGTTTGGGACAAAGCCCGTTGGGCTAGGTAAAGGGACCTTTAGAAACGAGACTAGGTGAAGAGACAATCAGTGATGGGTCTAGGTACAGAGACTATGGCGGATGGGCCAAGGCCAAGAGACCACTGATAGAGGACTAGATCAAGAGACCAGTGGTCAGTTCAGTTCTTAGCTGTATTGTTATCACCCCATCAGGGGCTGTCAAACTCGTACAGCAAAATGACTTCACATCTTGAGCAGGTCAGTTCATCCCAAACTCCTATCCTTTAAAAGAAACACAACCACAAAAGCAATCATGACATAGCAGCCAAGCGGCTGGAATCCTCATGGCAGATGGGGAAAAAAGCATGGCGTATCGACATCACCCGGCATTCCACTTCATTTCCTACATCCAGATTTGACAAAAAATCGCAAAGACTGAATGAAAACAATTCAATGCCAAGCAAAATACAGGACTTAGCCGTATAGACAGACCGCAGAATGTGCAGGTAACGTCAACTATGGGAAGACTACAGCCCCGGTTTACGAAAAATAAAAACAGCTGGCATGTCATCATTTATGATAAGAGATGTGAATGAGTTTCCAGACAATAAACAGGAGAACTGTCAAGACCAATGGTAATAGCCTGGGTAAAAGATAACTGGTAAGAGGACGACAATAAACAGGAGAACTGTCAAGACCAATGGTAATAGCCTGGGTAAAAGATAACTGGTAAGAGGACGACAATAAACAGGAGAACTGTCAAGACCAATGGTAATAGCCTGGGTAAGAGATAACTGGTAAGAGGACGACAATAAACAGGTGAACTGTCAAGACCAATGGTAATAGCCTGGGTAAAAGATAACTGGTAAGAGGACGACAATAAACAGGAGAACTGTCAAGACCAATGGTAATAGCCTGGGTAAGAGATAACTGGTAAGAGGACGACAATAAACAGGAGAACTGTCAAGACCAATGGTAATAGCCTGGGTAAGAGATAACTGGTAAGAGGACCAGGCAAAAGACCAGCCGCAGTAGCCAAATGGTTAGCGTCGTCGTGGACTCCAGGCTGGGAGATCGTGGGTTCGATTCCCATCAGAGCCATGTGGGATTTTTATCCCCGACTGGTTCCTACCCAGAGCTGTGTTTGCAACAGGCACAATTAGGAAGACTAGGACCACACAGTCGAGTTTCATCCACTCAGTGGATGCGTCTCTGACAGTGTTGCTCAAATTTCTTAACCAACGCTGCAGGTGTGTGTATCGCTTGGGCCTGGGTGACGCCGGGATATGTTACGAAAGGAAGCGTAGAGTACAGCCCTGTCATGCAGTCTTAAGACCAGGATGGAAATCCGTAGCATCATCTTCATCATCCTCATCCTCATCGCTTAGAATTAAAAATGTCTCAAAATCTGTGGCCCTTCATGCCTTGCTCTCATGATGACCTGCTTGGATATCCTCTCCACATCTGTTGCCTTGTTTTTATTCTGTCTGGATCACCGGTGTCGGCAAATTTATGGGGAATATCGATGAGCGGATGAGGTGGCGCCCACCGTAGGGAGAGCTCACTGACAACCACTCCGCACTAAGCGATTATTGTCGTCAGCAGGGGGCTTAGTAGGTGGAATTAGGCGTGTTTGGGATCAGAACAGGCGCCACTGAACACCACCCAAGTGACTCTAAAGCCGCGCGGCGTCTCCTCTGGTGGGTTGCCTTTTGACGACATGACCTTGACTGCTCCCTGTAGATTGCCGGTGCACAAAGCTCAGGAGATGCTCAGCCAGAAGGTCAGCAGGTGGCATGAAGTAACAGGACACTGACACATGACAAAGGAAACATAGCTGAAACACACGCACCTTTTTTTCGACCGACGGAAAAGAAACCGCATAAAAAAACAACAAAAACGTATTCTAAACACTTTGTAGACATACATTTACATACAGCGTCCTGCTCACTTTCTCTCAGCTTGAAATGAAAACTACCATGGCCTGAGGTTCAATACAGGCGATTGGCCTTTCTGGGTATCCGTGTCTTCTAAGGAACTTCATTTTGCAGCCGTGTGGCACAGAATGAAAGTCACACCGACCCTGTACGTGTTTTCCACGCACATCCTATTCTCCTGGGTTTTATGGACCTCCTGCCAGAGACTTCACGTGCAATTCGTGAAACAAATCTTAAGAACAATTCTCAGTGAGTCCGCCAAAAAAACCCAAGGACAAACAAGTTAATATTTGCTTCAATTTCCGCCTGCGGTCCTCACGTTTTGAAACTAACTGTCGTTCGTCACTCTCAGCGGCTTGGTATAACCTCACACGTGTACGAGGAAGCCAGAAATCTGCTCCAGGGTCCCAGTTCATCATCGTTGATTATAAAACCGATGACGAACGTGACTGACATAGTCGGGGTCATTTCTGGACGAAACAGGATTGCAGCACTCACCTTCCAAGACATTGGTCTCACTGGAGGCAAAGATGATGCGGAACCAGCCGGGCGTGGCACAGTAACTCTGTTTCCCTGGCAACAGGTAGACCCGTGCCTCCATGAACCTCAGGAACAGTTCCTCCTCTGCTCGGAAGGTCTGCTCTGGCATGAACTGAAATCAGGAATTCCAGGTTGATGCTGCTGCTTATCTGAATCCCAACTTAAAAAGTAAGCTGAACTCACTTTTGTTGTTGTTGACCTGCTGGTAAATTATACATCTTCATCATCACCATCATCATCATCATCATCATGGTCGCCATCATCACCATCACCATCATCATCATCATCATCATCATGGTCGCCATCATAACCATCATCACCATCACCATCATCACAATCATCATCACCATCATCATCATCATCATGGTCGCCATCATCACCATCACCATCATCATCATCATCATCATCATGATGGTCGCCATCATAACCATCATCATCATCACCATCACCATCATCACCATCATCATCATCATCAACCACATCTTCAACGCTTAAGGTCTTTCATCCATTCATCGAGGTGGATGATTCAAGCACGTGAAAAATTCGGCTGCCTTTATCAACCACTATGGCGCAGTGGTGGTATGGCGCAGTGGTAGTATCAACCACTATGGCGTAGTAGTAGTATCAACCACTATAGCACAGTGGTAGTATGGCGCAGAGGTAGTATCAACCACTATGGCACAGTCGTAGTATGGCGCAGTAGTAGTATCAACCACTATGGCGCAGAAGTAGTATCAACCACTATGGCACAGTGGTAGTATGGCGCAGTAGTAGCATCAACACTATGGCACAGTGGTAGTATGGCGCAGTGGTGTATCAACCACTATGACGCAGTGGTAGTATGGCGCAGTGGTAGCATCAACCACTATGGCGCAGTAGTAGTATCAACCACTATGGCGCAGTGTGTAGTATCAACCACTAAGGCACAGTGGTAGTATGGTACAGTGGTAGTATCAATCACTATGACACAGTGGTAGTATCAACCACTATGGCACAGTGGTAGTATCAACCACTATAGCGCAGTGGTAGTATCAACCACTATGGCGCATTGGTAGTATCAACACTATGGCGCAGTGGTAGTATCAAACCCCTATGGCGCAATGGTAGTATCAACCACTATGGCGCAGTAGTAGTATCAACCACTATAGCGCAGTGGTAGTATCAACCACTATGGCGCAATGGTAGTATCAATCACTATGGCAAAGTGGTAGTATCAACCACTATGGCGCAATGGTAGTATCAACCACTATGGCGCAATGGTAGTATCAACCACTATGGCGCAAGTAGTATTATCAACCACTATAGCGCAGTGGTAGTATCAACCACTATTGGCGCAGTGGTAGTATCAACCACTATGGCGCAGTGGTAGCATCAACCACTATGGCGCAGTGGTAGTATCAACCACTATAGCGCAGTGGTAGTATTAACACTATGGCGCAGTGGTAGTATCAACCACTATAGCGCAGTGGTAGTATCAACCACTATAGCGCAGTGGTAGTATCAACCACTATGGCGCAGTGGTAGTATCAACCACTATAGCGAAGTGGTAGTATGGCGCAGTGGTAGTATCAATCACTATAGCGCAGTGGTAGTATGGCACAGTGGTAGTATCAACCACTATGGCGCAGTAGTGTATCAACCACAATAGCGCAGTGGTAGTATGGCGCAGTGGTAGTATCAACCACTATGGCGCAGTAGCAGCATCAACCACTATGGCGCAGTGGTAGTATCAACCACTATGGCGCAGTGGTAGTATCAACCACTATAGCGCAGTGGTAGTATCAACCACTGTAGCGCAGTGGTAGTATCAACCACTATGGCGCAGTGGTATATCAACACTATGGCGCAGTGGTAGTATCAACCACTATAGCGCAGTGGTAGTATCAACCACTGTAGCGCAGTGGTTAGTATCAACCACTGTAGCGCAGTGGTAGTATCAACCACTATAGTGCAGTGGTAGTATCAACCACTATAGTGCAGTGGTTAGTATCAACCACTATAGTGCAGTGGTAGTATCAACCACTATAGCGCAGTGGTAGTATCAAACACTATAGTGCAGTGGTAGTATCAAAAAACTATAGTGCAGTGGTAGTATTGCACAGTGGTAGTAACCACTATAGCGCGTGGTAGTATGGCGCAGTGGTAGTATCAACCACTATAGCGCAGTGGTAGTATCAACCACTATAGTGCAGTTGTAGTATCAACCACTATAGCGCAGTGGTAGTATCAAACACTATAGTGCAGTGGTAGTATCAAACACTATAGTGCAGTGGTAGTATTGGACAGTGGTAGTAACCACTATAGTGCAGTGGTAGTATCAACCACTATAGGGGCAGTGGTAGTATCAAACACTATAGTGCAGTGGTAGTATTGCACAGTGGTAGTAACCACTATAGCGCAGTGGTAGTATCAACCAATATAGCGCAGTGGTAGTGTGACACAGTGGTAGTATCAATCACTATGGCAAAGTGGTAGTATCAACCACTATGGCGCAGTGGTAGTGTGACACAGTGGTAGTATCAATCACTATGGCAAAGTGGTAGTATCAACCACTATGGCGCAGTGGTAGTATCAACCACTATGGCGCAGTGGTAGTATCAACCACTATGGCGCAGTGTTAGTGTGACACAGTGGTAGTATCAATCACTATGGCAAAGTGGTAGTATCAACCACTATGGCGCAGTGGTAGTATCAACCACTATGGCGCAGTGGTAGTCTCAACCACTATGGCGCAGTGGTAGTATCAATCACTATGGCAAAGTGGTAGTATGGCACAGTGGTAGTATCAACCACTATGGCGCAGTGGTAGTTATCAACCACTATGGCGCAGTGGTGTATCAACCACTATGGCGCAGTGGTAGTATGGCACAGTGGTAGTATCAACCACTATGGCGCAGTGGTAGTATCAACCACTATGGCGCAGTGGTAGTATCAACCACTATGGGGCAGTGGTAGTTTTGGCACAGTGGTAGTATCAACCACTATGCGCAATGGTAGTATCAACCCCTATGGCGCAATGGTAGTATCAACCACTATGGCGCAGTGGTAGTATCAACCACTATGGCGCAGTGGTAGTATCAACCACTATGGCGCAATG
>CM031610.1:6012761-6022761 GCA_018398815.1 Conus ventricosus
GTCTTCATTCAGTGCAGTGGACATGTGGAAACAACAGTGGGCGGAGGAGAGCAAGTGGGTGGGAGGGGGAGGGGGCAGAAACACACACACGCACATACATACATACATAAACATACGCGCGCGCGCACACACACACACACAACACATACACGCGTGTACACACATACGCACGCATACACACACACACACACGCATACACACAGACACACACGCGCGCGCACGCACACATACACACACACACACACACACACACACACACACACACACACACACACACACATACACACACACACACACTCACACACACACTCAAACACATACACACACACACACACTTACACACACACAACACACACAGACACACAGACACAAGGCATCCACCCACCAACCCACACCCACACCCACACACACACACACACACACTCACACACACACTCACACACACACACACACACACACACACTTACACACACACAACACACACACACACACAGACACACACACACACACACACACACACACACACACACACACACACACACACACACACGGACTGACTGTGGTCGGCCATGAGGTGCTGAAGACGTCGCTGCATGAGGGGCGGGGTGACGTGGAAGATGCCCACTGCTGTAGCAAACTGCCGCACCTGTCTGTTGGCCGTGTACAGCACGCCGCACCGGTACCCCGACAACCCCAGATCCTGCGCGCGCGCACACACACACACACACAGAAAGGGGTAGTCGGGTAGTAGTAATCAGGAAAGGCATGTACACACCCCTCCCCTATCTTTTCGCCCCCCCCCCTCCCACCAAAACAACAACAACAACAACAACAACAAAACGAAGGAATTAGCATTGACGATAAAACAAGAAACGTCGTATTCTTACGCGGCAATATGGAAACCACCACTCCTCCCCAAAGAGAAAAAAAAAAGTAAAAAACAAAACAAAAAAACAAATAAACAACCCCCCCCCCCCAAAAAAAAAAAAAAAAAAAAAAAAAGAACTAGCGTTGACGGCAAAACAAGAAACGTCATATTCTCTGACGGTAATCTGGAACACCCCCACCCCCCACACTCCCTCCTCTCCCACTGATCAGCTCTTGATCTTCTGATGGACGAAGTAATCTGCCCCTGGTTCTAGCTCTTCTAGTCATAATCAGGAGTCTTTTGCGGGGTGGGGTGGGGGTGGGGGTGACTGGGGGGGGGGGGGGGGGGGGAATACGTCCCATCCTGTAAACAAAAATGACAACGAAGACAACACGTGCATATTCATCTCCAGTAAATAAAGCAACCGCTTAACTGTAGACAAACGAGAGTGTTTGGGGTGGGGGAGGAGGGGGGATACCAACAATTACGATACAACATACCAAAAAAAGTTTAAAATTTAATCCAAAAGATTCTAACGCAATCAAGCGGACTATAAAAAAAAAAAAAGGGGGGGGGGGGGGGGGGGGCACATAAGCAAATATACAGTGTGAAATCAACGAACAATGTCCAACACAGTTTGGGTTGTGATTTATCACAGGGCATTGTGAAAACATGTTGTCAGGACATGGAAATGCCGTAGTCATCCTTACAGCACACGCACGAAGGTGGACCTCCCACAGACTGAGAGAACACGTCCTCACAGACGACGTGGAGGACTGGGCTGCTGACCACACCTCTAAAGACTGTAAAGACTCTCCACAACAGACAGAAACACGGCCAGAGAGGGAGGACAAAAAAAAAAAGCCGACGAAAAAAAGGCAAATGGCGGGGTAGAAGAGAGTGAAAGAAAAGGGGAAATTACCAACAGGTGAATTTCCGGAAGGCGAGAGTATAATTCACACCGATAGTGCCACCAGCATTCCCACGGGCTCCTACTGTCGTCAGACGACTCCGCGCACGTGCCGTCCTTTACCCTGTGACCCAGACCACTTTCATTCCCAGATTAACCCCAGACTGTTCTAAGCAAGTCATTGCGTGCGCTTTCAATCTCTTACGCGATCCTGTAGTAGATGACAACATTCTTGTGACTCATTACGGGTAAAGTACACGTTACCTATCTCCTTTCCCGTGTCTTTTCTTTAAATGGGGTTCAATTCGGTCTCCCTTGTCTGAAAAAAAATCAACAGCTTATTTGGCACTCTATCCCTGTTGTCTTCTATGTCAATCATCCTTGTTGTCTTCTATGTCAACCATCCCTGTTATTTTCTATGTCAATCATCCTTGTTGTCTTCTATGTCAACCATCCCTGTTGTTTTCTATGTCAATCATCCTTGTTTTCTTCTAAGTCAATCATCCTTGTTGTCTTCTATGTCAATCATCCTTGTTGTCTTCTAAGTCAATTATCCTTGTTGTCTTCTATGTCAACCATCCCTGTTGTCTTCTATGTCAATCATCCTTGTTGTCTTCTATGTCAATCATCCCTGTTGTCTTCTATGTCAATCATCCTTGTCTTCTATGTCAATCATCCCTGTTGTCTTCCATGTCAATCATCCTTGTTGTCTTCTATGTCAATCATCCCTGTTGTCTTCTATGTCAATCATCCTTGTCTTCTATGTCAATCATCCCTGTTGCTTTCTATGTCAATCATCCTTGTTGTCTTCTAAGTCAATCATCCTTGTTGTCTTCTATGTCAACCATCCCTGTTGTCTTCTATGTCAATCATCCTTGTTGTCTTCTATGTCAATCATCCCTGTTGTCTTCTATGTCAATCATCCTTGTCTTCTATGTCAATCATCCCTGTTGCTTTCTATGTCAATCATCCTTGTTGTCTTCTATGTCAATCATCCCTGTTGTCTTATGTGTCAATCATCCCTGTTGCCTTCTATGTCAATCATCCCTGTTGTCTTCAATGTCAAAATCCCTGTTGTCTTCTATGTCAATCATCCTTGATGTCTTCAATGTCAAAATCCCTGATGTCTTCTATGTCAATCATCCCTGCTGTCTTCTTTGTCAATCATCCTTGTTGTCTTCTATGTCAACCATCCCTGTTGTCTTCTATGTCAATAATCACAACCAAAATGTTACAGTATGTACACCGATGGGTGGACAGGACATGGAATTGAACTCCAGCCCCTCACCCCCTTCCCTGTGGTGGTCCACTGCACCCACCTTGCTCACCCCCCACAGCACGTGCACGCGCTGGGGGTCAGGCAGGGGGAGGGAGAGGATGCTGCGGAACGTGGTGTTCTTGTCGAAGACGGACAGCCCGTAGATCTCGTCCGATATCACGTGCAGGCCGTGTCTGTGGGGACACAGCCACAAAGAAAGGTCAAAGGGCATCAAGAACAACAGCAGCTGCAGCAAAGTAGGGGAGGACATGGTTGTCAAACGTCTGAGTGTGGCAGACACAAAGCGTGGAGACAGTATGATCATCAGTGTGTGAGCCATCACAGATGTGGCCCCTCACAAAAGGGAAGCGTACAAAGGATCTATATGGCGTACTGAGTTATGCAGGTACACATCGACTGAAATGGAAAAAGAAAAGAATTATGATTGTGCCCTTTGCTGCGGAGTGTCATTACGTATATTGAGGGCATTTACCACTTCCCGTTGATTTGATTGGCTCCTTCTCTGTCTGTCTGTCTGTCTGCCTGCCTGCCTGCCTGTCTCTCTGTCTGTCTCTCTGTCTGTCTGTCTCTCTCTCTCTCTCTCTCTCTCTCTCTCTCTCTCTCTCTCTCTGCTGTATGAATTAAGCTCTGACAAGCGCGTTGGATTAATGCGTAGGTCAGACATCTTCTTAAATTCTCTCATCTTGGTCATCAATATATTTTTTCCCCACCAGCTTTAAATCATGTGTGCACAATGTGGTTTCAAAACTTTAAGCAGATGTGGTGTAGCGTATATGGACAAGTCCGCCCGCAGAGACACCTCGTTGATGAAACTGAAAGTGCTGTTTTAGTAGCGGACTCCTGGAGAGGTCGTGGGTTCGATTCCCATCAGAGCTGTGGGATTTTTTTCTGCCCCGACTGGCTCGTACCCAGAGTTGAGTTTTTGCTACGGGCCCAGTTTAGAAGACTGGGACCACACAGTCGAGCTTTTTCCTCTAAATGGATGCGTCTCCGAGTATATTGCTCAAATTTCCTGACCAACACTGCAGGTGTCTGTATCTCTCAAGCCTGGTTGACGCTGGGATATATATTATGAAAGTCAGCGTAGAGTACAGCCCTGTCATGCAGTCTCAGACCGGAATGGATATCCGTAGCATCATCTTCATCATCCTCATTCTCGCGACCAGCATTGATAAAAAAAAAAAAAGAAAGAAAGAAACTGCTATGTTGATAATCACAGACTGTCTGATTGCCGCACTTCAAACTGTCGCGTTTGAAGCACTACATGATGGTTCACGCACAGGGGTGGGGGTGGGGGTGGGGGAAGGCTACCCTCAGACAGAGGGCCGCCCTCGCTGATTAGTAGACATGAACAAGCCGGCATACGTGGTTTTACTGGCGCGGGCGGCCTAGCCAGCTGAACGGTTCTCTGGCAGTGCGCAGTGCCTGTGGTGCCTGTGAGAAATTAGTGACCTACGTGAGCGAATGACGACTCACACAAAGGAAATCTTTAAAAAGTTTAAATAATTACATCCACGAACGTGAACAAACGAATCGCAAGACAAAACACGACGCGTTTCGACCTTTGAGTTCTTCTTCAGGCAAGATAAACAACACTTAGGACAAGGAACATGAAGAAAGAGCGATCACTTACATCGTCAAATTCCTCGCAAGATGGGCCGAATTTGACGAGATAAGTGATCACTTTTTCTTCCTGTTCATTGGCCTCAGTGCTGCTTGTGTTGCCGGAAGAAGATGTAAGAGGTGGAAACGCGTCGTGTTTTGTCTTGTGGTTCGTTTGTTCACGCTCGGTGGATGTATCATTCAAACTTTTTCAGATTGACTTAGATTTCCGTCTGCAGTTGCCCCACTTTGCAATGAACCCTTACAAAGCAGAATGGTTGGAACTTAACCCCTACCCTCCTATACAACGGACGTGACAAATCAGCTGCAAGCTGTATCCTTTAATCTCAAAGCTCTATGCAGGTAATCGGCCACCTGGCTTGTTACTGAAGTCTTCCACGGCTCACGTTAGTAAGGACGAGTCTGACTAAGCAAGATCGCCCAACAGGCTTTCCGAGTTCATCTTTACACACACACACACACACACACACACACACTGATAATTATTTCTGATGTCATTCTATTTGTATACATAAAGAAAGAGGTATGTTGAGCTAACTTGTGTGTGAAAATGAAAATCTCTTGTTGTTATCCCGAAAGTGAGCCGGTAATTCTTGCCATGGACAGTCAATTTTGATACAAATCAAAGGTATACAACTCCTGTATGGGTTTTTGTTGTTGTTTGTTATTTAACACCCTGGGCGACTTTAAAAAAACCCATGAGAGAGAGAGAGAGAGAGAGAGAGAGAGAGTTTGACAGTTTTATTGACAATAGCCTTACTAGCCTTCATGCCAAGAGGGGGCGGGGGAGGGGGGGGGTCGTCAACAGTGTTCTTGCAGATGGCACACAAAACTACAACACACACATGCACATATACAAAAGAAAGGAACGGGTCGAAAAGGAAATGCACTACACACACACAGAGAGAGAGAGAGAGAGAGAGAGAGAGAGAGAGAGAGAGAGAGAGAGAGAGATTATCAACAGTAAGGCCCTAGCTCTGTTTGAACACGAAGCAAAAGATTCAGACACTCGGCTCACGCCAAAGCTATGGCCGCATATGAACAAAGGGCGATAATGACAGATTTACGTATACCACTGCCACTGACTAGTGTAATAACGAAGTTAAAGGGGCAATCGTCTCCCTTTGGCCAAAAGCTTGACACAGGGACGAGCCAAATCCCGAACATTATTTTCCTTCATTGTTTGATACTATCAGATAGTCAAATCTCTCTCTCTCTCTGTTATTTCATTGAAATCAGTTATACGCGGCAACCCCCTGAGCGTGGCCTCAAAACAAAGGGAAAATCCTCACAGTACCATACGTTGTAGTCAAACATGATGGACAATTTCATAGCCATAATAGTGCTTTGCGTTTCTTGATTTTGGAAAGACCAAGCTTAACTTCAATTGTTACAGAGAGAGAGAAGAGAGAGAGAGAGAGAGAGAGAGAGAGAGACAGAGACAGAGAGAAACAGGAAGAGAGAGAGAGAGAGAGAGATAGACAGAGAGAGAGAGACAGAGAGAGAGAGAGAGAGAGAGAGAGAGATAGACAGAGAGAGAGAGACAGAGAGAGAGAGAGAGAGAGAGAGAGAAAGAGAGAGAGAAACAGAGAGAGAAACAGAGAGAGATAGAGAGAGAGACAGAGTGAGTGAGAGACAGAGAGAGAGAGACAGAGAGAGAGACAGAGAGACAGAGACAGAGACAGACTGACAGAGAGAGAGAGAGAGAGAGAGAGAGAGAGAGAGAGAGAGAGAGAGAGAGAGAGAGAGAGAGCGAGAGAGAGAGGGAGAATGGGAGAGACAGGAGACAGACAGACAAAGACAGAGACAGACAGAGAGGAGACAGGTGCCCTCGCAGTGTGCTCACCTGTAGGCGAAGTGGAGCAGCTCTTTGAGGAAGTGCGTAGAGTACACGTCCCCCAGAGGGTTGTTGGGGTTGATCAGCAGGATGGCCTTCACCGTCTTCCCCTGAAAACAACACACCACCACCTGAGCCACCTGCAAAGTAGCCATCACATTCTTGCCCTGAAAACACCCACACCACCTGAACCACCTGCAAAGTAGCCATCACCTTCTTCCCTGAAAACAAGCCCCACCACCTGCAAAGTAGCCATCACCTTTCCCTGAAAACAAGCCCCACCACCTGAACCACCTGCAAAGTAGCCATCACCTTTCCCTGAAAACAACCATCACCACCTGAACCACCTGCAAAGTAGCCATCACCTTTCCCTGAAAACAACCATCACCACCTGAACCACCTGCAAAGTAGCCATCACCTTTCCGTGAAAACAAGCCCCACCACCTGAACCACCTGCAAAGTAGCCATCACCTTCTTCCCTGAAAACAAGCCCCACCACCTGCAAAGTAGCCATCACCTTTCCCTGAAAACAAGCCCCACCACCTGAACCACCTGCAAAGTAGCCATCACCTTTCCCTGAAAACAAGCATCACCACCTGAACCACCTGCAAAGTAGCCATCACCTTTCCGTGAAAACAAGCCCCACCACCTGCAAAGTAGCCATCACCTTCTTCCCTGAAAACAAGCCCCACCACCTGCAAAGTAGCCATCACCTTTCCCTGAAAACAACCATCACCACCTGAACCACCTGCAAAGTAGCCATCACCTTTCCGTGAAAACAAGCCCCACCACCTGAACCACCTGCAAAGTAGCCATCACCTTTCCCTGAAAACAAGCCCCACCACCTGAACCACCTGCAAAGTAGCCATCACCTTTCCCTGAAAACAACCATCACCACCTGAACCACCTGCAAAGTAGCCATCACCTTTCCGTGAAAACAAGCCCCACCACCTGAACCACCTGCAAAGTAGCCATCACCTTCTTCCCTGAAACAAGCCCCACCACCTGCAAAGTAGCCATCGCCTTTCCCTGAAAACAACCATCACCACCTGAACCACCTGCAAAGTAGCCATCACCTTCTTCCCTGAAAACAAGCCCCACCACCTGCAAAGTAGCCATCGCCTTTCCCTGAAAACAACCATCACCACCTGAACCACCTGCAAAGTAGCCATCACCTTTCCGTGAAAACAAGCCCCACCACCTGAACCACCTGCAAAGTAGCCATCACCTTCTTCCCTGAAAACAAGCCCCACCACCTGCAAAGTAGCCATCACCTTTCCCTGAAAACAAGCCCCACCACCTGAACCACCTGCAAAGTAGCCATCACCTTTCCCTGAAAACAAGCATCACCACCTGAACCACCTGCAAAGTAGCCATCACCTTTCCGTGAAAACAAGCCCCACCACCTGCAAAGTAGCCATCACCTTCTTCCCTGAAAACAAGCCCCACCACCTGCAAAGTAGCCATCACCTTTCCCTGAAAACAAGCCCCACCACCTGAACCACCTGCAAAGTAGCCATCGCCTTTCCCTGAAAACAACCATCACCACCTGAACCATCTGCAAAGTAGCCATCGCCTTTCCCTGAAAACAACCATCACCACCTGAACCATCTGCAAAGTAGCCATCGCCTTTCCCTGAAAACAACCGTCACCAACCTGAACCATCTGCAAAGTAGCCATCACCTTCTTTCCCTGAAAGCAACCCCCCACCACCTGAACCACCTGCAAAGTAACCACCACCTTCTTCCTGAAAACCATCACCACCACCTGCAAAGTAGCCATCAACTTCTTCCCCTGAAAGCAACCCCCCACCACCTGAACCACCTGCAAAGTAACCACCACCTTCTTCCCTGAAAACCACCACCACCTGAACCACCTGCAAAGTTGCCATCACCTTCTTCCCCTGTAAACAACCACCACCCCACCACCTGAACCACCTGCAAAGTTGCCATCACCTTCTTCCCCTGTAAACAACCACCACCCCACCACCTGCAAAGTAACCATTACCTTCTTCCATGAAAACACCCTTCACCACCACCTGAACCACCTGCAAAGTAGCCATTTCATTCCTGGGTTTCTGTGGGAAATGTCAGTATCAAAGAGGTACTTATTTGAACCCCACTTTGGTTTTTCTTACCCCCCCCCCCCCTCTCCCCCTCCCCCCCCCCCCAAAAATTCATTGTTAGCCTTTGTATGCAGAATTGAACACAGATTTTCACTATAGTCAAAGCTTGAACTTGAGTCCGTGCTGTGACAGACAGACGATGACAAACGTGACATTTAGAGTGTCACATGTGAAGAAAGGAGACGAAGCAAAAGGACCACCCACACTCCTAAAATATACAAAACCAGGAAACTCAGAAACTTTCTCATGGGAAGGGGAAAGCCAGCACCAGCTTCATCTAAACATGTCTGGCAGTGCCGCTAGAAGCAATTATCGGCAGGTGGACAGATTTATGAACAACCCTGGTGAGGTCCCGCTATGGCCGAAAAAACCGGCCGGCAGGACTGTGGGAAGGGATGGGAGCTCGCCGGGTTAGTTCCCTTTCGTATTCAAGGGTACTTCTTAGCCTCGCCGATAAACCGGCGTGTCGTATTCAAAGGGTTAATTAATTAACAGCGCACAAAAGTTCTCAGAACCCTTCCCTTTCGCCCTCCTTCCCCACTGCGTGCGCGCGTACGCCACACACACACACACACACACACACACACACACACACACACACATACACACACACACACACACGCGCGCGCGCGCACACACACATACACACACACACTCTTTCTCTCTCTCTCTCTCACACACACACACACACACACACACACACACACACACACACACACGCTATAACACACACATACATACACACACTCTAACACACACACACACACACACTCTAACATACACACACACACACGCACGCATGCACGCACGCATGCACGCACGCACGCACCCTCCCCCCCCCCCCCCACACACACGTACGACAAAGTCTCACACACACACACACACACACACACACACACACACACACACACACACACACGTACGACAAAGTCTGACACCGGAGACTGCTCTATCAGTCTATCGCTTTATCGGGTCGTACGCACAATGATGTTCATAGAATCGTGGTAACAGAACACTACAGAGCGAGATAGGAAACACACATTGTACATGAAAAAAAAACAGATACAAGCATTCGACAAGGATCGGCTGTTGTAACTGTTCTTCCACCATTTGGACTCATTTAATGTAACAAAAATACAACTACATTTAAGCATCGACCCTGAATTAAGATCAAACTACCCTGTAATTAAACAAGAATTGTCAGTGATGTCTATGCTTTGTCAAATTTTGGACTAACATCAAGATAACAACATAAGAAAAAATATTTTCACACATACATTGAACCGGTCAAACCTCGATTCTCACCTGTCGCTTTGCCAGGTTATAGACGATTTCAAAACTGCTCACCGTCAACTCGA
>CM031610.1:6030261-6032761 GCA_018398815.1 Conus ventricosus
CGGAATGAGGGGCATGGGGATTAAAGGCCACTGTTGACGGTAACAGAAGAACAGCCATTAAAAAAAGAAAAGGAAGAAAAATTGATTATTAAAGCAGGTAGTCAACCACTGAAAATCCCACAACCCTACCACCTACCCACCCATCTACCCAAACAACTGACCCCCCTCCCCCCTTCCCCTCCCCTTGACCCAGCCCTCAGCACCCCCTGCACATTCCCATTCAGATGCTGCCCCCTTCCCTCCCCTCCCCCCCCCCATCACACCAACCCGGGACTGCACAAGGGAACGAAAGGACAGAGAAAAAAAAGGAGACGACGGCAAGAGTGAATGAAATAAAATTAAATGAATAAAAAACATAATGCTACAGAATGTTAAATCAAATTAAAGCTTTTGAAAATGAGATGAAAGCAATGAATACAGGGGAAAATCAGATGAAAGCAATAAATACAAGGGAAAATGAGATGAAAGCAATAAATACAAGGGAAAATGAGATGAAAGCAATAAATACAGGGGAAAATGAGATGAAAGCAATAAATACAGGGGAAAATGAGATGAAAGCAATAAATACAGGGGAAAATGAGATGAAAGCAATAAATACAGGGGAAAATGAGATGAAAGCAATAAATACAGGGGAAAATGAGATGAAAGCAATAAATACAAAGGAAAAAAGGGGGTTGAAATGAAAAGCAAGAATGAAACTGAAATAAAATGAACAGAAAATGAAAGAAACAAACAAATAACAGTAATACAATATAACAGCACAAACTGAAATAAAATGAACAGAAAATGAAAGAAACAAACAAATAACAGTAATACAATATAACAGCACAAACTGAAATAAAATGAACAGATAATGAAAGAAACAAACAAATAACAGTAATACAATATAACAGCACAAACTGAAAAGGTAAAGAAATAAAATGTAACGAAGGATATATACAAAAAGGATAGGAAGATAATGTGATTATTAACTTTATAAAGGCGGCATAAAACACTCTTTAAAACTGCCTGCTGTTTTCACTCACAACAACCAGTTAATTAACCTGGAATTGTTTAAGCAAGAGTACAACGAACGCACGCACGCATGCACGCGCACACACACACAAACAGTGGCCCAGTGTGGTCCGCGCGCGAACAAAATCATTGTTCGGAAGAGGAACACTTTGACACAGAGAGAGAGAGAGAGAGAGGGGGGGGGGGCAGACAGGCGGACAGAGAGAGAGAGAGAGAGAGAGAGAGAGAGAGAGAGAGAGAGAGAGAGAGAGAGAGAGAGTGAGAGAGTGAGAGAGAGGGAAAGAGAGAAAGACAGAAGGAATCTGAATCTGAATCTGAAATCTTTAATGAGGATAACTGAATAAGCATTTCAATACTTTTTTTCATCAGGTCCTCAAAAACAAAGCAAACCACATCACAAATTAAACAAAGGCCAAGAAAGAGCAGTAAGAGTATGTTAACAATATCAGCTATGACAATACAATAAATAATATTAATAAAGAAAGGATCGGGTGCAATAAACAAAATAAAAACAAAGGGGGCAGAGTACATTATATAAATCAAGACATAATATCTATATATCTACACGTATACATGTACACTTACCTACTTGTACATATAAGTACAACTGAAAGAGAGAGAGAGAGAGAGAGAGAGAGAGAGAGAGAGAGAGAGAGAGAGAGAGAGAGAGAGAGAGAGATAGAGAGGAGAGAGACGAGAGAAAGTGAGAGAGAGAGAGAGAGAAAGAGAAAGAAAGATGAGAGAGAGAGGGGTCATCATCAGGGTAACTGAATACATTGCAGATATATACCATTTACATGAACAGTAGGCAAATGGAATTATTATTATAATAGCATAAATAAGTAATCATGGTAGCAGCTATTGAATGATGCCAATGAATTCTTTTTTTTATTGCCATTAAGGACAGAGAGAGAGAGAGAAGAGAGAGAGAGAGAGAGAGAGGGGAGAGAGAGAGAGAGAGAGAGAGAGAGAGAGAGAGAGAGACAGACAGACAGACAGACAGACAGACAGACAGAAGGACAGACAGACAGACAGAAGGACAGAGAGAGAGAGAGAGAGAGAGAGAGAGAGAGAGAGAGAGAGAGAGAGAGAGAGAGACAGACAGACAGACAGACACAGACAGTCAAAGAGAGAGAGAGAGAGAATCTGCTAGACTGACTTGCACAGTAACACACACACACGCACACTCACACACACACACACACACACACACACACACACACACACAATCACACACAGACATAGACACACACACACACACACACACACACACACACACACACACACACACACACACACAATCACACACACACACACACACACACAACACACACACACACACACACACACACACACTCGTCTAATATCACTTTTAGTGAACAGACGTTAAACAGAATAACAACAACAACAACAACAACAACTCACACACACACACACACACACACACACACACACACACACACACACACACAGATGTCCCACCTGG
>CM031610.1:6037761-6045261 GCA_018398815.1 Conus ventricosus
CACAGCCAACTGTCAATCTCAACACAGCGCACTGTCAGTCTCAACACAGCGCACTGTCAGTCTCAACACTGCCCACTGTCAGTCTCAACACTGCCACTGTCAGTCTCAACACAGCCCACTGTCAATCTCAACACAGCCCATTGTCAGTCTCAACACAGCCCACTCTCAGTCTGAACACAGCCCACTGTCAGTCTCAACACAGCCCACTGTCAGTCTCAACACAGCCCACTGTCAGTCTGAACACAGCCCACTGTCAGTCTCAACACAACCCACTCTCAGTCTCAACACAGTCCACTGTCAGTCTGAACAAAGCCCACTGTCAGTCTCAAGACAGCCCACTGTGAGTCTCAACACAGCCCACTGTCAGTCTCAACACAGCCCACTGTCAGTCTCAACACAGCCCACTGACAGCCCACTGTCAGTCTCAACACAGCCCACTGTCAGTCTGAACACAGCCCACTGTCAGTCTTTACACAGCCCACTGTCAGTAACACAGCCCACTGTCAGTCTCAACACAGCCCACTGTCAGTCTCAACATAGCCCACTGTCAGTCTGAACACAACCCACTGTCAGTCTCAACACAGCCCACTGCCACAGTTTGAACACAGCCCACTGTCAGTCTCAACACAGCCCATTGTCAGTCTGAACACAGTCCACTGTCAGTCTGAACACAGCCCACTGTCAGTCTCAACACAGCCCACTGTCAGTCTCAACACAGCCCACTGTCAGTCTGAACATAGCCCATTGTCAGTCTCAACACAGCCCACTGTCAGTCTCAACACAGCCCATTGTCAGTCTGAACACAGTCCACTGTCAGTCTGAACACAGCCCACTGTCAGTCTCAACACAGCCCACTGTCAGTCTCAACACAGCCCACTGTCAGTCTCAACACAGCCCACTGCCAGCCTCAACACAGCCCACTGTCAGTCTCAACACAGCCCACTGTCAGTCTCAACACAGCCCACTGTCAGTATGAACACAGCCCACTGTCAGTCTCAACACAGCCCACTGTCAGTTTCAACACAGCCCACTGTCAGTCTCAACACTGCCCACTGCCAGCCTCAACACAGCCCACTGTCAGTCTCAACACAGCCCACTGTCAGTATGAACACAGCCCACTGTCAGTCTCAACACAGCCCACTGTCAGTCTCAACACAGCCCACTGTCAGTCTCAACACAGCCCACTGTCAGTCTCAACACAGCCCACTGCTACAGTCTCAACACAGCCCACTGCCAGCCTCAACACAGCCCATTGTCAGTCTGAACACAGCCCACTGTCAGTCTCAACACAGCCCACTGTCAGTCTCAACACAGCCCACTGTCAGTCTCAACACAGCCCACCGTCAGTGTCAACACAGCCCACCGTCAGTCTCAACACAGCCCACTGTCAGTCTCAACACAGCCCACTGTCAGTCTCAACACAGCCCACTGTCAGTCTGAACACAGCCCACTACTGACAGTGTCAACACAGCCCACTGTCATTGTCAACGCAGCCCACTGTCAGTCTCAACACAGCCCACTGTCAGTCTGAACACAGCCCACTGTCAGTCTGAACACAGCCCACTGTCAGTCTCAACACGGCCCACTGTCAGTCTCAACACAGCCCACTGTCACAGTCTTAACACAGGCCACTGTCACAGTCTGAACACAGCCCACTGTCAGTCTGAACGAAGCCCACTGTCAGTTTCAACACAGACCACTGTCAGTCACACACACACACACACACACACACACACACACACACACACACACACACACTCCACCCTGGAAGATTATCCGTCTTCCGTCATTTATATGTTGGAAGTTCCTATCCGTATTCGTTTAGCCCACTGCTACTTTTCCAAGCCTGCGGTGTAGTCGGTTTTCATTTTTTCTTTCTTTTTTTAAGTCGTTTCCTTGAAACCACAGTCATCAGATGGGTTTGGCGTGACTCTCAAGTTGGTCATGAAGTTCGTGAACGTAACGTTTGCTGAAAACCACCGGAATCACAGTGGAAAACAAACCGACACACTGTGCTTTGCGATGAAAGCAGTTTCTGTTAACGATTAAAAAAAAAAAAAAGATTTCGTAAAGCAGGCTTGAACCTGGGACAGAAAGCAGCCAGGAGTGTTTGTTGGCGTCCTCTTTGCTGGTGGTCTGTCTATCTTTTAAAGCTTGAAACTTGTTACTCAGTGGTTTTGATGGTGTGAAGATGGCGTGCGTGCGTGCGTGTGCGCGCGTGCGTGCGTGCGTGCGTGTGCGTGTGTGTGTGATAATGAATACGAAACACAGAGAGAGAGAGAGAGAGAGAGAGAGAGAGAGAGAGAGAGAGAGAGAGAGAGAGAGAGAGAGAGAGAGCACAAATCATAAACACAAAAGCATATTGAAAGAAACAAGATGTTCCTTTATCCAGTCCCATCAAATCTTACATGTAATTAATAGCGAACCGGCAAGAAAACGTAGACAAACGAATCCCTTTTTCCTTTGCTCTGTGTTGATATAGGTAACACGGATAAACATACTTGCTCACGAAATGGAAACCTTTCCAATAAAGAGCGTCAGCAGACAACAAAACACACTGAGAAATGTTTTGCTGATGATGCTACTTAAGGTACCATAATTCTAAAGCCTAACACATTTGTAGCACCTCCCCCCCCCTCCAATTCGTCTTTTGGTTAATTGGACACAATTATATGGCCCTCCATCCTAACCCCCCCCCCAAAAAAAAAAAAAAAAAAAAAAAAAAAAAAAAAAACACACAACTAAATTCATGATGGTTATTCAAGAGTAAAACCTCAACATCTCAACCAAAATCTACCTTTACTTTGTAATTCTAATGAAAAAAACCCTGAAATATCCGATCACAAGTCTTACGAATAACAATACATGAAAATCTGTTTCGGTCTAATACACTTGGAAACTTCTGTCGAGAAATGTTGCTAGAAACCTTTTTAAATTAACACGTAAGAAAAAAAATCACTCTCATATCCAGACCATTATTGACTACACCTCAAATCTTTGGGACCGAGCTTTAAACCGCCGACCAACATTCACGGAAGAGCTTTCAAAGTAAGGAGCTGGTCAACCAACCTCAGTGGTAGACTTGACCTAAGTCTCCTGTTTGCTAAACGTTTTGTTTATAGACGTAAAATCGGTAAGGTCAAACCTAATCCCCAGCACTTTTGGAATCAGTTGAAGAGCAGATATAAAATCGAAAACTCTATGCACAGCATGGTAATGCAATCCACTAGGCAAATGATCTGAGTCTATTCTCTCTGAAATCGCCATTTCACACGAAGACACAGTGATAAAGAACAGTTCCTTAGACAGAAGAAAGTAATCATTAACGCTACATCCTGTCTGTGATAAGTACGTAAAATTACCATCAGTACCACCATTACATGTGCCATTTAAAATCCACAGTCCAAGGGTTGTACACATATTTAACAAACATTTCCCATAATTATTGAGAACACAGTCTGCAGACTTTCTCATGCTATTAGTAGAAAAAGGACGATTATAATCGAAGTGATCATAAAAATTATTTTCATAAAAAATATGTGGAGAAATATCAGGAGTCCTACTATTCAAATCGCCTGACAAGATCACATGCACGTCCTCAAACTCGAATAATGAATCAAAAAGACATTCTTCAAGCTAAAAAATACCGTTTTCAACATCAAAATAAGTGTAATGAGGCGACCCCTCTGGTGGAATAAAAAGTACATACATACAAGACATCTTCCACAAAGCCAAACACGTTCTTATCAATCAAAAATAAAAGAGTATTGGGGCAGTCTGTCTTAATTTCATGGGCATAGGATGTAAATTCAGTTTTAATGAGACACATAACTCCTCCAGAACGTCTTCCTTGTTTTGTAAACTTAAGTGCCGGTTTACAGAAAACAGTGTAACCTGGAAATACTAAGTTTGAGAAATCCTCTATAAAAGTTTCGACAAGACATATGAAGTCAAATTTCAACAGAAAAGTAGTAAAGGCTTTATCATTGAGTTTAGACAAGAGTCCGTTTACATTCCAGTGTAAGAACGAGAATGAAGCACCACAAACCATCAGTATGTAACTCACTTTCATTCTCGCTGTAATCTTTCCTTTCACCCCTCAGTATATTTCTCTCCACTCGATCATCCGACAAACCATTTTCACCCTTGTCCTCTCTTTCTGTGTCAACATTTTCCTCTTGAGATGTTCCCCTTTCAACAACTAGGTCACTGTCACTGTCAGTCTGCGAGTCACATCTCAACGCTCGGTAAATGCCTTTCATTCCGTTCCCCTCACCAATATCTTTACTGGTACATAATAAATTCGCTTCACCTGTATCAATATAATCAGTCACGTTAACATCAATAGGAAACATTTCGATCATTATCATTCAATGTAAATCCTTCTTCCATATTTGCATGTGCCCCCCGTCCCACCCTTGCGCGCCCAGTGTTTATGATGTTCACCGGTTCACAACACAGTTTTCGCACACCACTTGTCTCGCACTCGCTTTTTTGGCGTTTCGCACTACTGGCACGTGCAGATCTGTAGAATGTCACCGGTGTCGAGTTGGGCTGGCCTCCCCCCTATCTTGACTCTGTAAGAGTTCCCCCCTCCCCCAGATAGTACTTTCGCCCCTCAATAAGGAGGTGGTCGTATACCATGGTCGCTCGCTTGCCCTCCTCTCTGGCCTTTCTCATATGCGGGGACAGTTGTTTCCTTTAGTCTCTCACACGCAAAGAGAAGTCTTCTCCAACGAACACGTCACTGCCCTTCAATTTACGTTTTGCGAGAGAGAGAGAGAGAGAGAGAGAGAGAGAGAGAGAGAGAGAGACAGACAGACAGACAGACAGACAGATAAACCAGCCAGTTATCCCCCCAGTCTCTGTAAACCAGTCATCATCCAACAAAATGCTTCCTACAATGGCACCCTTCTTCCCTCCCTCCCAACTGCATTAACCCCCCCCCCCCCCACCCACTCTGCCCTTCCGCTCCCCTCCCCACCCCTTCCTGGTCCCTGGGGTCATGTGTTGATGTGAGTGCGTGCTGTGTGTGTGTGTGTGTGTGTGTGTGTGTGTGTGTGTGTGTGTGTGTAAGTGAGTGAGTGAGTGAGTGAGTGAGTGTGTGTGTGTGTGTGTGTGTGTGTGTGTGTGTGTGTGTGCGTGTGCGTGCGTGTGCGCGCGCGCGCGTCTGTGTTGTTGGTTATGTAAAGCGCTTAGAGCCCTAATTTTTAGAGAATAGACGCTATAAAAATTAACATTATTATTATCATGTTTGCCAGTTTGGGAGAAGGAGGAGTTGTCCCCGCTGTCTTGATCGTTCAACTCTTCAGCTTTGGAGTGAAAAAGAAAGTAGGAAATGTTTTAAAGAAACACACACACACACACACGCGCGCGCGCGCGCGCGCGCACGCACGCATCCACGCACGCGGACGCATGCACCCACACACGCATGCCACGTACGCACGCACACACACACACACGCGCGCAGGCAGGCACACACACACATACACGCACGCACGCACGCACGCACGCACACACACACACACACAAAATTAAAAAAAAAAAAAGATCTGAATGCCTTCCATAAGAAAAGGACACGCAAACTTTTTTTTTTTTCTTTCTACAACCATTTATTCAGATCTCGAATTAGTTCTGAATTCTTTTTTTTTCGTGTGTGTGTGTGTGGCATGCATGCATGCAGGACATGTTCCTATTTCTCTCTCACCGGGACTGAACTCACACCTGTTGAACTGGAACTGAGGTCTGGCAGCGGCGGACCAGGGTTAAGAGTTGGTTGTGGGGGACATGGCTTCTTTCTGCACGGTCCATTCACCGGCAGCAACAATATTCCGCACGGCGACCTGAGCCGCCTCAAAGCCTCGCAAGTCTCTCGCCCTTTCTTGAATTTTGTGTGTGGCGCCACTGTATTACATGAGAATGGGAAATCAATATAACCGAACACGACCCCCCCCCCCCCCCTTAACTCCCCCAACAAAAAAGAAAGAAAAGAAAAAGAAAAATGAAAAACCAATGGTGAACTGTCCGACAAAGGGGTGGGTTGAGGGAGGGGGAGGGTGTTGAATGAAAAGTCCGCAAGAATTTCACAGGTGTCCTCCGCGGCTTTGTGGGGAACTTGTTTCTCTGTTTGGTCTCAACGAGAAACCCAAGTTGTGAGATGAAGTAATTAAGTGGAAAGGAGCCACAGCCGCTTTCAAGAAGACGATTAGAATGTTCGTTTTCGTTGCTGCTGTTTTCTTTAAGGCCTATTAAAAAAAAAGGATCAAAAAGCTACAAGAGCATACGATGCATAGAAAGAAGCCGGATTGAAAACTAAGTATCTTTGACAGTACTCTCGACTTCAGTCCGTACCTAGAAATATACATAGCACAAAGAATACTAAGGACGCACGTACTCACTAACTCTGGCACAGACCCATTTACCACACACACACACACACACACACACACACACACACACACACACACACACACACACACGCACGCACGCACGCACACACACACACACACACACACACACACACACACACACACACACACACACACACACACGCACACACACGCACACATGAGAAAGTGTGTGTGTTGTGTGTGTGTGTGTGTGTGTGTGTGTGTGTGTGTGTGTGTGTGTGTGTGCGTGCGTGTGTGCGTGCGTACGTGCGTGTGCGCGTGTGCGTGTGTGTGTGAGAGAGAGAGAGAGAGAGAGAGAGAGAGAGAGAGAGAGAGAGAGAGAGAGAGAGACTCAAGATAATTTATTCAGGAGTAGGCCGCTGCTCTTCAAAGAACGGCGCCATTTAATGAACTCAGATCATAAAAGCAGCCTAACCCAGCTCGCAGTCCAAACAGTACCTAGCCAGCACATGATGATCAGAAGTAAAAAGCAGTGTTGACGCCTTAGACCAATTCACCAACAGACTTCAAGACTCCTTATCCAGTACATGCCCTGTGCGTAGGTAATCGAAACGTCGTTGAATCACCTGTCAGGTTCAACCGGTGGGGGTCTGTCTAGTGAACTCTAATTCCCAAACAGCAGGACAGTGTAAAGAGATCTTCGGTTCCCTTGTCCTTTCCGCCAAGTTGGCGGTTCAAAACTAGCTTTCCTATAAATATTTATCTGTAGGCGAGAATGATCATTCATTTTCATCGTTTCAGAAACACACATTCTGAATCTTGCCTTAATGTAACAAAATATAATTATGTTGATGAACATTTATGCTCGCCAATTACCGTTACTAACGGCTATAACGGCCCATAACGGTTTTTCTTCTTTATGGAATATCTCAGAAAGTACTTGACCGATCTTTCTGAAAATTTGTAGGTATGTTCATTATGAGTCACGGATGATGCGCAATGTTTCATTTTACCGCTGTATCCGTTACTAACGGCTATAACGGCCCATAACGGTTCTTCTTCTTAATGGAATATCTCAGAAAGTACATGGCCGATCTTTCTGAAAATGTGTAGGCATGTTCATTTTGGGTCACGGATGATGCCCAGTGTT
>CM031610.1:6050261-6072761 GCA_018398815.1 Conus ventricosus
CAGACAGTTGTGAGTGTGCGTGTTTGTGTGTGCGAAAGAGACATTAGACAGTTTCAGGTTTCACGCGTACGGCACCGATACGCTACACATACCTTGCATACATCGCTGTTCACGGCCATGTTTTCAAAAGGTAATCGGTGATTAACTCGGACGTCATAACGTCAAGAGCTCCCAGGAACGAACCAAACCAACCCACAACAGCTGGGTGGAAGGGACGGCGTGGAGGGAGAGAGGGACACGCGGGAGGGAGAGTGTTGATTTGGGGTTACGTGAAACGCACGCGATCGCCGTCCCTGGCGTCTTTCAGTTGTCAACCGACTCACCCCGCCGAGCGCGTCGCTCTTTCACTTCCTGGCGAGAAACACCTCCCGCCCTGCTGAAGATCATTTCACACTTGAGAGGCCGTCACAGGAGACAGGACAAACAACACGAACAACGCAGAATCAGAACTAACTTTGCCATCATTTCACACTCGAGAGGGCCGAAAAGGAGATTAGACAAACAAACAAGAACCAGTAACAAGATGGAGCGAACAAACGAAGAAAAAAAAAACAAACAAACACAAAAACAAAAAAAAAAGAAAAAAAAAAGAAGAAAAAAAAAGAAGAAAAAAGAAAAAGAAAAAGAAGGGCGCCTTTGATGATCAGGAGAAAGCACATAAATTGTGCACGGTTGTCGCCGTTCTGTCGAGTGGTGGTGGGGAGTAGGGGTGGGAGCGGGGAAAGGGAGGGAGGAAATGTGATGGGGGTGGGGTGGTTGGTGGGAGGTGGGGTTACAGCATGTGATGTCGCAGATCGTCAACATGTGGCGAATCTCCCAGAGGGATCCCATGTTTTTTGTCCCAAAAGACCCGTTTGCAGACAAAAATCAGGGGACGATAACGCCTGTCTTTCCGTTGCAAACAGAGTTATCTTTTTCTCAGTGTATGGGTCAAGATCATGACGCAGTTTGTACATGCGTCATAGTTTGACAAACAAACGTCACATCAAACCCAAGACATGTATTCTAGATCTGAATCGATCGACGACAATAGTCCTAATGAGTGAAGTCGAAATGTTTGTAACACAGTGTGTGCATTACTGGCGCATCGTTCCACATCCATCATTCTGCATTTTATTCTCTCTCTCTCTCTCTCTGATTGAACTGTTAAGGTTGCTGATGGAGCAAAATAGACCTGTTCCGGGGTAAATAAGATCAGGGGCAGATAACGCCTGTCTGTCCTGTCAATTCCAAACAGAGTTACCTTTTCTCAGGTCATACATCTAGAGAGGCAGACAGTTGATTTGTAGCGCACGCCGGGATCACGATCGGGATATCGACTGCGTTGCAGGAGCACCTTTGCACACCCGTGTTTTGGTGTTTAGGTGTGTTCTCTCTCTGATTGAAGGGGTCAGCCGACTGATGGGCTACACCGCTTTGGGCCAGTCCACCATTGTCATCTGCTGCTGTGTCAAACCAACGGGATCACTCTCGATGAACGCGAGGTTTACCCCCCTTGCAGATTTCCCAACATCGACTATCGGGACAATACGTGGGGGGTCTCTACCACAGTCCGTCTCCGTTTGCAACAACCAGTGGCCAAAGTGCCCAGTGCCCATAATATCACTCTTCTTCCCACCCCACCCATATCTGTCGGTCTATCTGTCTATTTGTCTGTCTGTCTGTCTGTCTATATATCTGTCTTATCTTGAACAATTTAATAGTGGGGGAAAACAATTACAGGCTAACAATTTTTCCTAATGACTTGGGAAAGATTACAACCAAAAAAAAAAAAAAAAAAAAAAAAAGAGAAGGTGGGAAGGAACAGGGAAGATTTAAAATGAATATATATATATATTCATTTTAATTTATTCATTTTAATATCTATATATTTCAATATATATAGATATATATTAAAGCCTTCATTAGCAGCCTGTGGGAATCATTGTCATCTGTCTTGAAGACAGAACGACTCCTATTGCCAGCTCTGTCTTTCGTCCGCTGGATAGGTAAGGTTATGTTGCTCTGACCCCAGCCCACCCCACGCAAAGGGCCACATCAGGGCTGTCACCACGCTGAAATCAACTCATAAGTCATTGAAAAAAAATCACAGGACCCTTTGAATTTCAAACACCTCCTAGAAACAGACTGGAAACTTCGTATAAAAATATCTCTTCCGTAAAATCTAAGATCAGATGAAAAATGTTAATCCCTTTCAGAAACTGAAAGATCACATCAGGTGGGACATCTCTGAACAAAGTTTTCATGGAGTCAGCTGTGAAGTGTTTACGTCTCACATCATGCTAGTCCCAACATTCTAAAAGAATATGTTTCACTGTGAGTGGAACATGACATGGAATGCACCACGGAGCTTCTTCACCTTTTAAAAGATAAGAATGGGTGTAAAAGGAGTGGCCTGTATGCAATCGGCACCAGACTCTTTCTTCTTTACGGCCGCCTCGGGAACATGGTAAAAACTCTCAGGTTTGGACGGATTTCGTACAATCGAATCGGATTTGACTCATCAGTACACACACACACACACACACACACACACACACACACACACACACACACACACACACACAGGGGGGGGGGGGAGGGGGCTCGCTCCCACAAGGTCAACAAAACAACCAGTCAGATAAACAAAAAAGAGTTCCCCTTTTAGTTAAAAACTTTAACTTTTTACAGTACATACTTAAGACCTTCCTTCTTTTTCACACACACACACACACACAAAATTAGTCACACATATTTTCAAAATCATATCATGAGGACCTCACGGACTAAAAAAAATTCTGTTCATTTCAGTTGGCACCCACAGGACAAATCGTGCTCATCAACCAAATCCCCCGGTCCTCACAGACCTACGACAACCATGTTTCAGCCATGTCCAGTCATTGCGACCCCTCATCGACTTGCACAACGATGCACACACTGTGCTTGGGTCCCTGTCCACAACAGTCTATGGCCGTAGTCTAACGTCGTAACAAGTTCGTGGAGAATAAACAATAAACAAGTGGGGTAACTCTTGCTCCTACAAGAGTTACCCTACTTGTTTATTGTTTGTTATTTACTGTTCCCTGCCTCATTCCATATCTACTTAAGTTCGTGGAGGTTTTCCTTCTTACGATGGTCAGTGGTGGCCTTAAGATCACAAGGAGACAGACACCTCCTGTGTCTTTGAAAAAACAACAACAACAACCACCCCACGATTCATGCGTTCCTGCCAGGCCTCTCTGTAAGTACGGCGCCGTGGACCAGTCTTCCTCCTGTCTCTGTCTCAGCCTACAACTACACACCTTACAGGCAACAAATCTCCCTGCACTCTCTGTTCACCGCTCAGCATGCATGCATGCTGAGCGGATTTCTGGAACAGGCGAGTGCAGGCTCAACTCTAAAATCCTTCCTAGTTTCTGATAGTCCGCACAGGCGACCCGTGATTTCCGCTGACATACGCAAGCAACCACCAGGAACGTGGGCACAATTCCTGATAACACACACACACACACACACACACACACACACACACACACACACACACACACACGAACACGAACACACACACACACACACATACACTCATACACGCACACACAAAGTTAACGTTCTCGGTTGCTGAGCACCGCTCCAGGATGTTGCGTGAAGGAAGTAGACAGTAGAGAAGAACAAGAGTGGTCATAAAATCAGTACCTTCAACATCTCCCTTCCCCCCCCCCCCTCCCCCCAAACTCCACACCTGTTCATTCTACAAGTTTTTGCCTTCACACTTAACGTAGCTGGACTAAACGTGAAAATATCATCACAGAATTGACATTTAAGATTGAGTTACATACATAACGTAGCTGGACTAAACGTGAAATTGTCATCACAGAATTAACATTTAAGATTGAGTTACATACATAACGTAGCTGGACTAAACGTGAAATTGTCATCACAAAATTGACATTTAAGATTGAGTTACATACATAACGTAGCTGGACTAAACGTGAAATTGTCATCACAAAATTGACGTTTAAGATTGAGTTACATACATAACGTAGCTGGACTAAACGTGAAATTGTCATCACAAAATTGACGTTTAAGATTGAGTTACATACATAACGTAGCTGGACTAAACGTGAAATTGTCATCACAAAATTGACGTTTAAGATTGAGTTACATACATAACGTAGCTGGACTAAACGTGAAATTGTCATTACAACATTGACATTTAAGATTTGATTTCAAATGTGAAATGAGACATAGTAAAGAGGGAAGTGGGGAGGGGTGGGGGGGGGGGGGAAGAAAGAGAGAGAGAGAGAGAGAGACAGACAGACAGAGAGAGAGAGAGAGAGATGGACAGACAGACAGACAGACTGAGAGAGAGATGGAGACAGAGAGGTGGAGGCAGATCAAGAGAGAGAGAGAGAGGAGAGAGAGAGAGAGAGAGAGAGAGAGAGAGAGAGAGAGAGACAGGGGGTGCAGAGAGAGAGAGAGAGAGAGAGAGAGAGAGAGAGAGAGAGAGAGAGAGAGACAGACAGACAGACAGACAGACAGACAGAGAAGAGAAAGAGAGAGAGTATAGAGTATGGCAAGAGAATAAGCAGCCTGATAACAGACTCCCTTCTGTGGGCCTGCTGTGTCTGTCTTTTTCTTTTTCTGTGTTGACGACCACCCTTGGTAGACAGTCGTCCAGTAAAGGAGTCTCCACGGGGACTGACGCCAGACTCCAGAGACAAAGAAACACGAAGCGCTTTTCCACGCTAGCCACACTGTTTCAAGGAAAGGGCGCAAGCCAAATGCACCTATGAAAAGAAGGCCACAGAACGGTGCTGCCAGTTAAGTTCAGTGGTAAGGTCGGGGAGATCAGGGACTCTGGCATCATTCCGCAGACAAACGTACGCAGTCACCAACTCAAGAACCAACCAGCTGACCTCAACGATAAGAGCTCCGCCGACGAGTCCGGTCGAGCGTCTTCACCAGCAAAGGGAGCGAACTCCATCGTGCACAGCTGTATGGCATCCATTCATGACTCCGGGTAGGAAGAGTCGGGCCAGAGAGCCAAGCAGACTTCATCTCAACGTGTAATGAACGCTTCCCGGTTTGTCCGCCAACCTGCTTGTTAGATGATGTGTTGCAGGGGAATAGCTAGAAATATTGTCATGGTACACATATGAACATTATTGCATTTTAGTTTTGTTTTATTCTTTTTTATTTTTTTATTTTTTTGTTTTATTCTTATTTTATTATTATTGTATTATGTTTTATTTTTGTACCTGTACTTCAACGGTGCGTGTCTGAGCGGATTTAGTGTGTGTGTGATGACAGTTTTTTTTAACCTGATCTACAACTATGTTGTACAGTTTGGTTCATGGTTTATTAACTTCTATCACCGATTCTGTACTTTTCTGGTCTTCAACATTTTTTTAAAAATTTTTATTTTTTATTTTTATTTTTTTTACAAATATATGATACAACGTATGCCTTATGCTGAGCTTAGTGGCAAAGCCTGCCCTCAAATATTTGTTTGAATTAAATTACCATATTCACGTTCATAAAACCACCTTCTTCTAACATCAAATAACCATCTTTTCTGAAAGAAAAAAAAAAGACAAAAAAAAAAAAACTACTTTCGGCAGACACTGTGCTCCTCTTCATTTGTTTTCTTTTTTCTTTTTGTTTATAGACTATTGAATTCATTTTGCAGTCCAATAAGAGTAGAAAATTGAAATAATAAACTGCCCCTTCCCAGCGAAATATTATGGCTGTATCAGGAATTAACCCAATGCTATTCTTTGTCCAATGCTGAATAAAGTCATCCAGGCCCTCTACGAACACTCCAGCAGCACAGTACTCCTCAACAGCCAGCAGGGCCAGTTCTTCCCGACCACAGTCGGAGTCAGACAAGGGTGCCTACTATCTCCAGTACTTTTTAACATCTTTCTGGAGAGAATCATGCAAGAGACCCTCGAAGAACACCACGCCTCCATCAGCATTGGCGGCAGGCAGGTCTGCAACCTTCGTTTCGCAGACGATATCGACTTCATGGGGGGCAGCAACACCGAGCTCCAGGATCTGACAAACAGACTTGTCACAAGAGCAAGTGCCTACGGCATGGAGGTCAGCACAGAGAAGTCAAAGGTCATGGTCAACAGCACGACTAACAGCAGTGCCAACATAACCATGAATGGTGAGCCCCTGGAAGAAGTGACCAGCTTCAGGTACTCGGGAGCAACCCTGTCCAAAGATGGCACCTGCACGGCAGAAATCCGAATCAGGATCAACTCCGCATCAGCAACGATGGCCAGACTGCACAGAGCGTGGAAGAGCAACATCCAATTCCACACAACATTCCGGCTCTGCAAGTCACCAGTAGTCTCCATCCTCTTATATGGTTGCGAGACATGGACACTGATGGCCGAAACAGAAAGAAGAATCCAGGCGTTTGAGACCAGGTGCCTGAGGAAACTACTCCTACAAAGAACATAAGACCCAATGATTATGTGCGGAACCTGGTCACCAACCTAGTTGAGCCCCACAAACCACTTCTGGCAACCGTCAAACGACGGAAGATGGCATGGTTTGGCCACGTCATTCGTCACAACAACCTCTCCAAAACCATCCTTCAAGGTACCGTTGAAGGAGGGCGCAGACGAGGACGGCAGAGAAAGAGCTGATCCGACAATATAAAGGACTGGACCAAAATGACCATGCCAGATCTCACGACAGCCACCAACAGAAGAGCCTGGAGAGAAACGGCGGCTGCCTCATCACGTCTCCCCAACGACCCCAGCGGTCAGGGGACTGACTGACTGACTGACTGAATAAAGCAACAACCAATTTATTGGCATGAAACGAGAAAAAGATGAAGCGGCAGGCAGACATCCTTGTTTGCGCCTCAAGGCCTTCCGACGCAATAGAACATCAGCACTTCTCTCGACCACAAGCTCACCTAGAACCACAAACTCTTCTTACAGCCTTATAAACTTTTCCTTTCGCACTATGTTTTCTCAACACTGCCCACGGAACGTTTTCCTTCAGAGTCGAACGCCTTTTTGATATCAATGAAAGCAACGTATGATTCAAACTTTTTCAAAGCAGAAACTTTCCTACTGTTCTCTATAGAGTGAAAATAAGGTCTGCAGTATTATAGTCCGGCCTGAATCCTACATGTTATTTACCACCCCCCCCCCCCCACCCACCCTGCCACTCCCCCACTGCCTGTCTTAAAAAGTCGATAATTAGAGACACATGGGTTAGACTAACAACACTTGCCACAATCATTATTTGGTAGGTTTACACATCTTTAGTGCATGTTGAGACTAGCTGCATTTAACACCCCCCCCCCTTTTTTTTCTAGTCTTTTCTTTTTACGTCGGAATTAAACAGTTTATTGGAACTATCCGCTAAGAAGGTAATACATTTTGAATCACTATATTTCAACATCTCTATAGCAATTATGTTGTGATCAGCACTTCTGTTCCGACCCTTACATCACCACTGCTGAGAGAGAGAGAGAGAGAGAGAGAGAGAGAGAGAGAGCGAGCAAATTCTTAAGGCAGAAATTACAACAACAAAAAAGAACAAAGAAAAAAATCCTCTCGTCGGGACTTGGGTCATCATGTAACATTTATCGGAAAAAAAAAGGAGAAAAGGGGGAAAAAGAAAGAAACACAAAGAAAAGAAAAAGATCGTGCGAACGCTCACATCCCCTCCCCTCCCCCCCCAACCCCCTCCCCCCTTCAACCGCCATGCTTTGTCTCAACTGCGACGAAACATTGTGGCGCACTCCACCGTAACTCTTGGTGTTGACAAATCTGCTTAAGGCATTTCGCCACGCTTTGACGAAGATGGGAACATCGTAGGATTGTGACACTTTGTGCTGTAACGGAGGAACATCGTAGGATTGTGACACTTGGTGCTGTAACGGAGGAACATCGTTGGATTGTAACACTTTGTGCTGTAACGGAGGAACATCGTGGGATTGTGACACTTGGTACTGTAACGGAGGAACATCGTTGGATTGTGACACTTTGTGCTGTAACGGAGGAACATCGTTGGATTGTGACACTTTGTGCTGTAACGGAGGGCACGGGCGAAAGAACGAAACTCCGCCTATCCCCCCTCCTTCCCCCTCCCCCCTCTTCCCGGTGCTGTGAATGAGGAGCACAGCACAGTAGATCAGGAGGGGGTAGGGGTGGGGGTGGGAAAGGTAATTACAGCCGAGGACATTCTCCAGTGTCGGCCGTCAGACAGGGGAACAGCGGCAATACGATCCCAGCCGAACTGCCCATGATGTGAAGGGCTCTTCAACCATTGCTCCTTTGCCGTCACATCGCCGTGAACAGCCAGAGTCACGCGCACACCAAAGGACCGATCAGGAAAAGGTCACTGTTCAGGATGCTTGGAAGAGAAAAATAAACAAAATGAGAGTGGTACATGATAAGATTGCTTTTCTGATCTTTCAGCCCTCGGCGACGTTTCTTTTCTTTGTATTTGAATTGATTTGAAATGGAAGAAGGTCTGAATCTGAGGTTAGGTTTTCGTTTTCACCTCTCCCTCTGTCTGTCTGTCTGTCTGTCTGAACGGATTGTGCACACATGTCAGTGACAGTTTGTCGTTCAAGACTTTGTCAGGCGTGCGTGCGTGCGTGCGTGCGTGTATGTGTGTGTGTGTGTGTGTGTGCACGCGCGCGCGCGTGTGTGTCCGGCAACGCAATTTGCTGATTTGCTAACTTTCTGGCGAATTCTAAATGATCAGGAGTTACCTGTTGATTTCCCGCGGTGCTCAACACACGGTGGGGTTGTCGCCCTTCAGACGACGGTCATGAACGTTTCTTCCACAGCAATTTGACGCCAGAGTTTTCGCCCTTTGGGAAAAGAATGCGTCAACATTTCGACCGATTTTGAACGTTTCCCCAGTCATTAAGTTTAGAAGCGGGTGGCCGAGGACTATTCTACGTATCAAGCTAGGCTTGAAAAATTCAGCTCCCAGAAAAGACAGTTTGTACAGAGGAAAAAAAGAAGAAAAAGAAACACCTGAAGGAGCTGGGGAAGACCCAGAGAAGCACTGTCTTCACCTGCCTTTAGAGCAGTCCTGTACCACCCTTGGAGGCCTGCGCTGTGTTGACGATGGGTACAGGCACGCGCAGGACACTCCATTAAGATATCAAGGGACATAACTGCTCCTGAACAGAGGTAAATCAGACTACAGGATGAAACTCACAACCACCTTAAAGTAGCATCCCGTGTTTCATGACTGCAGAGCCCACCGGCGAAAAACACCACCCTCCAGCTGTCGAGCACACCCCACAGGCCCAACCACCCCTGCCCACGGACAGATGAAGACATAGCTTGTACAAAAGGTGACACGAACATTATATAAGTTTTGTTTCATCAGAGGATAGCCCCGAATAGAATTCATTCTGAAGAAGAAGAAGAAGAACAACAAAAGAAAAAAAACCGTTTCTGTCATAATTCACTGCAAACCTTAACCTGTCTTTCGTTGATGTCGTCTGTTTAGCATTATGTAGAAAGGAAAACTGCCTGGGTTTGGCAAACTTGTCAAACTAGGAAGGTGTGCGTCTTACAAGGTTTATGAGCGAAAAGTTGATACTGGGCCGCTAAACGAAGGGACCAATTACAAAACAAACACACTGGGCCATCATACGGGACAAACAGATTCAAAACAATGAAGAAGAAAAAAGAACACACACACGAACACACAAGATGAAATAAACAACAATAATGATAACAAAACAATACTGTAAGCTGTCCTTCAACCTTCAGATCCACTCCCTAGTATTAACATTCCACACTGGGCCAAACTTTGCGCCCAGATCAAAGAGACAAGTCAATCTATTCGTCCGTTGTTTTCATTGGTTGTAAATGCTATTTATCCGGCCTGAAGAAAACCCAGTAGGTCGAAACGCGTCGCGTTTGTTTTGTAATTGGTTCCTTTTATTCGGCGGCCCAGCAATTCTGTTTTTGCTCTTGTCTCCATTTCTGCCATGAGCCCCCCCCCCCCCCCCCCCCCCCTCCAGTTTGATTCTATGTGAAAAGGGTTCAAGTCCCATCTCCATCTCCTGACGGCCGCAGATGGACCTGTTGGAGGGTGACGGAATCTAGGGGCACAGTGTGATGGAAGGGGGAGCCCATCCACCACCCACACCCATTCTCCACCCCCTACCTCTCCTGCTGACATTTTAACTGCCCCCTGAACTGAAGTGGCCACCCGCTCACTGCTGAGTGGAGAGAGGTTCTCAAGCCGTAACACTCTGACCTCTAGAGTGGTTCCAATTGACCACCGTCGTCACATTTGACCACTCTGTCTATTGGTCTGCGCCTGTCCACATTACTACTGTTTCCTTTTCTGCTTTATGGCATTTAAATTTTTTTTCTCTTGATTTCGTCTGCTGTTTACTGCTCGGATTTATCGCACGAGCAGTCATCTGAACTTTCTTTCATTGGGGTTTATAGAGAGAGCGAAGCAGCGTCTTTCACGCTGCGCCTCTCTCTATAAACCCCAACGAACAAGGAGGGTCAAAGGTATACTAGTTGTCGTTCTTGTGGAGGGAGTTGTCGTTCTTGTGAAGAGAGGCATCACGTGGGTTTTGAAGTGAGTGTTGTCGTGTGGCAGGCATGTTGAAAGCTTCCTTTTTACAGCCCCTTTTTAACTGGGTGGTGGCTGACGCGGAGCGTGTTGACGCTGGGAGGATGACAAAGCGGGTATTCAGGCGGGTGGTCGGCGGGGGTGTGAAGCGAGCATTTCAGAACCCGTCCTTTTCCTCCCGCTTCATGTTTCTCGTCAACGCTGCTGCACGCTCCAACATTGGAATAATCACAGGCTATTCGTTCACTCTAGCTCAATTTTTTTTTCTAAACAACAAATATAGAGAGGCAGGCATACAGACAGACAGACAAACGGGCGCAGAGAGAGAGAGAGAGAGAGAGAGAGAGAGAGAGAGGAGAGAGAGAGAGAGTACGTACAATTTGGATCGAGACATGCAAGAACAGGATCGTCCTGAAGCAATTTCTCTGTTTCTATGTTGCCCTGTCATCCTTCGCGCCCTGTCAAGCTGTTTCTCCCAAACCGATCCATTCAAGTACAGCTTCCTCCAGGTTTCGGTCGATGCTGTAAGCGCCAGCATTCCTCTGGGAGCATTCAGCATCAGGTGGTCCCGAGGCAACCCGCCAGAGGAGACACCGCACTGCCGATAGTTCACTCTGGTGGTATTCGGAGGTGCCTGCTCCGGCCCAGCATACGCTGAGCATTCTAAGCTCCCGACTGACAACGATATTTGCCTGATCAGCCTGATTTAGCACCCCCGCTTCTGTGAGGCATCAGCACACCCATCCACGTCCCCATGAACTGGATGACACTGCAGATGTTGACATCAACTTTATCCCAAGAATGACTGAGGTGAAATCAGCAAAACTGAGGTCATCATCAGAGCAGGACATGAAGGGGTGAATCGTTTGAGAACAGCCCTCATCCCCGTACTGTTTTCTTCAATGGTGACCAACGAGGATCGATGAGGATGGTGCTACTGAGCTGCCTTTCACTCTGAGACGTCCTGAAAGGGCGTTCTTTCCGCCTCCTTGCACATGATGAATCTCAACCTCAGGCAGGCCTGAGGGAGAGAGACACCTGCAGCGTTGGTCAAGGACTGTCAGCATCCGTCACGTGGATGACGTCACGTGGATGACGCAATGTGGATGACTCTCGACTGTGGCTCCAGTCTTTCCCTTTTGACTTGTCGCACTCGGAACACCACTAGACTGAAACCAGACGGGCATCATGCCATGTCTGGCATCATGCAAATCCCAACACTCTTTAAGAACATGTTTCATTGTGAGTGGTACATCACATAGAATACACCAAGGAGCTTCTTCAGTTTAAAAAAAAGAAAGAAACGAGCTGGTGTAAAAGCTGGTGTAAAAGCTAGTGTAAAAGCTGGTGTAAAAGCTAGTGACCTGTGTGCAGACAGCACCAGACTGTTTCTTCTTCACGGCCACCCGTGGCACACGCTATAAACTAAGGTTCGAACGGGTTTGGAAATGGCTGTAGAACCTGCACCGTGTTCAAAAAGATAGGTGATTTGAACAGTCAATGATTTGTCAGAGCCTTTGCAGTGAGACCAGAATCGAACTGTGGACACTTGTTGTACACTGTCCTGAATTCTGCTGTCATGGTCAATGTGCAGGGAAATGGAGCCGTGTCATCGTCAGTAGATACTCCCGCGCCGCCATGACTTTGCGTTCAGCTGGCATGCCCTTGAACCGAAATGGTTTTGAAACACCCCCAAAAAGATACATTAAAAAAAGGGGAAAAAACGGAAAAAGCAAAAGAAAAACTACACAACAAACCAAAAAATCCAAACACGGGACGCGGAACACATGGAGCAAACGACCACTCAAGGCTGTTCACGGGCGGTCATCACACGGTAAGAAGAACAAAGCCCTGGTGTGAAATTCTACAACAACGACAACAATCAAGTAGTAAGAAGAAACTTTAGGGAGAGCTAGACAGCAGGTTTTCAGAGAAGAACCTCCCCTCAGACAGGCGTTTCGGCCCTGAACTTACACTCTAGGGGTGGGGGGTGGTGGGGGGGAGGGGGGGACGCATCCAGGTCATGATTCCCAGACACGATTCACACCGTGACACCCAAACTCTTGCTGTCCTCACAGCTAGAACACTGAACGTGCGTGACAGACCTTCCGTTGGTCACCCCAGTTTACAACCCAGCGAGAAAATGTGGCTACCACATCCACATCCACATGTGCGCCGATTCACCCGTACACAGACGCACACAAGCATGGAAAGGCCTTTGAGGCAAGTGGACATAGCAGCCAGGACAGCTGGCGTCCACTGTGGACATAGCAGCCAGGACAGCTGGCGTCCACTGTGGACATAGCAGCCAGGACAGCTGGCGTCCACTGCGGACATAGCAGCCAGGACAGCTGGCGTCCACTGTGGACATAGCAGCCAGGACAGCTGGCGTCCACTGTGGACATAGCAGCCAGGACAGCTGGCGTCCACTGCGGACATAGCAGCCAGGACAGCTGGCGTCCACTGTGGACATAGCAGCCAAGACAGCTGGCGTCCACTGTGGACATAGCAGCCAGGACAGCTGGCGTCCACTGCGGACATAGCAGCCAGGACAGCTGGCGTCCACTGTGGACATAGCAGCCAGGACAGCTGGCGTCCACTCTGGACATAGCAGCCAGGACAGCTGGCGTCCACTGTGGACATAGCAGCCAGGACAGCTGGCGTCCACTGTGGACATAGCAGCCAGGACATCTGGCGTCCACTGTGGACATAGCAGCCAGGACAGCTGGCGTCCTCTGTGGACATAGCAGCCAGGACAGCTGGCGTCCAATGTGGACATAGCAGCCAGGACAGCTGGCATCCAATGTGGACATAGCAGCCAGGACAGCTGGCATCCACTGTGGACAGGGTGCACAAGCCTCTCCACGACACAGTGAGACGAATGGAGCACAACGGCAGAAACACACGGCGATATCTTCCATTAGAAATGGGACGACGGCAATAGTAATAATAATATGAAATAATATGAATAATCATGCTGAAGATAATGATAATGATAATAACAGTAATAATAATACAATGAAAATAATAATGATAATGATAATGACAATAATGATAATAAAAGGGCAGAATGAAAAAAAGACTTGAATGGGGGATGCTGGGAACATAAGCTTACTAGAAAAAAAATTTAGACTGAAAAATCCCCTGGTTGAGGAACGACAAGCGCGCGCGCGCGCGCACACACACATACACACACACCACTGTTCATCTGCTGATCCGAACCGCTTCCATGCACACAGCGAAGCCATATCTCTGTTCATTGCTTAGTCGGCATTTGTTAGTCTCTCCCGTAGACAGCATCACCATCCCGTCGAAACGCACTGCTTCTATACCGTCACTTGTTCGTTTCACTTGCCTGGTCGTTCAGCAACACGACGCGTGAGCTGAACAGGATTGGAACGGCATTCCAGTGTTGTTCTCAAGGCCTTGCAGACAAACACACACCTTGTTCGCATCGAAGGTGACGCGAGTTCTCAACGGGTGGAAAGAAGCTGAATTTGAAACAAGATTGTTTCCAAACATCGTCTTTGTTTTTTGAACTCCCGTCTATTTCATTCATTTGTTCATCTAGTTATTTATTTATTTATTAGTATAATTCATTCATTTATCTATTTATTTATATGATTGATTTCTTCATTTGTTTATTAATATAATTTAGTTATCTATTCATATATTTATTCATTACCGTTATTTATTTATTCATTTTTTTGTTCACTATTTATCTATCTATCTATATATATATATATATATATATATATATATATATATATATATATATATATATATATTTAAAGTGCCTAAAACAATTTTTTAAGTGCTCAACCCCTTGGGGAGCAACATTAGTTAAAACAAGTAAAAAGAGGAATCTTAAAACTATCTACAAATTTGTTTCGAGCGCGTTGCGCTGTCATCAGGATGGTTTTTGGTTTGCCCACCGCCGATGTTATATAGCGTGTGGGCTCCCGTTTGCGGTTGTTTGCACGTGCGGGTTGGCTGCACGTGTTTTTTGGGGGCTTTCAGGTTTTTGTTTTGGGTGTATTCACTAACAACGATTTCCATTTATGCCTGCAGTTGTTTACTATTTCTGTTTTGGTGTTTAAAGTTGCTAAGTGTGGTTTGCATAGTATTAACCATTTTTCAGTTAAACATAGGTTGCACCTTTTTGAAACATTTGTAAGCATCACCATACAGCAATGTTTCAAAAAGGTGCAACCTATGTTTAACTGAAAAATGGTTAATACTATGCAAACCACACTTAGCAACTTTAAACACCAAAACAGAAATAGTAAACAACTGCAGGCATAAATGGAAATCGTTGTTAGTGAATACACCCAAAACAAAAACCTGAAAGCCCCCCCCCCCCAAAATACGTGCAGCCAACCCGCACGTGCAAACAACCGCAAACGGGAGCCCACACGCAAAATAACATCGGCGGTGGGCAAACCAAAAACCATCCTGATGACAGCGCAACGCGCTCGAAACAAATTTGTAGATAGTTTTTAGATTCCTCTTTTTACTTGTTTTAACTCTCTCTCTCTCTCTCTCTCTCTCTCTCTCTCTCTCTCTCTCTCTCTATATATATATATATCTCACTTTGTTCACTATTTATCAATATTGTTCATTTATTTATGTATATCACTTATCGATTCATGTATGTATCAATACTATTTATTCATTTATTTATCCATTCATTCATTTATCCCTTCATTCATATGTTGCGTCACATGAACGGTCCAGTTCTGTACACTTGCTCCCCAGAGGCAGCAGACACAGGCGGGGGCCTGGTCCTGTGGGGTGTCGGGGCGCCATGACTCAGGACGACACTCACCTCACAGCGGCAGCTGATGATGTCACGGCCCGTCCTGTCCCCACGTCCGCGTGCTGCGTTTGTCCTCACCGCGGCCACCACACCTTCGTTTTGTTCCGGCCAGCCCCGGCACGGCCCACGTGACCCCGCGCTGCAACTGTATTGGTTCGTTCACGAACGGCTTTCACTGGCCGCCCCTGATGAGTTTGAAATCCAACCCCATTGCCGTCCCCGGTATCTGGTTTTAAGAGTATGACATGCATGTATGATGTGACAATTCGAGGGTCTGTGTCTGTCTGTCTGTCTGTCTGTCTGTCTGTCTCTCTCTCTCTCTCTCTCTCTCTCTCTCTCTCTCTCTCTCTCTCTCTCTATGTATGTGTGTGTGTATGTGTGTGTGTGTGTGTGTGTGTGTGAGTGTGTGTGTGTGTGTGTGTGTGTGTGTGTGTGTGTGTGTGTGTTGTGTGTCTGTGTTCAAGATGCCAAGAACACAAAGCCTAGAGGAGTAAACAAACGATATAGTTGAAGGGACAGTCTGTCTGTCTGTCTGCCTGCCTCTCTCTCTCTCTCTCTGCATCTGTCTGTGTGTCTGTCTGTCTGTCTCTTCACACAGTACACAAACACATGCACGCTTTCTTTTTTATGAGAGAGAGAGAGAGAGAGAGAGAGAGAGAGAGAGAGAGAGAGAGAATCATGCGATGTCTGTTTGGTTTTTTTTTTTCGCTGCGGAATGTCGGTCAAGGGTGTGGCTACACTGAAGGTGCAAGGGACAGATTTGAAGCCGATGAATAGACAAAGAGTCACTGCATGCGGAGGGGGCGGGGTGGTACAGCGGTCACAGCGTTCGCTTCCCGAGAGCAAGGCTGAGCATGGTGAGAGTGGTGACCTGGTTCCTGCCTTCACTCCAACACACCCCTAGTCCACCCAACTACATTTTGGGACCTTCTCCTCTTAGGACGGGGGTAGGGGTAGAGTGTGGGATGGAGAAGATAACACCGAAGAGGAGAGGATATGGGCAGCGTCATAAAAATACTGGCCCCCCAGAGAAATAACGGTCTTGAACACTTCGCTGTACAAAGACAGCTCAGTGTCGCGGAGGAGCATACAAAAAGAGTCAATGTTAAACCACTTGAGTCCTGTCAACACTCAGTGACATGAGAGAGACCCGTGTGTCTAGAGGCACGAGTTTTGGGGAAGGTCGGAGGTCAACCTCGGCTTCCACCGCTTTCACGTTCCCTGAACTGATTCAAAAAGCCATTGTCTGCCGGTGGACAGAGATGGCTTTGACATCGTCGAACAATTCCGACGCGACGACAGGTTCGAACTCACGACCCACAGCTCCACAGGTGAAGGCTCTGATCATGGGACAGCGGGCGCCGCCCCATCACGCACATCCCGCCGTTTGTTTGTTGGTTTGGAAGGAGGTGGGCCGGGGTCTCCCCTGTCCCTGCCATTAGGGTTTGTGTCCAGGGAGGCGTGCTCGGAAGAGGAAACGACCTTTCACTCCAGGGAGGCGTGCTCGGAAGAGGAAACGACCTTTCACTCCAGGGAGGCGTGCTCGGAAGAGGAAACGACCTTTCACTCCAGGGAGGCGTGCTCGGAAGAGGAAACGACCTTTCACTCCAGGGAGGCGTGCTCGGAAGAGGAAACGACCTTTCACTCCAGGGAGGCGTGCTCGGAAGAGGAAACGACCTTTCACTCCAGTTGGGCGTTGTCAATGGCAGGTTGTTGCCGGGGCACTTTGGAGTCATTGTAATTCGTCGCCGTGTTTCCCGTTATTGTTATCATTATCATTATCACCGTCATCATCGCCACTAACTCTGTTGACACTACAACCATGCTGTTCAACAATCCTCTAACCCCTCTCCTTCTCCCCTTCTGTGTGTATAGCCACTATCAATACCACAATCGTCATTTCATCACCAACAATGGTAGTAAGCCCCTCTTTATTTCAAAACATTTTCATAACCTTCATTGTCATCATCATTATTATTATTGCTATCATCATTATCATCATCATTATTACTTTTAACTCCCATTGTATTACCAACGGCTTCATTTTCATTCAAAGCCCATCTTGCGCCAAATTTGAAAAGGTACACGATTGTTCCTTCGTTTTCACTGTCCTGTATGTTGTTTATCTTGCCTGCAGAATACCTAAGAGATCGAAACGAGTCGTGCTTTGTCTTGTAATTTGTTAGTTCCTGTTGCTTGGCGGACTTCTCAAGAACACTTTTTTCCCCTAAATGTGTTTCCCATGTTTGTATCGCATGCCCGATGGCACTGTTGTATACACTCAGACAAGAACAGATAAGAGAGGAGGAAGCAAAGACAAAACTGGCTGTCTGGACTTCAGTGTGGCACTGTGTCTGCATGATTTGACTGAAATATCCAAGATCGTCTGTAACACACTATCCTCAAGAGTTTGAATGATGCCTTTGTTGTCATAATGATATCTGAAGTTTTTACGCTGTATCTTCCGTCATGAAAATGTTGGAAAGAGTTAAGTCTTTTGCGCCACTTTTTCTGTTAGTCTGTAGCTTGTTCCATGAAGGTGTTCCATAGTGAGGCACCTCTCTTTTCTAAATAAACATTTATAGAGTTGGTAACGTTGTGTTCCATTCATAGAGCGTCTGCCTGACCCACTCCCAAGGTAGCGAGTTGATGTCAGTAGGGGTAAGGTGGATATTGTGGAACCGTGTTTGATATGGACCACCGACATGCTGAGGTAATGACAATACACATCCAGACTACTGACTTTGTTCAGACAGATGAAAACGTACTGCGCCGATTCGTCATTCTGACTTTAAAACACAAGGAAAACAAAAGGCTTCAATGACAGAAAAATGTACATACAAACGGCATATCAGCAGACAACATTGTAAGATGGACAGTTAGTGCCAATTCTAGCGGTCAAACTATGGACAGTTAGTGCCAATTCTAGCGGTCAAACTATGGACAGTTAGTGCCAATTCTAGCGGTCAAACTATGGACAGTTAGTGCCAATTCTAGCGGTCAAACTATGGACAGTTAGTGCCAATTCTAGCGGTCAAACTGTCATCACCCAGTTACCAGATGAAAAGAAGAAGTCTGGCATGTTATACACCATGATAAGAGAAGATTATATCATGACTTCATAGATCACAAGTAATGGATGCGCAACAAAGGCAGAAGAGACGCTGGACAAACAAGAACGAGAGAGTGAGGGGGGGGGCAGAGACAGAGAGAAAGGGAGGGGTAGAGGAGAGAGAGAGAGGAGAGAGAGAGAGAGAGAGGAGAGAAGAGAGAGGAGAAAGAGAGGGGAGAGAGAAAGAGAGAGGGAAGAAGAAGAGAGAGGGAGAGAGAAGGGAGAGAGAGGGGGAAGATAGAAGAGAGAGGAGAGAGAAAGGGAGCGAAGAAAGGGGGAGAGACAGGGAGAGAGAAAGAGCGAGTTAGAGAGGAAGATAGAGTGATGGGGAGGAGAGAGAGGAGGGAGAGAGAGTGTGAGAGAGAGGAGAGAGGAGGGGAGAGAGAGGAGATGGGGAGAGAGAGGAGGGGGAGAGAGAGGAGAGAGAGGGTGAAAGAGGATAGGGGATAGAGAGAGGGAGAGAGGGGGAGAGAGAGAAGAGGAGGAAGGAGGGAGGAGAGGAAGTGGGGAAAGAGAGGTGGAAGAGAGAGGAAGAGAGGATGAAAGGGGAGAGAGAGGAGAGAGAGAGAGAGAGAGAGAGAGAGAGAGGTGGTTTGCTTTTTTTTCTTTTCTTTAAAGGCGAGAGTCATATAAGGTTCGTAAATGTGACATATTGTCACCAGTGTCCTACGTGTCTGTGCAGAGTGAGAAAAGGCCGTACACCCCCCCCCCCCCTTCCCAACTTCCCTCCAGAGTGACTTGGCAACCCTGTAGAGGTGGGGGATCATATTGTCGGCCTGATCAGAACTGCTCCCTGTGGACACTCGGTATTGAAGCTGCGATAGAACCGGCCTGGGTGTTGGTGTGTAGGGGGGGGGGGGGGGGGGGGGGGGGCAGTTGAAGTACTAACGGCTGGAGAGTAACGCCACTGACGGGGGCGCGAAAGAGGGAAAACGGTAACGAGAATTTGTTCAAGTAAAGGCCGCAGCCCCATTTGAAGGGGGTGAGCAAGTTAGAATCCTCACACCTAGTCAGGATATTTCATCACTGAAATACAAACATCCACAGCGTACTGCATTAAGTTATGTGAAATGAGTCCTCCGTTTGAATGACTTGTGAAGACAATTAAAGAGGAAGACAGAGAGAAAGATGGCGGACTGCGGCTCGCTAAACAGTCGTACCACTACCTACCAGTCACAACTTGTGTAAGCTTAATACTCAACATCATGTGAGATACGTTACCTCAAGATCGCTTTCGCTGTCGAAGACCACAACCACCAACCCGGTTTTAGTTGTCTTCCCCTGGGGGCATGTCTACGTCATGTCTAACGATTGACTCTTGACTGCAGTACCGTTCTGAACAGAGAGGTGAACAGTGTTCACGCAAGATACTCCTTTTTGCACGTGCATCACGTATTGCACGTATCGCTAGTGTGTAGAAATGGGTTGCAACAGTTGGCGATTTTCATGTACGTTGTTCTCCAGGTTTCATCAACACCTGTCTCAAGCAGGCCCACGAGAGATTATGTGCGCAGTATCAGGTCTCGATTGATATTGTAGCTGGTTCGTTTTTCCGTGTCATTTTTCTTGTGATTAATAAAAAGAAACAAACTGTTGAAAATCGAACCTGGTGCTTGACTCTGAGTCTGTGGTATGTTTTTTTTTTCTCATTTCTTTTCTTTGTTTCTTTTCTTCTTTTTTTTTAAATGGCATTGTCGAGTTTTCCACGGCAGAACGTTGTTCGATGGGGCAATGGAGATCATAGTATCACCACACAAGCAGTTTTGTGTTCGTAGGTGTTCAGAGATGTTGAGAATATCCCAAGTGATTTAGGGAGTTAGGTGAACACAGAGAGAGAGAGAGAGAGAGAGAGAGAGAGAGAGAAGGGCCTATCTAGGTTACGCGGAACAGAAACATCAGAATCCAAATCAACGTGCATCTATTTAGTTTTCTTTCTACACTGCAGCGAGTCCCGTTAGCCAAGCCCAATTCTATGGTCACGCAAGTCCTAGCCTCTTACACATTGCCTAAGGTTCACAAGGAATATGGAGTCATACTTACCTTGAAACACGGCCAGGTTCTGTAGGCAGAATGTCGCCGAGGCCCAAGTGCGCGACTGTTTATATGCCAGGGTGGACAGAGAGAGAGAGAGAGAGAGAGAGAGAGAGTGTCCCAGTATACCTCGAATCAAATGGTGATTGGATTGGTGTTGAATAACCTTCCTGATGGATGGAATAATCTGCTTTGATGTGTCTGACTTAGGGGGGGGGGGGGGGGGGGGGGGGGGGCTGCAGGTGGAACGATTCGGACTTGTCGACCTAGGGGCACGTTGACTGTGTTCACACGTGTTACGGAAGAGCTGCTGACGGACCTGTGTGCCAGTAACCCAGAGTGTGTGGAAGGCTGGGGGCGTTTCCACCTGGTGAAGCGGGGAACTATTGTCTCGTTGATTGTGGGACAGTTGAGAGTGGTTTGAAGCCTGTGACTATTTGGACATTTTGAGGTCCAGCGTTGCGTTGTCCATGGGTAGCAGCCATGACCGTTGTAACATGTCCAGGCCCGTGGGTTCAAGAATCGAGGTCAGGCTGGTTTGGTGTGTGTGTCTGTAAACATACCCCTATTACTATCACTCTGTGATCATAGCATGAAAGACGTGTCGTCAGAGGAAGACTGCTCATTGTCAGGTGGAGTTGGCTATTTGTGGTGCGTTGACATGAAAAAAAAATGATGGTGGTATACAGTTATAACAATGTTTGTTGACCTCCAAGCGTTATACATTTGTCTTGCCTGTATTGAAAATGAAGTGGTATTCTCTCTCTCTCTCTCTCTCTCTCTCTCTCTCTCGTGTGAGTGTGTGTTGTGTGTGTGCACGCGCACGTGTATTCGAGCGTAGGCGTGCGCGCGCATACGCGCACGTTCATGTATGTAAGAGTGTGTATGTGCGTTCGCGTGCGCACGCGCGTATATGCGTGAGTGCATGAGCACGCGTGTGTGTGTGCGTGCGTGCGTGCATACGTGTGTGTGTGTGTGTGTGCATGCGTGCGTGTGTGTTTGTGTATGTGTGTGTATCTGTGTGTGTGTGTGCACGTGTGTGTGTGTGTATGTGTGTGTGTGTGCGTGCGCGCGCGCGCGCGCGCGTTGGAAACGAGTCATTTCCTGCCCATTGATAGACCACCAGCGAATTGCACATACTGCATATAGACGCTGTCTATTTGCTGACCTCCTTAAAGGAAAGACGTGAAAGACCACTGCGTTCTTCGATGCTCGCACGCTTGGACAGTGAGGCTGGCCACCGGCTTGTTCCGTTGTGTGTCATGGTCCCTTACATTGAGACACAGAATGTCTGTCCCACAGAAAAGACACAATACGACATGTTCCGTTGTGTGTCATGGTCCCTTACATTGAGACACAGAATGTCTGTCCCACAGAAAAGACACAATACGACATGTTCCGTTGTGTCATGGTCCCTTACATTGATACACTGAATCTCTGTCCCACAGAAAAGACACAATACGACGTGTTCCGTTGTGTGTCATGGTCCCTTACATTGATACACTGAATCTCTGTCCCACAGAAAAGACGCAATACGGATCTTAATACAAAATTAATCAGCGTCCCGATAATTGACGAATGATAATTTTTGTCTAGTTTACCACCCAGCAGTTCCATAGACGCTTAATGTCAGGGCGCTTGCCATGGCAACTTCCATTCCATACGCGCACTTTAAAAACCAACCAACAAACAAATATAGAAAATCAGTTCAACCCAAACGTGCTAAAAAACGGCTCCAAACCGGGTCTGTTCTCTACAAATAGCTTTGATCAAATGGAAAACATGGACCTTCTCTCGGAACTCAGCCATCCTATCCATTGGGACATGTCTGAACAAGGGCTTGGTGGAGCCTGCCGTCAAGGCCTTCTGTCTAGCACCATGTCAATCCCCGCACGTGTCAGTGAGCGGCTCATCCCACGTCGTGCTGCAAAGAGCTTCTCCACCTTCTGGAAGACGTCACTGCGTC
>CM031610.1:6077761-6082761 GCA_018398815.1 Conus ventricosus
GACTGTCCATCTGTAAACCACACACAGACATTGCGAGCTGAGCAGGAGTTATGTTTTGTTCTTTAAAAAGACGGGGAAAAGACGGTGGGAAAAAAACAGGAGGACGGCCCCAGCTATTAAAAAAGGAGAAAAAAAGTTGGGGAAATTGGAGGTTGGAGGACAAAAAAAAAAAAAAAAAAAAAAGGAAAAATAAAAGAAATAGGGAAGGGATTCCAACTTGACCCCGTACCCCCAGAACGATGGGGCATCTGAAATGATCATTTGAATAGTGGGCGTCAGTGGTGGTACCAACGCGCAACTAGGGGCGGTAATCCACCGAGCCAACTAGCACCCGGAACACCTTTTCGCTACAAGACAAAAAATCAGTGCTGTTCGCACCTTCAAGGGAGATAATCCCAATCCAGCGACCTGGAAGGGCGGCCAGTGAAGGGTAGTGGTGTCATGGGGAGAAATGTCACACAGAAATACGTCACCAGGAGAACAAAGACGTGATCATTCATAACAAAGGACATTTTCTGCGCTTATGCTTGACGGATGTGAACGGGAGCAAGGGAGACAAGCACGATGACAGGCAGAGAGGTAGATCTGCTGTACTATTTCCTAACCCCCATCCGCAGGATTAGTCAAACAACATTTAGCTCAGTTTTTTTGTTGTTGACAGATGCAACTCCCAATAAGCTGGTCAAATGATTAGTTGAAACACACAAGTAGTGGGCAAAAACAACGCGAACAAATAATTGTTCCGTCATCTCTCTCTCTCTCTCTCTCTCTCTCTCTCTCTCTCTCTCACACACACACACACACACACACACACACACACACACACACACACACACTACCAATTTGCTCACTACATCACATAGGATAACAGAAAATGGTAAATAAAAGAAAACCTAAACCGTAACAATAAAAAGCCTATTATACATAATACGGTGTGAAATACATCCAGACCAGTGGCATGTGCATAGCACACAGAATCAATAACAGAAAGTGGACGCATATCTGAAGTTAAATTACACATGAATTAATCAAAAGGAAAAAAAAAATAGCCTATAGTCCTGTAGCACATCTGCTACTAACCTCCTCCACAATGTGATGCACTGAGTTTCTTCAAATGACGGCAATGAACTAAACACCTGACAACAAGTCTTGCACTCTTTCTTCAAATGACAGCAATGAACTAAACACCTGACAACAAGTCTTGCACTGTTTCTTCAAATGACGGCAATGAACTAAACACCTGACAACAAGTCTTGCACTGTTTCTTCAAATGACAGCAATGAACTAAATACCTGACAACAAGTCTTGCACCGAGTTACTTCAAATGACGGCAATGAACTAAACACCTGACAACAAGTCTTGCACTGAGTTTCTTCAAATGACAGCAATGAACTAAACACCTGACAACAAGTCTTGCACCGAGTTTCTTCAAATGACAGCAATGAACTAAACACCTGACAACAAGTCTTGGACTGTTTCTTCAAATGACGGCAATGAACTAAACACCTGACAACAAGTCTTGCACCGAGTTTCTTCAAATGACGGCAATGAACTAAACACCTGACAACAAGTCTTGGACTGTTTCTTCAAATGACGGCAATGAACTAAACACCTGACAACAAGTCTTGCACTGTTTCTTCAAATGACAGCAATGAACTAAATACCTGACAACAAGTCTTGCACCGAGTTACTTCAAATGACGGCAATGAACTAAACACCTGACAACAAGTCTTGCACTGAGTTTCTTCAAATGACAGCAATGAACTAAACACCTGACAACAAGTCTTGCACCGAGTTTCTTCAAATGACAGCAATGAACTAAACACCTGACAACAAGTCTTGGACTGTTTCTTCAAATGACGGCAATGAACTAAACACCTGACAACAAGTCTTGCACCGAGTTTCTTCAAATGACGGCAATGAACTAAACACCTGACAACAAGTCTTGGACTGTTTCTTCAAATGACGGCAATGAACTAAATACCTGACAACAAGTCTTGCACTGAGTTTCTTCAAATGACGGCAATGAACTAAACGTTTAACCTGACAACAAGTCTTGCACTTCCAGGAAACGCACTCCTTGCACATCCGGGGCATTAGGGTTGAAGGCTAAACACCATGCAAGACATGAGGCCAATGAGGAAAAACAAACCAACACAACCAAAAATACCACTGACATCAGGGGCTTTTTTTTCTTCTCCCAAACCCATGGTAACGTTACAATCTGCTAGACTGAGCATGTATGTCATTTCTTGGCCCATGTGAATGTCATGTACATAATGTCGACCGATGTTGTGTCAGATTTCTGTTCTCTGGACCACATTCTGAGAAACGCTTATCCCCCCCTCTCCCCCACACTTCAGCTGTGCTTTAATCTCTTACCATCACCACCAACATGTAGTGAGGGCTACACAGACGGAGCAGAAAGAAGGAGAATGAAAAGTAGCACTGCCAGGTATGTCAAACAGGATTTTCATTATCAAACATCGATATGACAAGTAATCAAATGCTGTATATTGCCACCACCACCCCTCCCACCGTCTTCCCCAAACAACAGCAGCAGCAACAACAACAACAACAACAACAACGTCCTCCATGTTATTCCACATGAGTTGGTGCTTGTACTGCTGTCTGTGTGTTGAGAGTGCTTTCCCTGGGCCAATGTCCAACAGTGCCAATGACAGCCTGGTGTACCGCGTCCTCCGGGAGACTAGAATTCACACCACCACATCCACTCGGTCTTCCGGGGGGAAGAGGTGGGGGTGAGGGTGGAAATGGAGTGAAAGGAAGAGAGAGGGAGGGGAGGTGTAGGGTGGTAAGTTGTATAAGGGAGAGAGAGAGAGAGAGAGAGAGAGAGAGAGAGAGAGAGAGAGAGAGGGGAAGGGGGGGGGGGGGGGGGGGGCTGAGAACCCGGCCGTTGAGAGACTCGATCTGTCGACGTTGTATGGAAACTGTCGGCGTTGTATGGAAACTGTCGACGTTGTATGGAACTGTCGACGTTGTATGGAAACTGTCGACGTTGTATGAAAACTGTCGACATTGTATGCACTTAATTCATGGAGTTTTAAACATCCACCACATCACTATGTTGGTGTGTGCACATGCGCGCGCGCGCGCGCGCGTGTGTGTGTGTGTGTGTGTGTGTGTGTGTGTGTGTGTGTGTGTGTGTGTGTGCGTGCGTGTCCGTGTGTGTGCGAGTGTGTGTGTGTGTGTGTGTGTGTGTGTGTGTGTGTGTGTGTGTGTGTGCGGTTGCGCGTGCGTGTATGTGCGTGCACGAGTGTGAGCCCGTTTGCATGCGTATGAGTATGGTGGGCGGGGGATGGGTGGGGAAAACAGAAAAAGGGGGTTGAAGAACTTCCCCTCCATCCCCTCTTCCCACCTCCTTCCTGGGCACCCGGTACTATGGGAAACAAACCGGTTCCACAGAAAGTCATCAGCACCACGATACAGTTCAGAATAACCCCAAATCATCATCATCATCATCATCATCATCATCGTCATCGTCATCGTCATCATCATCATCATCGTCATCATCATCATCATCGTCATCATCGTCATCGTCGTCATCATCGTCATCGTCATCATCATCACCGTCAAGACTGACGGGCGCCCCATCTCTATTGAGCTTGCGCCGTATGTGATGACAACCGTCATCATTTGCTTCTTCGTCCACACAATTTCTCGTCATTACGTTTTTCACATATGTGCTGGACAATCACACTGACAATGACATTGTCTTCACGCCTGTTCCGGGTAAAACCTGTACACTTTCTTCACACAAGTGCTCGTTCTCACGTTGACACTTTCTTCACACAAGTGCTCGTTCTCACGTTGACACTTTCTTCACACAAGTGCTCGTTCTCTATTTGACACTTTCTTCACACAAGTGCTCGTTCTCTATTTGACACTTTCTTCACACAAGTGCTCGTTCTCTATTTGACACTTTCTTCACACAAGTGCTCGTTCTCTATTTGACACTTTCTTCACACAAGTGCTCGTTCTCACTTTGACACTTTCTTCACAACAAGTGCTCGTTCTCACTTTGACACTTTCTTCACACAAGTGCTCGTTCTCACTTTGACACTTTCTTCACACAGTGCTCGTTCTCACGTTGACACTTTCTTCACACGGTGCTAGTTATTCGCCTTTTACACTTCACACACGCACTCATTCCGACATCTACGGTTTTTATTCATACATGTTCTTATCATCGCCTTCACACTCTCTTCACGCGTGTTCTCGTGATTATGTTTTACACTTTCTTCACATATGTTCTCGTCAGAATCGTTACACTGTCCCCACATAGCTATGCTCTCGTTATCATGTTCACACTTTCATCACACAAACGCTCGTTATCTTTACATGCTCTTCACATACATGCTCTTGATCATCTTCACATTTTCTTCGCACACGCACTCTTAATCATCTTTACACTTTTTTCGCATATGTGCCCCTGTCACCACATTTACACTTTTTTCTCACACACGTGCTCGTTATAACATTTACACTTTCTTCAAACATGTTCTCATATCAGTCTTTACACTTTCTCTATACATGTTCTCGTTGTCACATTTACACCTTTCTTCACACAAGTTCTTGTTATCATCATTCCACTTTCTTCACATACGTTCTAGGTATCTTACACTTTCTTTCTTTTTTGAACTCGTTATCATATTTACACTTTCTTCACACATGCTCTCATTATCATTGTGATATTTTCATCACCTTTACACTTTCCTAAAACATGCTCTCTTGTTGTGGTCTTTACACTCTCTTAATGCGCTACCTGGTTGTCACTTTTACACTTTCTTCAGACGTGTTCTTCTTACTACCTTCAAACTGGCTTAAGACGTGTTCTTCTTACTCCCTTCAAACTGCATGGCTTCAGACGTGTTGTTCTTACTACCTTCAAACTGGCTTCACACGTGTTCTTCTTACTACCTTCAAACTGGCTTCACACGTGTTCTTCTTACTACCTTCAAACTGGCTTCAGACGTGTT
>CM031610.1:6087761-6090261 GCA_018398815.1 Conus ventricosus
GATCAACGTCATAACACACCCCAGCCTGTTAGTGTGTGTTACACTGATCAACGTCCAAACCCAACCCAGCCTGTTAGTGTAAACGAAAACTACCTCTGCCACAGTACATCCCATTAGTAACCAATCAAATCAAGTCAACATCCATCTGGTAGCCAACCAAATCAAGTCTACATCCCTCTTGTAACCAATCAAATCAAGTCTACATCCCTCTGGTAACCAATCACATCAGTATTCATCCCTCTGGTAACCAATCAAATCAGTATTCATCCCTCTAGTAATCAATCAAATCAGTATTCATTCCCCTGGTAACCAGTTCAAATCAATTCTGCGAGAACAGAGTAAACTATCATCAAATCAATTCTGCTTGAGCAGAGTAAACTATCATCAAATCAGTTCTGCTAGAACATCAGACAATCAAATCTGCTAGAACAGAGCAAACTATTATCAATGGAACTCTGCTAAAACAGAGTAAACTGCCATTAAATCAACTTTACTAGAACAGAGTAAACTATAATCAAACCAATTCTGCTAGAACAGAGTAAACTATCATCAAATCACTTCTGCTAGAACAGAATAAACTATTATCAAATCAATTCTACAAGAACAAAGTAAACTAACATCAAATCAACTCTGCCAGAACAGAGTAAACTAACATCAAATCAACTCTGCCAGAACAGAGTAAACTAACATCAAATCAACTCTGCAAGAACAGAGTAAACTAACATCAAATCAACTCTGCAAGAACAGAGTAAACTATCATCAAATCAACTCTGCCAGAACAGAGTAAACTAACATCAAATCAACTCTGCAAGAACAGAGTAAACTATCATCAAATCAACTCTGCTAGAACACAGTTAACTACCATCAAATTAAATCTGCTAGAACACAAGAAACTATCATCAAATCAACTCTGTGAGAACTGAGCACACTATCATCAAATCAACTGTGCTAGAATAAACTATCACCAAATCACTTCCGCGAAAGTAAACTATCTTCAAATCAACTCTGCCAAAAATTGAGTGCACTGCTATCAAATCAACTCAATTGGACTGCACTGCCATTACATAAGCACTGCTGAAGTAAACTAGAGTCACTAGAACAGAGTAAACTACATGAAATGAACTGTGCCAAAACAGTAAATTACCATCAAATCAACTCTGCCAAAACAATAAATTACCATGAAATCAACGGTTCTAAAGTGCACTGCCGTCAAATCAACTCTGCTAGAATGGAGCAAACTCCCATCAAATAAATTCTGCCAGAACAGAGTGCATTGCCAACAAATCAACTCTGCTAAAATTTACATTGCCAACAATCAAATCAATTCTGCTAAAAAATAGAATAAACTACATAAAATCACATCAGCCAGATTAGAGTAAACTACCACTAAGTCAACTCTGCTAGAATAAACTACCATGTAATGAACTATGTTAGAATAGGGGGCACTGCCATCGAATCAATTCTGCTAGAATTCAATGAGCTACTATCCAATCAACTCCTTTGTAACAGAAGAAGTACCATCATATCAACTCTGCCGAAGTGAAACGCACTGACACTAAATAGACATCGCTTCAAGAGGGTGCAGGGCCGTCAAATCAGCTCTGCTGGAAACGGCTGCAGCCATCAGATCAGCAGAATAACGCTGCCATCAAATCAACTCTGCTACAGTAGAATGCACTGCTTACAGATTCACCCCGCAAAGAGCGGAGTAGACTACGTCAGATCAGCTACTATACAGTAGAACACACACAGCCACCACATCAACTCTGCTACAGTAGAATGCACTGCTTACAGATTCACCCTGCAAAGAGCGGAGCAGACTACGTCAGATCAGCTACTATGCAGTAGAACACACACAGCCACCACATCAACTTTGCTGCAGTAGACTGCACTGCTTACAGATTCACCCTGCAAAGAGCGGAGCAGACTACGTCAGATCAGCTACTATGCAGTAGAACACACACAGCCACCACATCAACTCTGCTACAGTAGACTGCACTGTCTTGAAATATCCTAGGCTTCAGCAGGGATCACTTCCATCCAAATCAACTCTGTGACAGTTCAGTGTATGGGCATGACACTGAGCTGCTACAAGAGAGTGCTCTGCCAGGAGAGTGCTCTGCCATGAAATCAAAGTGCCAGGGTACAGTGCCTTGCTATCAGATCAAGTTTCTAGACGGGAGCGTGCACCTCCATGGACACACATCAAACCCCGACTCATTTACAGAACACTGTAGCTCAATTCAGTCAAATTTCTGCTACCGTAGCACGCACTGTGGCTGCAGCAGATTAATGTATCAAACAGAAGACTACACTGCAACGGCATCAAATTGATATATCAAATAGAAGACTACATTGTAATCACATCAAATCTCTCTCTACTACATTGGCGTTCCCTGCCACCACACCGTACCTAAGTGTGATACAGTAAAGCACATTGTTCTCACGATAAAACAATCTCTACAACAAGTGGAGTTTACTGCTGTCACATGGAACTCAA
>CM031610.1:6095261-6105261 GCA_018398815.1 Conus ventricosus
GAGAGAGAGAGAGAGAGAGAGAGAGAGAGAGAGAGAGATTGATTCTGTCTTCTCTCCCCTCCCCTTCCCCCCATTTCCCTCCCCCTCCTCTCTCCCGTTTCTTCTTTCTGACGTGCCAGAGTAAACTGACACAGGGCTTGTCATATTTGTTGGGTGCTATTCGCAGCACTCTGCTTCTTTCTTTCCTGTTTTCCCCCTGTCATTGACCGTGAGGGGCAGTCCGGCGACCCACTTTGATAAGGAAGGTGCTGACAGCTGAGGAGACGTTGACATGCTTTTCCTGGCCGATTTACCAGCTCTGCTGCTTTCAGTCTTTCTTGCCTCTGTTAGGAGACGGATGGATGGGTGTGTGTGTGTGTGTGTGTGTGTGTGTGTGTGTGTGTGTGTGTGTGTGTAGGGAGGGGGGGGGGGGGATTGAGGGCGCGGTGGTGGTGGTGGAGGTGAAGGTATACATGTTCAAGATTTCGCACCCCTCCCCCCAAAGAGAGAGAGAGAGAGAGAGAGAGAGAGAGAGAGAGAGAGAGAGAGAGAGAGAGAGAGAGACGCCGGACTCGTGATCCTGGGGTTCCTGGGGTTGCGGGTTCGAATTTCGGTATAGGGGGATTTTTCCCTCGGAGTTAACATTGGTTCTGACTCCATCCCCCCTATAGTCGTTCGGATGGGACTATAAACCGAGGTCTAGTCTGTGTCACATGCACTAAAGACCATACACGGACTCTAAAGATCCGATGCTCATGTCCTAAGACGGGTGAGTACCGGCTACACGAAAATACACAATGCATACACAATGATGTTAATAATGGTCAACCTGATGACCGCTGAACATTACTGGAAGAAGAAGAAGAAGAAGAAGAAGAAGAAGAAGACGTACATTGTTCTGACAAATCGCTTAGTTTCCCCGCCGCATTCTTTCTTTCTCTCTGTCTTTCCCGTTTCCCCTCTCTTCTCCCCCATCCCTTTCCCTGCTCCCCCCCCCCGGCTTCTACCCTGTCAGACCCCCCCCCCCCCCCTCACACACACACTTAAATCCCCCGCCATCCCCTCTCCCCCTTCCCTCTCCCTACCCGATCGTCAGAGGTGCTGTCAACGGCGCGGCTCCGCTAGGTGTGATTTAAGCATTATGAACCTGCCCTCTTTCTCTCTCTCCCTCCTATGTCCCCCCCCCTTCCTCCCCCTCCATCCTCTGGAGTTCTCGCCGTTCAACAGTCGGTTTACATCTCTCCGAACTGTTACAGAAAAAAAACCTCATCTCCAAATTGACAAGTGAGTGTAGTAGATCATGTATCAAGTTCAACAGGACTTGCCAAAACCCTTCTACAAGGAACAGTGTGAGAAGGCAGAAGGAGAGGAAGACAGAGAAAGAGATGGGAGGACAACATCAGTGCATGGACTGGCCTCACACTCAGCAACTGCGTAACAGCTGTCTGAGAACCGGGAGGAGTGGAGGAAGCTGGTTGCAAAGTCTTCTGTGGTCTTCAAGACTGCGGGATAGGTGATAGGTGATGGGTGATGGCTCGGACGACCGGGACGTCACCAGACAAAGTTCAGTCAGTCATTCCCCTGATCGCTGGGGTTGTTGGGGGGACGTGATGAGGCAGTCGCCGTTTCTCTCCAGGCTCTTCTGTTGGTGGCTGTCGTGAGGAGATCTGGCATGGTCATTTTGGTCCAGTCCTTTATATCATCCGACCAACTCTTTCTCTGCCGTCCTCGTCTGCGCCCTCCTTCAACGGTACCTTGAAGGCTGGTTTTGGAGAAGGTGTTGTGACGAATGACATGGCCAAACCATGCCATCTTCCGTCGTTTGACGGTTGCCACAAGTGGTTTGTGGGGCCCAACTAGGTTGGTGACCAGGTTCCGCACATAATCATTGGTCTTAAGTTCTTTGTAGGAGATGCGGAGTAGTTTCCTCAGGCACCTGGTCTCAAACGCCTGGATTCTTCTTTCTGTTTCGGCCATCAGTGTCCATGTCTCGCAGCCATATAAGAGGATGGAGACCACTAGTGACTTGTAGAACCGGAATTTTGTGTGGAATTGGATGTTGCTCTTCCACACTCTGTTCAGTCTGGCCATCGCTGCTGATGCGGAGTTGATCCTGATTCGGATTTCTGCTGTGCAGGTGCCATCTTTGGACAGGGTTGCTCCCAAGTACCTGAAGCTGGTCACTTCTTCCAGGGGCTCACCATTCATGGTTATGTTGGCACTGCTGTTAGTCGTGCTGTTGACCATGACATTTGACTTCTCTGTGATGACCTCCATGCCGTAGGCACTTGCTCTTGTGACAAGTCTGTTTGTCAGATCCTGGAGCTCGGTGTTGCTGCCCCCCATGAAGTCGATATCGTCTGCGAAACGAAGGTTGCAGACCGGCCTGCCGCTAATGCTGATGGAGGTGTGGTGTTCTTCGAGGGTCCCTTGCATGATTCTCTCCAGAAAGATGTTAAAAAGTACTGGAGATAGTAGGCACCCTTGTCTGACTCCGACTGTGGTCGGGAAGAACTGGCCCTGCTGGCTGTTGAGGAGTACTGTGCTGCTGGAGTGTTCGTAGAGGGCCTGGATGACTTGGGCGAGCCTCTCATCAATGTTGAAGTCTCTGAGAACCTGCCATAGGCCGTTGTGCCACACCTGGTCAATGCCTTCTTAAAGTCGATGAAGTTGTGGAAGAGGTCCTTTTGGTGTTGTAGATGCTTTTCAATCAGGACTCGGCAGTTGAAAATTTGTTCCACAGTGCTCCGCCCTCTTCTAAATCCTGCTTGTTCTTCTGATAGCAGTTCCTCAGCCTTTGATTTCAGTCGGCCGAGGATGATGCGAAGCATGACTTTGCTGGGGTGGCTGATTAGACTTATAGTCCTGTAGTTTTGGCATTGTTTGAGATTGCCCTTCTTGGGTAAAGGAATCACCAATGACTGGGTCCACTCTGATGGCCATTTCTTTTCTGTCCAGATCTTCTGACATAGCATTGTTAGAGCCTCTGTGGTCTCTTTCCCTCCGTATTTCAAAAGCTCAGCTGGGACTTTGTCCACTCCTGGGGATTTTCCTGGCTTCAGACTCGGTGTCGCGGCCTCAACCTCCTCCTTCAGTACTTGGAGACTGTTCTCGCTGTCAGCGGGTCGTTGGTTGTCCTGCAAAATGGATGTGTTTGGGTTGAGCTGGTAATTGTAGAAGGCCTCACAGTATTCTGTCCACCTCTTCAGGACTTCTACATTCTCTGTCAGAAACTTGCCATCCTTATCTTAGATGACCGCTGATCTTGTCTGGTTAGTCTTATTGAGGGTCTTGAGTGTGTTGTAGGCTTCTTTGCTGTTCCCTGCTTCCATGCCTTTCTCAATTGCTTCGCACTGCTCCTCTATCCAATTTTCCTCGGCTGTCTTCATCTTCTTCCTGACTTCTCTGTTCACCTGTTGGTACTGCATCCTGGCTTCGTCGCTGGAGTGTTTCCTTCCTCTTAGTTCCCGCCTCTTGTCACATAGATCTAAGACCTCGTTTGTAACCCAAGGCTGGATCTTCTTCTGCTTCTTTCCCACAACTTCTTCAGCTGTTGTAGTTAGCACCTCTTTGATGTTATTAGCAAGGGTGTCTACATCGCTGTCCACTAAGCTGAGGGCAGCAAACTTCGCGCCTACTTGAGCCTGGAACACCTCCGCAATTTCGGGGTCCTTCAACTTCTCCAGGTCAAAGCGAATGTGGGGGTTCTTTGGACAACGCTTACACTTCAGCTTGAGCTTGAAGGTTGCCAGGACAAGATCGTGATCGCTGCCAATGTCAGCGCCTGGGAATGTTCTTGTTTTTGCTTTGTTGATGCTGGACTTGTAGCGTTGTGGGGCCAGAATGAAGGCTACTTGGTTGTGAACTTGTCCATTTGGTGAGTGCCAGGTTGTGATTCTGGACAGCTTGTGTGGGTGGAGAGTGTTGGCTAGGGTAAGTCGATGGCTTTTGGCAAACTCCAGCAGTCTAAGGCCTCTGTCGTTGGTTTCCCCAATGCCAAATTTTCCTGCTGTTCCTGCCCAATTCCGGTAAGCATCTGGGCCAACCTTGGCATTCCAGTCTCCCTGGATTATGAGCATGTCTTTCTTTGGGACTGTTGCTATGATGGAGTCAATCTGTTCGTAGAACTCCTCGATTTCTTCGTCGTCATGGTCTGATGTTGGAGCATACGCCTGGATGAGCATCATCCAGACGATCATCCAGACAAAGTTGGGATGCTCAAAACCTGACACGTAGAAAGCCCTTTTTAAACTGGAGGAGAGAGAAAGATAGAAGGCACAGGAGACGGCGAAGAGGGGTCGTGGAGGGTGGGTGGGGGTGGTGGAGTGACGGGAAGTGGAGGGGGAGGGAGTACGTTGTTGAGGGGCGGTGGGGGGGGGGGGGGGGGGGGTAAGGAAAGACAGAGGGAGGGAGGTGAGGTGGTGATAGGAGTGGGTTGGTAGTAGGGCGGATCATTGTAAAAACAGAGAGAGAGAGAGAGAGAGAGAGAGAGAGGCATGAAGTCTCAGTCCATCAATAGTAACTACAGCTCAGTTCCTCTGTTCCCATGTCATACATAAGCGGGAAACTTATGCGTTACTTCACACACACACACACACACACACACACACACACACACACACACACACAGACAGACACACAAACAGCAACCCATTTAATCTGCTCATTCACTCATATACGAGACTGGTCCATTTCACTGCCTAACCTAACCTGGTTTTGAAGTATCAATCGCGGCAAGAAGCTGCACAGAACTGGGCGGACCACAGAACGCTGTCACATGGAGTGATATTCATACATAAAAGAGACGGAGCTAAAAGACCCAAAGTCTACACGATCAACTATCTTGTTCAGTCCCTTCACATTCACAACCCACTTCCACCTCCAGACCAACGAGTGCTGTCTCTATGGGCGACAGGTCGGTGTGAAATGCAAGTCAAATCATGTACCACCGGTTTTTCTTTATCCTCCCCTCCCCCCCTCAAAAATTCACAATAAGAAAAAAAACCCACCTCTGATTGGTACTTCTATCTACCCACGATTCATATATATATGTCTTTAAAAAAAACAACAACTTATAACCCAGATTGATTGTCAAACAGGGAGAAGTGGGCTGGCGATGAAATGCAAGGACCGTAACTCGGGTTACCAAAGTGAAACAATCCAAGGTACACAACTCCGAAGCGATGCACCGGTTCGGAGTTCTGTACCTTCCAATCTTAACGCCATGAGAACGGGAAAAGTTTCCTTTGTTGACCATCATTGCTGACTGTTGACAGCTTGGTGCCGGAGATGGCGGGGAGGGAGGACGTCAGCCTGAATCGGCAGCGCCACAGCACTGAGCTGTCGCCACAACACACAGTCACCTTCAGACAATGAGGACACCGAGCCTGTACTGAGCTGTCGCCACAACACACTGTCATCTTCAGACAACGAGGACACCAAGCCAGCACTGAGCTGTCGCCACAACACACAGTCATCTTCAGACAACGAGGACACCAAGCCACAGCCTAACTTTCTGTTAGTCCATTGTCAAGAATGAAGCTAAATTAAAAAAAAAAAACCCACACCAAACAACAACAACAAAAACCACAGCACAAGACTGCTCAGTACAACTCTAGCTTCAAAATGATACAGTTTTCAAAGACACGTTAACGAGGGAAATCAGCGATACAGTACAGACATCGCACAATACCGATCTGGCTTCCCAGTTGTCCGTATGTTTTACGGAGACAGTACTTTTCAATACGGTGATACATCTGGCTTTAAATATTCCAGTTTCAATGTTTTATTAATTTTGAAAAATATAAAACAATGGCTACCTGACATTCCTTGTCCATGGGTATATCAAAACAAATGGCAATACTATAAAAACCTGGTTTACACACACACACACATACATATACATGTATATGTAAATATATCTATACATACATACATAAAGCACAAAGCGACACCTTGTGAGAAAGCTTTGATTTCCTGACAAATCATTTTGAAAGATAATGACATAAAAATAAAATAAAACATAATACAGCCAAATCTTAGCTTTCAAACAAAACCATGCGCACACTACTGTCATACAAGCATATACACGTGCTCGTGCGCACACGCACATACGCAAATGACGCCAACAATGTGAGCTGTGCACTTCAGGTTTGATCAGCAAATTAGGGTAATGGACATCTCCCAAGTCCACGAGCCCGTCCATGTATCTATCTATTTAATTTCTCTCTTTCTTAGTTTGTCCCTTTAGCTGTAGCTCCTGATATTGGGACATCATGGCTTAAATGTTTGGCGAAACGAATATGTACTAATCCACTCACAGTGATACATGTGAACACATGTACTAATCCACTCACAGTGATACATGTGAACACATGTACTAATCCACTCACAGTGATACATGTGAACACATGTACTAATCCACTCACAGTGATACATGTGAACACATGTACTAATCCACTCACAGTGATACATGTGAACACATGTACTAATCCACTCACAGTGATACATGTGAACACATGTACTAATCCACTCACAGTGATACATGTGAACACATGTACTAATCCACTCACAGTGATACATGTGAACACAGAAATCGAAGAAGGTAGGACCAAGAAATACATGTGGAGTCAGATGATGACAGCGTAGGGGTTAATACCCCCCCCCCCCCCTTCCTCTAATTTCCCCTATCCCACCCTTTGTCACTCAACAACGGTTTACACAAAAAAAAAGACCTACTCCCAAAAACAAAAACAACAAAAACTAAGAAAAATCGAAGTTAAGCAAACAAATAATGAACCCACTACACATGAAACAAATAAACGAACTAAACCCCAGTAAGACACAAAAATGCTGAAACACAACTAGCTCCCCTCTCACCTCAAGCCAGCACGAGCGCGCGCGCGCGCACATACACACCGAGGTCATAGCATTAGTTTGTGAGGGAAGGGGGTGGGTGTGGTGGTGGGGGGAGGGAGGGGGTCTGGAGAGAGGGGTGACAGTCGACATGGGAGTAAGGGGAAGCAATCTCTTCTCGTGCCTGCGCTTCAAAATGTGATGTGCGCGTTATCTCCCTTGTATATGTTACGAAAGTTCATTTGCCGATTGGGAGCGCGAAACTCCGTTTGTCTAACTAGATTTGCATTCGATTATTATTTTACAAAATGGTGAAGTCAGTGAAGCCTTTCACTGATAAAGACACAGCACTAAACAGCTCTTGTCTTTCATTTTAAGCAGCCAGCCATCTTTATGGCATTAGAAACAACAACAACAACAACACACACACACGCCGCACGCACAAACACACGCACAGGCAGACAGACACACAGAGCACTGTTGATTGAAACATTGTCTAGCAAGCAGCTGCGGTGCGATGGCGGGGGGGGGGGGGGGGGGGGGGGGGGGGGGGGTGGGGGGGGGGGTGAGGGGGGTAGGAGGGGTTGGTGGATGGGGAAGGTTGTAAGTAAGGGCTGGAGGCTTTGCTGACTTACACAGACTTTTGTGTTGAGAAAAGAGATTTGAGAGAGTGCTGTCGTTATTGGGCCTATCACATGGTGCGTTAAACACTGTCATCGTCGTCTCATCATCATCGTCAACTTCATCGGGGGCAGTACGAGAGAAACAATGGGCAGTACTGGGAGGCTGTCGAGACCTACTTCCATCCATGTCGCACAGCGCAATGCGCGGGTCACTCAGGGGTCAAGTGTGCTGTCACGTGGTTTACCGCCCAGCTGACCGCAGAGGATGATCAAGTCGGGGCCAACTCACTATCGACAGAAAGATACGACAATGGAGACAACAACAACAACAACAACAACAACAACAACAACGGGGGTCATCCAGGAAGAACACATGCGATCCAACGAACAACTACCGACAACAAGATACGACAAAGGGAGACACAAACAACAACAACAACAACTACAAAAAAAAGAAAGAAAGAAAACCACACACACACAAACCACACAAAACACACACACACACACCACACACACACACACACACACACACACACCTTCCCAAAAAAATCCAAACAAAAACAAAACCCGATGCAAAACCTGTCTATCCTCGACAATGTCAACTCGGTGTGAGAAAAGAACGATGCCGTTTATGGACCTGCCTTGCTGAGAGCTAATGGTCAGGGAGAGGATAAAGAAAGAAGGGGGAAAAAAAGGGGTGGGTGGGTGGGGGGGGAGGAAGGATGGGGTATCAGGTGGAGGCTGGTCACCATTTGCTACAGGCAGGTGCAGTCCATTATCCCCCTCTGCCCACGACGCGCGGGTGATCGATAGAGAGAGAGAGAGAGAGAGAGAGAGAGAGAGAGAGAGGAGAGAGAGAGAGAGAGAGAGAGAGAGCAGTATCTTACAAGCAGACTCTGATGGTATTCAAAAAATACGTTTTCTTTTTTTCTCTTCTTTCCTTCACAGTGTTGTAAAAATATAAAACATTCTCTGTGTCCATCTCACTTTGAGGGGGGAAAACCACACACGCGAGCAGCTGGCTACTTCAGGGTGAACTGTGCGTATCGTATAACGTGGATTTTCCGGCGCCAGGTTTTGTTTGTTTGTGTTTGTTTTTAACCGATAGAATGGGAAAGAAAGAATCCGGACCTCTTTCGTCAATATTCAGTCTCTTCCGGATGACCTTGACCATCCGCGGTGACGTGTTCTAGTAATTTGCGCTCTGACGTCACACAAAAAGTGACGTTGTGTATGTGTTTTTTTCCTTTTAAAAAAAACACACCAAACAAACACAATGAGACACTTCCGACGACTGGTTTCCGGCAGACATCAAGCGCAAACATGCTTTGTTATCTCCCATGAATGTTTTCCCTCCCACTCTCTTTTGAAGGATAACAAGAAAATTGTTTTGACTTCCGGTCCCAACAGCACACACTTCCGCTCCTTCCGTTTCCTGGCAGACTTGAGCGCCAATCTCCTCAGTATATATATCTCCTGTGTGAGGGTTGATCGACACTTTGAAGGCTGACACGACAACTTTTCTGACCGTTCTCCAGATAGAGACCAACAACAACGACACACAACATGTTTGTTTCTTCTCTTCGCGAGTTTTCAGCCAGGCCGGACAGTGGGAGCACACGCCCAAAGACACACAGCAGCACCATCATTTTCCAAAGAACTCTTGGCTATATATATAATTATATATATGTAAATATAACAGTCACATAGAACAAAGTCTGACAGACGGGACTTCATCTGTTAAAAAATTAAAAGCACACGCACAACTGGTTTTGTTTCCTTTCTGAAGGCTGGTTGCCACCAGGGTATGCGAACTAAGACATGTTGTGTCTATGGAGACGTGTGCACGGTTCAGTGGGAGGCAAATCTTCTCCGCATTCCCTTACACGCTGGGGCCACGAGTGGACATTCCGATACCTTTGTGAGATGATGGTTTTTCCCCACAAGGAAGATGCGCTGTCTTGCAGACACTGATAATGTTTCAGGGTAGCGCCACGTCTGCCAATGCATGGCGAGATTCGTTCGTGGTCGGTGCACACACACACAGAAACCAGGCTGAGGGCCTTGTTGGCGGCGGACACTCACTCACACCACGGCCACGAACGACACTGAAACAAGGGCAGTTCAAGGCTCTCCTGAGCTTGAGCCGTCACCATGGGACCTGAACTCTCCAACGTCATCTAGAGGCCGGGGAACCGTCCACTGACACCCCCCCCCCCCCCCCACACACACACAGACATCCCCCCCCCCCACACACAACACCCACCTACACACATACACACAGCCCCCCCCCCCCCCCACACACACACAGAGGCTGCCGCCGTGCAGCGCAGGGGGTAGAGAGGAGAGTCCCTCATCCTCATCCCATGGGGGTGGAGTCGGTGGAGTCCTCGGTGGACTGGCGCTGACGCAGGCAGCACTTGCCGTTGTGGGCGGCCAGGGAGGGGGGCAGGGGCAGGTGCTCCAGCAGGGGGTACCACTGGGCCACCGGCTTGCGCGTGTTCTCCAGCATCTCGTACCAGTGGTCGCGGCCCTGCCCGTTG
>CM031610.1:6112761-6120261 GCA_018398815.1 Conus ventricosus
CAGGCGCGCGCGCCGGGAAGGCAAAGACGTTCACGTTTCGCCAAACTCAATTACCTCCCCCTGATTGGTCCCGCAGCGTGTGATCAGTGACGTCACATCCGGCTCTCCCCTTGCCCCGTCCCAGGGAAATGGAGGAGAGGAGCGCGGTGGGAATAGGGGTGGGGGTGGGGGTGGGAGTGGGGGTGGGGGTTGAATGAACGACAAGGAGGGGAATCAGTGACTTCCCGAACCTGTGGCTATGTAACGACCACAGGGCGTGTTCAACAACAAGGATTTCGCCCTACATTTTTACAACTTCTTCTCCCCCCCCCCCCCCCCCCCCCCCCCCAAACTTACTTTGCCCTACTTCTTACTTCTATGTGGTACCTTTCCCTACGATCCCCTAGTCCTGGTTTTTCGTTACTTTGTTTTTTTAAACCTTTACTTTTTGCCCCGCTTCCTTGACCTGTTTCTAGGTTATCTTTGTCATCTCTCTGCAATGGCTTGCCTCTTTCTCCCTCTTTGTTACTCATCTTCTTTGCCAGCCCAGTGCCATCACCCCAGTGCCATCACCCCCAGTGCCGCTCACTCCGGCTCCCTGTCCAAAGATCACATCCGGCTTGTCCCGTCCTAACCCTGGCATCGGCAAGCCACAGGGAGCAGTCAATGTCAAGTCGTCGTGAGGCAACCCACCGGAGGAGACACTGCAGAGCTGCCGAGTCATTTCCGTGGTGTTCAGCGGTGCCTGACCTGATCCAACATACGCAGGATACCCCCCCACCAAGCCTCTTGCTGACAACGATGAAGGCGTGGTCGTGAAGCAAGTATGAGTGAGACTCCCCTCCCGGAGGGTACCACCACGTCCGTCCGACGACAGTCCCCGTGAACGGACCGCCACTGGCGACCTCGATAACACGAACCGGCAAGGGCACAGACATGGAGAGGAAAGCAAAACACAGCAGGGCATGTGGGCCACAGAATTTGGAGACTTTTCACATGTTGATCCCATGAAAATGAGGATGATGCTCCGGAGTTCCACTCTGGTCTGAAACTGCACGACAAGATCTGTGCTCGACGCTTACGTTCATAACATGTCCTGGCGTCCACCAGGCCCGTGAGATACAATGCTGGTCAGGAAATTGGAGCAACACTCTGAGAGACGAATCCATGAAGTGGATGAAATTCGACGGTGATGTTCCTGTCTTCCCCAACTGAGCCCATGGCAAACTCAGCTCTGGGCAGAAGCCGGTCACGGACCTCCAAATCCCCACACGTATCACTGGCTCTGATGGGAATCGAACCCACCGTCTCTCAGGTGGGAATCCGCGACGCGAACCCCCGCGCCATGGCAGCCGGTTTGGCTTGCCTCCTCCTAGTTTCCTCTATCCTTCCATCTTGCCCAATACTTTCCTGACACTTTGTGTTTTGTCCTACCTTCTCTTCTTTTTATCATGCTTGTCTGTTTCTTCCTCGCTTTCCGCTAGGACCTGCCGCTGTCTACTTTTCCCGATTCTATCTACTTTGCCACACTTGTTCGTATTTTTCTTGACATCTTCCTGTTTTCTTCCACTTTCATCTTCTTTTCTCAACCTTTTGCTACCTTCCAGCTTGACCGCCTGTTTTCCTTCTTGGTGGAAAAGTATGAAAGAGTGACCAAACTTTGGGCAGAATCGGAAACAATGTACCGCTAGTTGAATGTACACAAGGTGATAGAATGGGATGCCTCTGTAGTATTATACCCACATAAATACGCACTTTAATGACAGTATTTGAATGCGCCGTCTCAGTGGATTATACCTCTATAAACATGCACTTTAATGAGGGTGTTTGAATGTGATTGTCAGACGCGCTAAGGTCTGAAGGGAAAACACCTATACTAACACCCCCCTCTCATACAACACACCCACACAACGTTGACAAATAAACAATATATTTATTCAATACAACACGCTGTCGCTCATGCACACACCACCATCCTGCACGATAGACCCTCCCAACATCAACAGTACACACAACACAAAATATCGAACCGACTAGCACAAGCATACATCACAACCAGGCTGGCCAAGAAACCACCCACTGGTGACCAACAAGTCGCATAACTCTTAGTTTTGATGCCCAAAACTTCCACCAACCGACTCCCCACAAACCATAGAAGTCACCCACTCATTCGTCGTCACAGATGCATGTCTAGGTGGAAAACCAGGCACACTGTAGCTTGTGGGACGCACAATTTAGATCAATTATTCCGTTTCGCCCACTACACCTTTGATAACGGAGTAACGTGGACACAAGCGACGACGACGACGATGCAGAAGACGATGAACACGCACTGGGTTAAAGAAAATAAAAAAATAAATAAATAAATAAATAAATAAATATAAGCGGTCGAAGGTTATGCTGTAGACACCCGACGACTAACGCCGTGGAATCAGCTGCCCCAAAGATGTGGTCGTACGAGCCAGGATGAGACCGCACCACCACCAGCCATGGGCGCGTGCGCTTCCCAGCACGCCCACAACTGCGGCAGGGCTGCAAGGCCTGGGTCGGCTCCGCCTGGGTCAGCCTGGGTCAGCTCCGCCTGGGTCAGCCTGGGTCAGCTCCGCCTGGGTCGGCCCCTCAGGCCGTCACCTCAGCCCAGACGTCTGGTCAACACCGGACGCTGCCCATCCCCACTGGAAACGGTGGTGCCGAGAACCTTGGACAAAACACCAATCGTAGGGAGGCGCCACACACTGACTACACCCCTACACATACAATACGTGGAGTCACCGGAATCGCACCTTGATCTTGAATTGTGACCCACTTTCACATAGAACAAAGATTTCACTTGGTGGGCCAGGAACAGCCTCCCAAAAGCCACACCCTTCAGGTCCGAAAGACCCAATGCCAAGAGTCCCGCTCGACACCCCAGCCAGAGACAGAACTGAACTTAAAGCGCCCTGCGCCCCTGCAGGTAGAATGCGGACACTCACTCAACATGAACTCACGTGCACAAGACAACACACACTGCACGGACGAAACAAGACGCACAGGTTCCGGGTTTGACACTCGCTCAACCCTGGGCGTTTCACGCACGGAAATTCTGCCTTAGCAACCAACAGGGCGTCCGTGAAACGCTAAACTAATAAACTATAAAAGATTCCCGGTGTGTCACGCTCTCCCTCCTTCCACCGCCTCCTTCTCTATCTTTGATGCCATGTCACCCAAAACCAAGCTCTGGGTCATGACAAACCCCCCCTCCTAAAGATCCAATCCCCATTGGATTTCAAGAATCAAGACATGACACAGAGCGACGCCGCCCCGTAGCATCAAAACACGTATGGCCACTTTAAACAAGGACCAGTAGCCATCACTCCCTGGGAAACACCCAAATGCTGGAAAACCCCTCCAGCCTGAACTCCAGCAGGACAACCCGCTCCAACCTGGCAATACTCCTCTTACATCCTGCTGAGAAAATCAGCCGCTATATTGTCCCTCCCAGGGATTGCCTCCACCAGAAACTGAAACGGCTGGAGCTGGAGCGCCCACCTTGTCACCCTCCCACTGGTTGACTTAACCGGTGTAGGTACTGCAGAGGAGAGTGATCAGTTTGGACGGTGAACTGCTTGCCATACAAATAGGTGGCAAACTTCTGAATTCCCCACACAAGTGCCAAACATTCCTTTTCAATGATGGGGTAGTTTAGTTCCGCATCCACCAACTTCTTGCTAGCGCACGCCACGGGCCACAATACCCCATCATGCTTTTGGAACAACACAGCTCCCAGTCCAGTCCCTGACGCATCCGTTCTAAGGGAAAATGGCTCCCCCAGCACGGGCAGCCTGCTCACTGGTGGGGTAGAAAAACTGTCCTTCAACCTTCTGAAGGCCCTTTCACAATCTTCGGTCCATCGGACCTGTCTAGGCTGCGTCCCCTTTGTCAGGTCTGTCAAAGGTAAAGCGATGTCCGAGAAACTGGGGATGAACCGTCGGTAAAAACCAATCAACCCCAAAAAACTCTTTACCTGCTTCTTGGTCTGGGTCTTGGCGCATCCTGACCAAGGGTACCGGTGGAACCCGACCCTTGTCGATGGTGCGCTGACACCGCGGGCATGACTGGCAAAATCTCACGATGTCGGCGCAGATTCCTGGCCAGTAGAAGTGAGGCAGAATCCTGACTTGGTCTTTGTGGTTCCAAGATGCCCTGACATGGGAACCTCGTGGCCTAAAGCCAGCACTGTGGGCCTGATCTCTTTCGGTACGCACACCTGAGTGCACGCTTCCTGGGTTCCCTCAAACCTCCTGATCAGCACTCCCCCTTTCTTAAGGTAACTGGCTTTCCCCGTCCTCATCCGGACCTCAGTCTTATCCTCGTATGCCTTCCTTGCTCTACTCAAGGTGGGGTCTTCTCTTTGTCCCTTGATCAACTCATCTGAAGTAGCGATCGACAACTGACTCCTCAGGGACAATGGTCGCTGGGGTTCCTCGTCCTTCCGGGCCTGAGCTCTCGTCTGTACAACCGCGAGGGTGTCCAGCACAGCATAGACGGGAACTCGTTCTAAAGGCGCTCCACGCTTCCGCTGGATAAAGTTTCCAATGAGGACCTCTTCAACGGGACGCTCCATGACGAGGGCGCGGAAACTCCCTGTGACAAACGGCGAGACGATGTCAACCAGCGCCACTGGTAGACGAACCTGACACCGGGACTCGGCCAGCGTGATCAGGACGGTATCTCCTGTGTACTGATCAGGATGTACCAGATGAGAAGCCACCACTGAATAACCCGCTCCCGTGTCCCTAATCCCCTGTACCATTGTGCCGTTGACCTGAATCTCGCACCTAGGGGAATAGGGCTTCTTGGCACATGACACACACAGCAAAGGGGGGACTTCAACACATCTTTAACAGCCACCGGCACATTAACTGCCCCTACCGTGTTACGCCGTGGGCACTCCCTAACTATGTGGCCTGTCTCCCCACACAGGAAACACTTTACTGTATTCCTCAAGCGGGGGGGCTTGAGGGACAGCGGTTGGGGTTGCTGCTCTCCGGCAGTCTGAGTCCTAGGCTGAGGCTCTGACTCCTTGGGGTATACGCGCCGTAACTCCTCTCTCTCTTTTTTGCAGTCGCGCCCCAGTCGCCTGGCCTCTGCCACCACAGTAGCCTCCCGGGCCACCTCTGTCGCTGTTGCCGGGGACACGCGACGCACCTCAGTGGTCAAGTCGGGGGTCAAGATCCGATACATCTGTTCCTGTAGGAACAAGTCCCTGAGATCGGTCGCCGACTGCGGATCTTTCCCTGCTGCCAAGCACCACAAATCCAGGCAGGCGACCATCCTGTCCAGCAGCTGCTCAAAGGTTTCGTCCTGCTCCTTCTTCATCGCCCGGAAACGTTGCCTGTATGCCTCTGCGTCCAGCCGGAAAAACTTAAGCAAAGCCGCCTTGACCTGGCCGTAGTCAGTGAGATCCTGCGGGCGTAGTCTCAGCACTGCCTCCCTCGCCTTGCCCCTCAAGAGCGCCACCAACCTCATCGACCACGACTTCTGCCTCCACCGGCACAAACTAGCCATCCTCTCGAAATGGGACAGATAGGCGTCGACATCCTCGCCATCCCGCAACGGGTCAAGATGAACACTGGCGGTATCCGCCTGGTCTTCCTTCCTCTTGATCTTTTCCTCCCTTCTATCGTCGTCCCTCAGTGCCTGAGCTTCCTCCTTGAGAACCCGCTCGTGCTCTCTATCCAGCCGCTGCTGCTCCGCCTCACGCTTGTAATTTACCTCCTCGCGCATGAGCCGCAACTTTTCCTCCTTGGCCTCGCGCTTAAACCGCAACTCTTCCTCCTTGCGAGCCTCCTCTTTCCTAAAAGCCTCGCGCCTGAGGGCCTCCTCTTTCTCCTGCGCGTCTCGCTTGAGACGTAGCTCATCTTCCCTTGCCTCCTGCTCTCTTTCCTGCCGGGCCACCTCGTCCAGGCGTCGGCCTACAAAGTCCGCCAACTCCCCTCCCTGTAACCCCATGCTTCTACCTAACCGAACATACTTGTCGGCCAAGGCGTCCCGCTGTTGCTCTGCCATAACCTCCTTCACTAATCTACCTGCATGCTCCTTAACTACCGGAGACGTCGCCGCAGGAGTATGACCTTCTGAGCCCTTGGCCAGTTGTGATCGCAACTTACGGTCACTCGGGGTGTGCGACATACTGAACTGACTATCCTACTCCAAACCGCGACTGACACGCACGATTAGCACAGAGCACCAAACCTATGCCGATACCTGGAGAGAAAGTTAATAACCACAACCAGTTACTTTTCCCAAATTGTAATGAACCCTGGAGTCAACCTCAACCAATGTACGGAACTGAGCCCCAGCTACGTATACCTTTACACTCCACAAGGGTGTGTGACACCCGGGTAACAGGCAAGCTACCAAGCACAATACATCCATGCTCAATGCTTAAAAAACATAAGCATAAACATCAACAAAGCATAGTCATCATCACCGACATCATCAACACAATGCAATAGCTCACAACCAAAATTATACCGTGATCATTTTCAAACAAAGCATAGTCATCATCATCAACATCAATACAATGCAATAGCTCACAACCACAATTACACCGTGATCATTTTCAAATCAACTCATACCCCGATCAGTTCCCTTGACATGGCCAATATTTCAACCACAAATCACACAGGGAGGGTCCACACAACCAACACGACACAGCATCAACCTAATACACAAAACTATCCACTTTATTACACACATAAACCTATGACAAAAACAAACATTACAAAGCACATCACTTCCACACACTAACAATGGCAATTAGCAGGTCTTACACGCCTGAGTGCTCATTGTCTATGCCTCCACCCTTACTAGGCACGCACCCTCCAACCACCCACTAACTTCACACTAATACATAACGACACAGGACAGGACAATGAACTGAGGTTGTGCTGACAGCCACTCACAGTTCTAATCGCGCCGCCTCCCTAACCAAGGCGCGCACCCAACCAACCACCCGCTAGACTACTCCCCCCCTTTCCCCCATAATCTACCTACCTAACCCAACACAAGAGTTACCCCGCATCTCCACCACGTTGTCAGACGCGCTAAGGTCTGAAGGGAAAACACCTATACTAACACCCCCCTCTCATACAACACACCCACACAACGTTGACAAATAAACAATATATTTATTCAATACAACACGCTGTCGCTCAATGCACACACCACCATCCTGCACGATAGACCCTCCCAACATCAACAGTACACACAACACAAAATATCGAACCGACTAGCACAAGCATACATCACAACCAGGCTGGCCAAGAAACCACCCACTGGTGACCAACAAGTCGCATAACTCTTAGTTTTGATGCCCAAAACTTCCACCAACCGACTCCCCACAAACCATAGAAGTCACCCACTCATTCGTCGTCACAGATGCATGTCTAGGTGGAAAACCAGGCACACTGTAGCTTGTGGGACGCACAATTTAGATCAATTATTCCGTTTCGCCCACTACACCTTTGATAACGG
>CM031610.1:6125261-6140261 GCA_018398815.1 Conus ventricosus
TTTATTATGCACGAGTATGGGATGGGTGGACAAACTGAACTCGAAAACGTTCATGCACGTGTGCATGTGTGTGGGCAGGTGAAACTGACATATTCGCTCCATACAGCTTAGAGAGAGAGAGAGAGAGAGAGAGAGAGAGAGAGAGAGAGAGAGAGAGAAAGAGAAGAGAGAGAAGAGAGAGAGAGAGAGAGGAAGGAGAGAGAGAGAGAGAGAGAGAGAGAGAGATATGCAAAATGGTTTCTCCAGTATAGACCGCTGCCTCATCTGAAGAGGGGATCCACACTCACACAATCACACGTTAACAACAAAGCGAAGCAAAGATACACAAAAATATGAATGACAGTTTCCACCAATTTCTAAACGAAGAGTGCAGGAAGTATATGAATTAATATCAGCATTCATGTCACTCCACTACAATCACACACCTTTTGGATGCCTTGTGTTACATACATGCGCAAGTTCTTCAGTATACAATTGTTATTACATGACATCAGTAAGGCCACACGGAAGAGAGGGATTTGCATTAAGTGTTCGTGGAATGTCTCTTGTCGAAGGTCAGGCAGACTTATACAGCAGAACACATCAAATATGTGCTTAACCTTCTTCAGCATCTTTACACAAAAGGCATGTAAAAAAAAGGATAAAAACCGTACCGTATTGGTTATGATATATTCTAATGTCTCTGCTTTAAATTTTGCGAGGAAACATTTGATTCGCCTGTCAGTGTCGATTAGATGGTACCTTTCACAGCTCCTTGATTATCTGATGAATGTCCCACGCAAAAACAGACAAACGGACAAAGAAAGGAAACCGGTCGCTATGTTGGACATGTTCAATCCAGTTTGGGCATCGGCAGTCAATAAGTCCCGGTTGAATTAATGTAGAAATAAATGTATATTTTCACCCCCTTGAATGAACCAAACCATTCCAGACCTACTGTGAAGTAATATGTTCTTGATCACTTGAAACCCATGTCTATTTTCCGCTGGAGTCTGGCAACATCAGCATTCTATGCATTTACAGGCAGTCTGTTGCCGTTCAAATTTATCGTTTTAAACCAGAAACAATTACATTGAACAGGCGTATTGCCATAAACGAGGTGGTGTCCTGTCTCTCCATACTCTACATCATTCGATGCTTTAAGCAGTTCCCCAATTCAAACAAACAACAGACCTTTACAGTGCGAGCAACAGCTTTGGAAATCCCCCACATTTCAACACTGTAGACCTCCCAAGCAATGGGTGGAACCTTCGTACAAAATGTTGTTCAAGAATACTTCCACTGAATTGCTTCTAATGAATTAAAACTTCTGCATAATAAACATTAAGACTTTTTTTGGCCAGATTTGCAAGGTCTTCACAAGTGAATACAAAACTGAACCAAGTGGGGAAAATGTGTACCAATATACTCATAAGAGTTTAGTCATCTTTATTTCCTCTCCATCAAGAAACCACTCCCCTCTCGCTGTCATGTAACTTCCTCACTCTGTGCAACAGCCCAACAACCTTGCTCTGTTTCATATCAGTCTGCAGCTGAAGTGTTACGGCAGCACTGCTCAAATTGTTCAAGCGTGTTAGAAGACCAACAAGGGTTTCAGAACGTAAAGCAATTTCATACACAAATAACAAAATCAACAGATCGATAACATCAGGAGATAATGTTGCACGTGCCTTCCGTTCTGTGCTATTTTCAGGGCTAATTCATTGATGGGAAATGTATACGGTTGCACACCTCTTGCTGTTTAGCCCCTTTTGTACACACGACTTTGGGTCAAACTGGCACCAGATCTGATTTTTACTTCAACACTACCCTACATACTTCAAGACGTTGATGGGGCTTCCTTTGAATCCAGTCTTTTGGAGCACAGGTCAGAACAACAATCTTGATACAGTGTCCAAAGTTTTTCTTTCTGTGGCAAAATCAATAAAGGTTGTACATAGTTTGGGATTTTGTGAAAATTATTTGTGTACAATTTCTTATCAGTGAAAATTTGATCAACAGTTCAATAGCCTTTCTTAAACACTGCCAGATGCTCATTAGTCAAGTTATTTTGCTGAGGAAGTGTGTGTGTGTGTGTGTGTGTGTGTGTGTGTGTGTGTGTGTGTGTGTGTGTGTGTGTGTGTGTGTGTGTGTGTGTGTGTGTGTGTGAGAGAGAGAGAGAGAGAGAGAGAGAGAGAGAGAGAGACAGAGAGAGAGAGACAGACAGACAGACAGACAGACAGACAGCCAGCCAGCCAACCAGCCAAACAGTCAGACGGACAGAGACAGGGAGAGACATAGAATTAAACCAACAGACAAACAGACAGGCCGAGACCAGAGCAGTCTGTCTCAGTGACACAGAGCACACTGGGGAGCCACAGCCAAACACCGTCGCAGACGCAGACACCCCCCAGACTGCTCTTGAATTACATCCAGTACCAAAGAAAACACACACCATCAAGCCTGTTTTTTCTTTCTGATTGGACAAGCTGTTCGGTCCCATCAGGACCACAACAAACCCTGGTCTGTATCTGACCTCAACTTACACGAACGATACAGACTTGTCTGCTGTCTGTTTGTACTACACCTCAACTTACACGAACGATACGGACTTGTCTGCTGTCTATTTGTACTACACCTCAACTTACACGAACGATACAGACTTGTCTGCTGTCTATTTGTACTACACCTCAACTTACACGAACGATACAGACTTGTCTGCTGTCTATTTGTACCACAAGCTGCTGGCTGTTTGGGAAAGATTATGCCATAAATACAGAAAACCTGTGGAAAACAGTAATATGAGAGAGAGAGAGAGAGAGAGAGAGAGGAGAGAGAGAGAGAGAGAGAGAGAGAGAACAAACAGACAGAGAGACAGAGAGAGAGAGAGAGAGAGAGAGAGAGAGAGAGAGAGAGAGAGAGAGAGAGCGACGCTTACGTTAAAGAGTGCGAAGAGCACACTAGTAGCACAGAATGTCCCCAGAAGACAGGGACCACACCAGCACAGAATGTCCCCAGAAGACAGGGACCACACCAGCACAGAATGTCCCCAGAAGACAGGGACCACACCAGTTCCGCCCTTCCCAGCATGCCCACGAGGAAAGAACAGAAGGGGCAGATGGAGGGAATGGGATACTCGCTGACAGCTGTACCTCGATCTTTACCTTCGAAACATTGCTGTCGTCTGGGCCGACCCCTACGGTTGAAAAAGGCGGCGGAATTAATTGTTGCAATCTCTCCGTAAACGTTGTGTACTCATTTGCAAGGTCCCGTAAAACTTGACAACGGCACCGAACCAAAATCTGAATCGAGAATGCACATTTCGAATAATGTGTGATTTTGCGCATACGCCAGATTACTGACCCGATCACAAATTTATCATCGCCACAAAGAGCATTGCATACTTGTGGTTCCTTGACGTCAGCACTGCATACTTGTGGTTATTTGACATCAGCACTGCATACTTGTGGTTCCTTGACGTCAGCATTGCATACTTGTGGTTCCTTGACGTCAGCACTGCATACTTGTGGTTCCTTGACGTCAGCATTGCATACTGGTGATTCCTTGACGTCAGCATTGCATACTTGTGGTTCCTTGACATCAGCACAGCATACTTGTGATTCCTTGACATCAGCACTGTATACTTGTGGTTCCTTGACGTCAGCATTGCATACTTGTGGTTCCTTGACGTCAGCACTGCATACTTAGGGTTCCTTGACGTCAGCATTGCATACTGGTGGTTCCTTGACGTCAGCATTGCATACTTGTGGTTCCTTGACGTCAGCACTGCATACTTGTGGTTCCTTGACGTCAGCATTGCATACTTGTGGTTCCTTAACGTCAGCATTGCATACTTGTGGTTCCTTGACGTCAGCACTGCATACTGGTGGTTCCTTAACGTCAGCATTGCATACTGGTGGTTCCTTGACGTCAGCATTGCATACTGGTGGTTCCTTGATGTCAGCATTGCATACTGGTGGTTCCTTGACGTCAGCATTGCATACTTGTGGTTCCTTGACGTCAGCATTGCACACTAGTGGTTCCTTGACGTCAGCATTGCATACTTGTGGTTCCTTGACGTCAGCATTGCATACTTATGGTTCCTTGACGCCAGCATTGCATACTTGTGGTTCCTTGACGCCAGCATTGCATACATGTGGTTCCTTGACGCCAGCATTGCATACTTGTGGTTCCTTGACGTCAGCACTGCATACTTGACGTTCCTTGACGTCAGCACTGCATACTTGTGGTTCCTTGACGTCAGCATTGCATACTTATGGTTCCTTGACGCCAGCATTGCATACTTGTGGTTCCTTGACGCCAGCATTGCATACTTGTGGTTCCTTAACGTCAGCACTGCATACGGTGGTTCCTTGACGTCAGCATTGCATACTTGTGGTTCCTTGACGTCAGCATTGCATACTTGTGGTTCCTTGACGCCAGCATTGCATACTTGTGGTTCCTTGACGCCAGCATTGCATACTTGTGGTTCCTTGACGCCAGCATTGCATACCTGTGGTTCCTTGACGCCAGCATTGCATACTTGTGGTTCCTTGACGCCAGCATTGCATACTTGTGGTTCCTTGACGCCAGCATTCCATACTTGTGGTTCCTTGACGCCAGCATTGCATACTTGTGGTTCCATGACGCCAGCACTGCATACTTGACGTTCCTTGACGTCAGCACTGCATACTTGTGGTTCCTTGACGTCAGCATTGCATACTTATGGTTCCTTGACGCCAGCATTGCATACTTGTGGTTTCTTGACGCCAGCATTGCATACTTGTGGTTCCTTAACGTCAGCACTGCATACGGTGGTTCCTTGACGTCAGCACTGCATACTGGTGGTTCCTTGACGCCAGCATTGCATACTTGTGGTTCCTTGACGCCAGCATTGCATACTTGTGGTTCCTTGACGTCAGCATTGCATACTTGAGGTTCCTTGACGTCAGCATTGCATACTTGTGGTTCCTTGACGCCAGCATTGCATACTTGTAGTTCCTTGACGTCAGCACTGCATACGGTGGTTCTTTGACGTCAGCATTGCATACTTGTGGTTCCTTGACGTCAGCACTGCATACGGTCCTTCCTTGATGTCAGCATTGCATACTGGTGGTTCCTTGACGTCAGCACTGCATACTGGTGGTACCTTGACGTCAGCACTGCATACTTGTGGTTCCTTGACGTCAGCATTGCATACCTGTGGTGCCGTGATGTCAGCACTGCATACTTATGGTTCCTTGACGTCAGCATTGCATACTTGTGGTTCCTTGACGCCAGCATTGCATACTTGTGGTTCCTTGACGTCAGCATTGAACACTTGAGGTTCCTTGACGTCAGCATTGCATACTTGAGGTTCCTTGACGTCAGCACTGCATACGGTGGTTCCTTAACGTCAGCATTGCATACTTGTGGTTCCTTGACGTCAGCATTGCATTCTTGTGGTTCCCTAACGTCAGCATTACATACTTGTGGTTCCTTGACGTCAGCATTGCATACTTGTGGTTCCATAACGTCAGCATTGCATACTTGTGGTTCCTTAACGTCAGCATTACATACTTGTGGTTCCTTAACGTCAGCATTACATACTTGTGGTTCCTTGACGTCAGCATTGCATACTTGAGGTTCCTTGACGTCAGCATTGCATACTTGAGGTTCCTTGACGTCAGCACTGCATACGGTGGTTCCTTGACGTCAGCACTGCATACGTGTGGTTTCTTAACGTCAGCATTGCATACTTGTGGTTCCTTGACGTCAGCACTGCATACTTGTGGTTCCTTAACGTCAGCATTGCATACTTGTGGTTCCTTGACGTCAGCACTGCATACTTGTGGTTCCTTAACGTCAGCATTGCATAGTTGTGGTTCCTTGACGTCCGCACGGCATACTTGTGGTTCCTTGACGTCAGCATTGCATACGGTGGTTCCTTGACGTCAGTATTGCATACTTGTGGTTCCTTTACGTCAGCACTGCATACGGTGCTTCCTTGACGTCAGCATTGCATACTGGTGGTTCCTTGACGTCAGCACAGCATACTGGTGGTTCCTTTACGTCAGCACTGCATACTAGAGGTTCCTTAACGTCACCACTACATACTTGTGGTTCCTTAACGTCAGCACTGCATACTTGTGGTTCCTTAACGTCACCACTGCATACTGGTGGTTCCTTGACGTCAGCACTTCATACGGTGGTTCCTTAACGTCAGCACTGCATACTGGTGGTTCCTTGACGTCAGCAGTGCATACTAGTGGTTCCTTAACGTCAGCATTGAATACTTGTGGTTCCTTGACGTCAGCATTGCATACTGGTGGTTCCTTGACGTTAGCACTGCATACTCGTGGGTACTTAACGTCAGCATTGCATACATGTGCTTCCTTGACGCCAGCATTGCATACTGGTGGTTCCTTGACGTCAGCACTGCATACTCGTGGGTCCTTAACGTCAGCATTGCATACTTGTGGTTCCTTGACGCCAGCATTGCATACGTGTGGTTCCTTAACGTCAGCACTGCATACTGGTGGTTCCTTAACGTCAGCATTCCATACTTGTGGTTCCTTAACGTCAGCACTGAATACTTGTGGTTCCTTAACGTCACCACTGCATACTTGTAGTTCCTTGTAGTCAGCACTGCATACTGGTGATTTCTTAACGTCAGCATTGCATACTTGTGGTTCCTTGACGTCAGCACTGCATACGGTGGTTCCTTGACGTCAGCACTGCATACTTGTGGTTCCTTGACGTCAGCATTGCATACTTGTGGTTCCTTGACGTCAGCACTGCATACATGTGGTTCCTTGACGTCAGCATTGCATACTTGTGGTTCCTTGACGCCAGCATTGCATACTTGTGGTTCCTTGACGCCAGCATTGCATACTTGTGGTTGCTTGACGCCAGCATTGCATACTTGTGGTTCCTTGACGTCAGCATTGCATACTTATGGTTCCTTAACGTCAGCATTGCATACTTATGGTTCCTTAACGTCAGCATTGCATACTTGTGGTTCCTTGACGTCAGCATTGCATACTTGAGGTTCCTTGACTTCAGCATTGCATACTTGTGGTTCCTTGACGGCAGCACTGCATACGGTGGTTCCTTGACGTCAGCATTGCATACTTGTGGTTCCTTAACGTCAGCATTGCATACTTGTGGTTCCTTAACGTCAGCATTGCATACTGGTGGTTCCTTAACGTCAGCATTGCATACGGTGGTTACTTAACGTCAGCATTGCATACTTGTGGTTCCTTGACGTCAGCACTGCATACTTGTGGTTCCTTAACGTCAGCATTGGATACTTGTGGTTCCTTAACGTCAGCATTGCATACTTGTGGTTCCTTGACGTCAGCATTGCATACTTCTGGTTCCTTAACGTCAGCACAGCATACGGTGGTTTCTTAACGTCAGCACTGCATACATGTGGTTCCTTAACGTCAGCATTGGATACTTGTGGTTCCTTAACGTCAGCATTACATACTTGTGGTTCCTTGACGTCAGCATTGCATACTTCTGGTTCCTTAACGTCAGCACAGGATACGGTGGTTCCTTAACGTCAGCATTGCATACTTGTGGTTCCTTGACGTCAGCACTGCATACTTGTGGTTCCTTAACGTCAGCATTGCATACTTGTGGTTCCTTGACGTCAGCACTGCATACGGTGGTTCTTTGACGTAAGCATTGCATACTTGTGGTTCCTTGACGTCAGCACTGCATACGGTGCTTCCTGGACGTCAGCATTGCATACTGGTGGTTCCTTGACGTCAGCACTGCATACTGGTGGTACCTTGACGTCAGCATTGCATACCTGTGGTGCCGTGACGTCAGCACTGCATACGTGTGGTTCCTTGACGTCAGCATTGCATACCTGTGGTGCCGTGACGTCAGCACTGCATACTTATGGTTCCTTGACGTCAGCATTGCATACTTGTGGTTCCTTGACGCCAGCATTGCATACTTGTGGTTCCTTGACGTCAGCATTGAACACTTGAGGTTCCTTGACGTCAGCATTGCATACTTGAGGTTCCTTGACGTCAGCACTGCATACTGTGGTTCCTTAACGTCAGCATTGCATACTTGTGGTTCCTGGACGTCAGCATTGCATTCTTGTGGTTCCTTAACGTCAGCATTACATACTTGTGGTTCCTTGACGTCAGTATTGCATACTTGTGGTTTCTTAACGTCAGCATTGCATACTTGTGGTTCTTTGACGTCAGCACTGCATACTTGTGGTTCCTTAACGTCAGCATTGCATACATGTGGTTCCTTGACGTCAGCACTGCATACTTGTGGTTCCTTGACGTCAGCATTGCATACGGTGGTTCCTTGACGTCAGTATTGCATACTTGTGGTTCCTTTACGTCAGCACTGCATACGGTGCTTCCTTGACGTCAGCATTGCATACTGGTGGTTCCTTGACGTAAGCATTCCCTACTGGTGGTTCCTTGATGTCAGCACTGCATACTTGAGGTTCCTTAACGTCGCCACTGCATACTGGTGGTTCCTTAACGTCACCACTGCATACTTGTAGTTCCTTAACGTCACCACTGCATACTGGTGGTTCCTTAACGTTAGCACTGCATACTTGTAGTTCCTTAACGTCACCACTGCATACTGGTGGTTCCTTAACGTCAGCACTGCATACTTGTGGTTCCTTAACGTCACCACTGCATACTGGCGGTTCCTTGACGTCAGCACTGCATACTTGTGGTTCCTTAACGTCAGCACTGCATACTTGTGGTTCCTTAACGTCAGCACTGCATACTTGTGGTTCCTTAACGTCACCACTGCATACTGGTGGTTCCTTGACGTCAGCACTGCATACTTGTAGTTCCTTAACGTCACCACTGCATACTGGTGGTTCCTTAACGTCAGCACTGCATACTTGTAGTTCCTTAACGTCACCACTGCATACTGGTGGTTCCTTAACGTCAGCACTGCATACTTGTAGTTCCTTAACGTCACCACTGCATACTTGTAGTTCCTTAACGTCAGCACTGCATACGGTGGTTCCTTAACGTCAGCACTGCATACTGGTGGTTCCTTGACGTCAGCATTGCATACTAGTGGTTCCTTAACGTCAGCATTGAATACTTGTGGTTCCTTGACGTCAGCATTGCATACTGGTGGTTCCTTGACGTCAGCACTGCATACTCGTGGGTCCTTAACGTCAGCATTGCATACTTGTGGTTCCTTAACGTCAGCATTGCATACTGGTGGTTCCTTGACGTCAGCGTTGCATACTTGAGGTTCCTTGACGTCAGCATTGCATACTTGTGGTTCCTTGACGCCAGCATTGCATACTGGTGGTTCCTTGACGTCAGCACTACATACTTGTGGTTCCTTAACGTCAGCACTGCATACTGGTGGTTCCTTAACGTCAGCATTCCATACTTGTGGTTCCTTAACGTCAGCATTCCATACTGGTGGTTCCTTAACGTCAGCACTGAATACTTGTGGTTTCTCAACGTCATCACTGCATACTTGTAGTTCCTTGTAGTCATCACTACATACTGGTGATTTCTTAACGTCAGCATTGCATACTTGTGGTTCCTTGACGTCAGCACTGCATACTTGTGGTTCCTTAACGTTAGCACTGCATGCTTGTGGTTCCTTGACGTCAGCATTGCATACTTGTGGTTCCTTGACGTCAGCATTGCATACTTGTGGTTCCTTAACGTCAGCACTGCATACTTGTGGTTCCTTGACGTCAGCATTGCATACTTGTGGTTCCTTAACGTCAGCACTACATACTGGTGGTTCCTTGACGTCAGCATTGCATACTGGTGGTTCCTTGACGTCAGCATTGCATACTAGTGGTTCCTTAACGTCAGCACTGCATACTGGTGGTTCCTTGACGTCAGCATTGCATACTGGTGGTTCCTTGACGTCAGCATTGCATACTTGAGGTTCCTTAACGTCAGCATTGCATACTTGTAGTTCCTTGACGTCAGCACTGCATACGTGTGGTTCCTTAACGTCAGCACTGCATACTGGTGGTTCCTTGACGTCAGCACTGCATACGTGTGGTTCCTTAACGTCAGCACTGCATACTTGAGGTTCCTTGACGTCAGCACTGCATACGGTGGTTCCTTGACGTCAGCATTGGATACTTGTGGTTCCTTAACGTCAGCATTGCATACTTGTGGTTCCTTGACGTCAGCATTGCATACTTGTGGTTCCTTGACGTCAGCACTGCATACGGTGGTTCCTTAACGTCAGCATTGCATACTTGTGGTTCCTTGACGTCAGCATTGCATACGGTGTTTCCTTGACGTCAGCATTGCATATGGTGGTTCCTTGACGTCAGCATTGCATACTGGTGGTTCCTTGACGTCAGCATTGCATATGGTGGTTCCTTGACGTCAGCTTTGCATATGGTGGTTCATTGACGCCAGCATTGCATACTTGTGGTTCCTTGACGTCAGCATTGTATACTGGTGGTTCCTTGACGTCAGCATTGCATACTTGTGGTTCCTTAACGTCAGCATTGCATATGGTGGTTCCTTGACGTCAGCATTGCATACTTGTGGTTCCTTGACGTCAGCACTGCATACGGTGGTTCCTTGACGTCAGCATTGCATACTTGTTGTTCCTTGACGTCAGCACTGCATACTTGTGGTTCCTTGACGTCAGCACTGCATACGGTGCTTCCTTGACGTCAGCATTGCATACTTTGGTTCTTTAACGTCAGCATTGCATACTTGTGGTTCCTTGACGTCAGCACTGCATACTTGTGGTTCCATGACGTCAGCATTGCATACTTGTGGTTCCTTGACGTCAGCACTGCATACTTGTGGTTCCTTGACGTCAGCACTGCATACTTGTGGTTCCTTGACGTCAGCACTGCATACGTGTGGTTCCTTGACGTCAGCACTGCATACGGTGGTTCCGTGACGTCAGCATTGCATACGTGTGGTTCCTTGACGTCAGCACTGCATACTTGTGGTTCCTTAACGTCAGCATTACATACTGGTGGTTCCTTGACGTCAGCATTGCATACTTGTGGTTCCTTAACGTCACCACTGCATACTGGTGGTTCCTTAACGTCAGCACTGCATACTCGTGGGTCCTTAACGTCAGCACTGCATACTTGTGGTTCCTTGACGTCAGCACTGCATACTTGTGGTTCCTTGACGTCAGCACTGCATACTGGTGGTTCCTTGACGTCAGCATTGCATACTTGTGGTTCCTTGACGTCAAAACTGCATACTTGTAGTTCCTTGACGTGAGCATTGCATCCTTGTGGTGCCGTTACGTCAGCACTGTATACTTGTGGTTCCTTGACGTCAGCACTGCATACTTGTAGTTCCTTAACGTCAGCACTGCATCCTTGTGGTTCCTTGACGTCAAAACTGCTTACTTGTAGTTCCTTGACGTCAGCACCGCATACTTGTGGTTCCTTGACGTCAAAACTGCATACTTGTAGTTCCTTAACGTCAGCATTGCATCCTTGTGGTGCCGTGACGTCAGCACTGCATACGGTGGTTCCTTAACGTCAGCATTGGATACTTGTGGTTCCTTAACGTCAGCATTGCATACTTGAGGTTCCTTAACGTCAGCACTGCATACGGTGGTTCCTTAACGTCAGCACTGCATACTGGTGGTTCCTTAACGTCAGCATTGCATGATACTTGTGGTTCCTTGACGTCAGCACTGCATACGGTGGTTCCTTAACGTCAGCATTGCATACTTGTGGTTCCTTGACGTTAGCACTGCATACTTGTGGTTCCTTGACGTCAGCATTGCATACTCGTGGTTCCTTAACGTCAGCACTGCATACTTGTGGTTCCTTAACGTCAGCATTGCATACTGGTGGTTCCTTAACGTCAGCATTGCATACTGGTGGTTCCTTAACGTCAGCATTGTATACTGGTGATTCCTTAACGTCAGCATTGTATACTCGTGGTTCCTTAACGTCAGCACTGCATACTGGTGGTTCCTTGACGTCATCACTGCATACGGTGGTTCCTTGACGTCACCACTGCATACTGGTGGTTCCTTGACGTCACCACTGCATACTGGTGGTTCCTTAACGTCAGCATTGCATACTTGTGGTTCCTTAACGTCAGCACTGCATACTTGTGGTTCCTTGACGTCAGCATTGCATACTGGTGGTTCCTTAACGTCAGCACTGCATACTGGTGGTTCCTTAACGTCAGCATTGCATACTGGTGGTTCCTTAACGTCAGCATTGCATACTTGTGGTTCCTTAACGTCAGCACTGCATACTTGTGGTTCCTTAACGTCAGCACTGCATACTTGTGGTTCCTTAACGTCAGCACTGCGTACTGGTGGTTCCTTAACGTCAGCATTGCATTCTTGTGTGCCGTGACGTCAGCATTGTATACTTGTGGTTCCTTGACGTCAGCATTGCAAACTGTGTGGTGCCGTGACGTCTGCATTGCATCCTTGTGGTGCCTTGACGTCAGCATTGCATCCTTGTGGTGCCGTGACGTCAGCATAGCATCCTTGTGGTTCCTTGACGTCACCATTGCATGTATGTGGTTCCTTGAAGTCAACTGAAATATTTCCCAGCACATGATGAGCAAACAGTTTCCCCTGACCATTCCTTGAATCACTGGGTTACGTCAAGTCATATATGCGGTTGTCATGTCTAAAGTTCATGTAACTGAGAACCAACTTGCCGCAGACCGCTTGCTTACACGAGTTCAGACGAAGTAGATTTGTGAAGAAGTTCGTCTGGTTTGGAACAACCTCCACTAAAATTCGCAGTTCTCGCGCCACGTCAACCGTCATGGTCTCAGGTCGTTTTGCTGTTCACTTCGCGTCACATCCTCAGTCTTGACCACTGGAAAACTTTGCACATTCTTGAAAGCTGGCAAAAGGGTAGAACAGTTTACGGACTAACTACCTTTTTAACGCTGATTTTTACGGTACATTTTGACAGCCACAATAAACTTCATCTCTCAGCAGGCGATGACCAATGCTTTGTAGAACCACATATCCATGTGGAGCAGCCACCACAGAACCACATATCCATGTCGAGCAGCCACCACAAAACCACATTTCCATGTGGAACAGCCACCACAGAACCGCATTTCCATGTGGAACAGCCAACACAGAACCGCATTTCCATGTGGAACAGCCACCACAGAACCACATTTCCATGTGGAACAGCCACCACAGAACCACATTTCCATGTGGTACAGCCACCACAGAACCACATTTCCACGGGGAACAGCCACCACAGAACCACATTTCCACGTGGAACAACCACAACAGAACCACATTTCCATGTGGAGCAGCCACCACAGAACCACATTTCCATGTGGAACACCCACCACAGAACCACATTTCCACGTGGAACACCCACCACACAACCACATTTCCATGTGGAGCAGCCACCACAGAACCACATTTCCAAAACGAACAGCCACCACAGAACCACATTTCCATGCGGAACAGCCACCACAGAACCACATCGTCACGTGAAGCAGCCACCACAGAACCACATTTCCAAAACGAACAGCCACCACAGAACCACATTTCCATGTGGAGCAGCCACCACAGAACCACATTTCCATGTGGAGCAGCCACCACAGAACCACATCTTCACGTGGAGCAGCCACCATAGTACCACATTTCCATGTGGAACAGCCATCACAGAACCACATTTCCATGTAGAACAGCCACCACAGAACAACATTTCCATGTAGAACAGCCACCACATTTTCATGTGGAGCAGCCACCACAGATCCATATTTCCATGTGGAACAGCCATCACAGAACAAACCACATTTACATGTAGAACATGCATCACAGAACCACATTTACGTGCAGAACAGCTACAACAGAACCACATTTCCGTGTAAAACAGCCACCACAAACCACACTTTCATGTAGAACAGCCACCACAGAACCACATTTCCACGTAGAACAGCCACCACAGAACCACATTTCCATGTGGAGCAGCCACCACAGAACCACACTTCCACGTGGAACAGCCACCACAGAACCACATTTCCACGCGAAACAGCCACTACTGAACCACATTTCTATGTGAAACAGCCACTACAGAACCACATTTCTATGCGGAACGGTCACCACACAACCACATTTCTATGTGGAACAGCCGCCACAAAACCATGCAATACACCTATGACATCCGGGGTATTTCCAGGGCACATCATATTCGTCTTGCCTCGGACAGTGACGCCAAATGATGTCAAAGGTCACACTACCAGGCTGCTTCCGTGGCAGGAGGGTTTGGCAGCATGTGTCAAGGAAGGTCGATGGACCGCACACATGAGATGAAGGAATTAGGACAGGCGAGTTAGTTCAGGAAAATGACTTATCTCAATGTTGTACTCGTTGGTCAACGTACTCGGATCAACGTACTGAGCCACCATAGACCCAAAGGTCAAATGAAATGTTGCAGAATCGCGAAATGCGTCGTCAAAACTGGGGCCCCTAAAATACGTTTTGCTGGAATGTGCACAGACGGATAGAACTCGGGAGGATCGATCTATCAGCTGCTTCTTCCAAGAAAGTTACTCTCTTCAGTCAGTACTTAGGGGTGGGAAACCGGAGGGTGGAAGAGAAGGGTGGGGGTGTCGGAAGGGTGGGGGTGGTAGATGGGTGAGACAGAATTCCAACAGTCCGTAGCAGGTTACCGTTGTGAGAAACAGTAATTCTTCATCCTGAAAGGAGTTACTATACACTTCAAAGGTCAGTTTCCTGAAATTGTGGTATTCGTAGCTTTCTGAACGCAATGAATTTCGAAGTCAATCATGATTAAGATATTGAACAATGTGTCGATGAAAAAAGTAAAGCCATTCCTTTTAACCGTCCTCTTTTAAACAGTTAGTGATTCCCGGCAATTCTGTGTGCGTCAGCGCACGAAATAATGATTACGGATTTCATAAGCATCCACTTTTATGACGTCACATCCATGCAAAATGCGAGACTATTACTCACATGACATGAAGATGTTATATTCATGAGGTATAGCTTCCCGTCTGATGACGAAAATTCATCGTTTATAAAGGGAGGAGAAAAAAAAAAAGA
>CM031610.1:6145261-6165261 GCA_018398815.1 Conus ventricosus
GCAACGTCAACGAGAAGGGCGAGCGATGTCGTCCGAGGAAGAAGCCAGGCACCTTGGTAAGGCCGAAGACTCGGTTAATTCAAACATCGACCATGGCACTCCTCAGTGGAAGCACCCAAGAATCTCTGGTATACCATAGGTGGTGTACACATACATTAATACATATGTAGACATGTGGCCTTCCTTGTACATTAATACATATGTAGGCACGTGGCCTTCCTTGTACATTAATACATATGTAACACGTAGCCTTACTTGTACATCAATACACATGTGGCCAAGCAGCCTTACTTGTACATTAATGCATAGGTAGCCATGTACCCTTACTTATACATTAATACATATGCAGTCACGTGGCCCTACTTGTACATTAAGACATATGTGGCCACGTGGCCTTACTTGTACATTAACACATATGTGGCCACGCGGCCTTACTTGTACATTAACACATATGTGGCCACGCGGCCTTACTTGTACATTAACACATATGTGGCCACGTGGCCTTACTTGTACATTAACACATATGTGGCCACGCGGCCTTACTTGTACATTAACACATATGTGGCCACGCGGCCTTACTTGTACATTAACACATATGTGGCCACGCGGCCTTACTTGTACATTAACACATATGTTAGACTATCGCTCTCAGAACGTTGGCACACAAACCAGTCACAGCAACAGAAGAAAGTCCCTTCAATTAGCTTAAAAAAATATTAACATCAAATACTTTCACAAACATTGTCAACCAGGTGTCCTGACGGACGCACAAATACTCATCGTTTAAAATATGGCCTCAATGGGTGCCACACACACACACACACACACAACACACACACACACACACACACACACACACACACGCACACACGCACGCACGCACGCACGCACGCACGCACACACACACATTCTCTCTCTCTCTCTCTCTCTCTCTCTCTCTCTCTCTCTCTCTCTCTTTCTCATACCAAACAAAAACTCCCTTGTCCACACAAACTTATAGAATAGCTTTCGTTCCTGGGTTTGGCCTCAGCAGTCACAAAATCTTTACAATCTCCGCAACCTCACGTCTGCTTACGAAATACAGTCTGTGCCTGTCCCCTTCCTAGTAACAAACATCTGTGCCTGTCCCCTTCCTAGTAACAAACATCTGTGCCTGTCCCCTTCCTAGTAACAAACATCTGTGCCTGTCCCCTTCCTAGTAACAAACATCTGTGCCTGTCCCCTTCCTAGTAACAAACATCTGTGCCTGTCCCCTTCCTAGTAACAAACATCTGTGCCTGTCCCCTTCCTAGTAACAAACATCTGTGCCTGTCCCCTTCCTAGTAACAAACATCTGTGCCTGTCCCCTTCCTAGTAACAAACATCTGTGCCTGTCCCCTTCCTAGTAACAAACATCTGTGCCTGTCCCCTTCCTAGTAACAAACATCTGTGCCTGTCCCCTTCCTAGTAACAAACATCTGTGCCTGTCCCCTTCCTAGTAACAAACATCTGTGCCTGTCCCCTTCCTAGTAACAAACATCTGTGCCTGTCCCCTTCCTAGTAACAAACATCTGTGCCTGTCCCCTTCCTAGTAACAAACATCTGTGCCTGTCCCCTTCCTAGTAACAAACATCTGTGCCTGTCCCCTTCCTAGTAACAAACATCTGTGCCTGTCCCCTTCCTAGTAACAAACATCTGTGCCTGTCCCCTTCCTAGTAACAAACATCTGTGCCTGTCCCCTTCCTAGTAACAAACATCTGTGCCTGTCCCCTTCCTAGTAACAAACATCTGTGCCTGTCCCCTTCCTAGTAACAAACATCTGTGCCTGTCCCCTTCCTAGTAACAAACATCTGTGCCTGTCCCCTTCCTAGTAACAAACATCTGTGCCTGTCCCCTTCCTAGTAACAAACATCTGTGCCTGTCCCCTTCCTAGTAACAAACATCTGTGCCTGTCCCCTTCCTAGTAACAAACATCTGTGCCTGTCCCCTTCCTAGTAACAAACATCTGTGCCTGTCCCCTTCCTAGTAACAAACATCTGTGCCTGTCCCCTTCCTAGTAACAAACATCTGTGCCTGTCCCCTTCCTAGTAACAAACATCTGTGCCTGTCCCCTTCCTAGTAACAAACATCTGTGCCTGTCCCCTTCCTAGTAACAAACATCTGTGCCTGTCCCCTTCCTAGTAACAAACATCTGTGCCTGTCCCCTTCCTAGTAACAAACATCTGTGCCTGTCCCCTTCCTAGTAACAAACATCTGTGCCTGTCCCCTTCCTAGTAACAAACATCTGTGCCTGTCCCCTTCCTAGTAACAAACATCTGTGCCTGTCCCCTTCCTAGTAACAAACATCTGTGCCTGTCCCCTTCCTAGTAACAAACATCTGTGCCTGTCCCCTTCCTAGTAACAAACATCTGTGCCTGTCCCCTTCCTAGTAACAAACATCTGTGCCTGTCCCCTTCCTAGTAACAAACATCTGTGCCTGTCCCCTTCCTAGTAACAAACATCTGTGCCTGTCCCCTTCCTAGTAACAAACATCTGTGCCTGTCCCCTTCCTAGTAACAAACAAAAGAGAGAAAAAGAAGGAAATCGCGTGCGTCCAAAGCCGATCTAGGGAATAATTCCCCCGAAGAGAAATTAATCAACTTCTTAAAATCAATGCACAAAATGTTTTTATGTGCAGATATACTAAGCTTCGTTTTCATTCTCTTCACGTCTTTTCCAATATTTAAAAAAAAAAGAAAGAAAATATCTTTATCTGTAGAAATATGAATCTTCGGGTTTTGTTTTTCTCTATTCATGTCTCTTAACCGCATCTTCTCTGAAGGTTTGTGATGCTTATCATAGGCTAGTCGTGGCCTTCTCTCTCTCTCTCTCTCTCTCTCTCTCATACACCTATCAAGTATGCGCCCTCGCCCTCGCCCTCGCCTCCACGTACGACGACCAGTCTGCCCTCCGAGATAACTGACCAACCTCCAGGTGACAAATGTTAAAAGGTATTTTGAAGTAACTCCGCCAGTTAGCATGGACAAACGAATCACAAGACCAAAAAAAAGATGATGCCTTTCGACCCCTTCAGATCTTCTTCCGGCAAGACAGACAACACTCAGGACAACGAAAACGGAGAACGAGCCATCACTTATCTTCTCAAATTCGGCGCAAGGTGGGCGTTTATTTCAAATACCTGTTAAAATTTGTTTCAATTTCCGACCGCAGTCACCTCACTGTGCAACCTCCAGCTGATAAGCCAATCCCCTTGTGTGGCTTGTGCTCCACGTTCAGTGCGTGCAAGGTGCGAGGTTTCCATGACCAGGGGACCGGGGCACAAAGCAGATAAGAAGACGTTAAAAATTCCTCTCTTTTCAAAAGCTTGCATAATTAATCTGTAGTTTCCGTCAATATGCTCGTTTTATGTACCCAACACTTATCAAACGACCAGGAACTTAGACACATCTTTTTACTGAATTACATATGAATAAAACAGCGGAGAAAACAAAAGACGCAGTTTCATACGTCTCTTATGCAGATTCGGTACCCGTTTGTACTCGACTTCATCTTTGATGGAAAGATGATAGATAATGCATCTCAGCGGGGAGGCAAAGAATGATCTCTCTTAGTGTGTACAGGTATAACCCCCGCCCCCCCCCCCCCCCCCCCCACACACACACACTCCATAAATAGTAACGTCCAGAGAGAACAGGAAAGGGGCATTCTGGGCCACTTCCGCCCTCACTCAGTTCGGGCGAAAGTAACCCAGAATGCCCTTTCCCTGTTCTCTGACAATTAAGACTTCAATAACCAAAAATAACGATTATCTACAAACAAACATACTGTGTACGGTTGTCCGTTTTAAATACTAATTTACTAAAGTTTTCATAGAGTAACGTAGGGAAAGTATCGGGACTAAAACACGCCCCATAGAGTAACGCAGGAGAAAAGCAGTTGTGGCTAAAACGCGCCCATATAAAACCCGGTGGGTGCACCAGGCTATCCGATTACTTCGCGGTATGTTAATTGCAGCGTGGGAGAGAGAGAGAGAAACCCTAAGTTAAGTTGCCCTCAGAACAGACAGACAGACAGACAGGCAGAGAAAGAGACAGAGAGACAGACAGACAGCAGAAAGACACACACACACACACATACATACATACATACATACATACGCACACACACACACACACACACACACCAACACACACACACACTCATAACATTTACACACACACACACACACACACTTCTTCGCATACTTTTCTGTGTCACCTTCCTGACTGCTGTCTACCTCCCTCCTTCCTCTCTTCCACACATGCACCCCCAACCCCTCCACCACCACCTCCGCCACCCCCCACCCCCCCCAACACACACACACAAAACACACACACACACACACACACACACACACACACACACACACACAGAGGGACAGACAGGCAGACAGACAGACAGGCAGAGACAGCCCACTCATACACGCGCGCGCGCGCACCTCACACCTGCTGACAAACTAAGAGGCTAAAAAATCAATACTGCCGCCCCTCTCCTCCCCTCCCCCCACTCCCTAAACGCCGGGCCTGCTGCATTGCAATATATTACATCAGCTTCTCCGCCGCGCGAGGGCGCTTCACAGCGCTCACATGACTAGTAACCAACACCGGTTTCATCATTCTTCTACTGACTGCCGGACGGGTAGGACTTTTTTTATTGCGCTGTGTATTGGGCTTGGTGTGTTATTCTAAAATGGCGAGCCGGTTTACTGAGGAACAGAATTGTGCTATTCAAGATCACAAGTTTTACTTTAACTGCATGTTAGAGTATTTGTCAAAAAAAGAATCAGGTGAAGCATGTTCGTTACCGCCGAAACCGAAAAGAAGTATTGCTTTCCTAGAGGGTGGAGAAAAGAAAAAAGTGAACCGACTGCTTTGGAAATGAACAACTATCTTCAAGGTTTGTTGTTCAAGGAAATGAAAATGACATTACCGAACAAGATGAGGCCAATTATAATAAGTGTTTAACTGTTGATGAGATGCTTCCTTTTTTAAAAAGCGGCGCTATGTTGATAAAACAAAATAAAAGCAAAACAATTCATCACGCGTTGATTGTTGGGCGCTGGCTTGAGACAGCTAAAGCCATGTTGAAAGAGCAAAAACGCATCAAACATGGCGTTCATTTCTTGAGGCGCGGGTGGGCATGTCTGATTCATATGCCAGAAAACTTATTCAGATTTCAATATGTTTTTATAACTATCCTAAATTTCATAAGCTAGGAATCAGTATAAATGAACTGTGTAGCAAACGCCAAACCATTATTAGGCTTATGCAACTGGATAACGATTTTCGAATGTTCTGGCAAACAAACTAGATAGGGCTAGGCAGGCCTTAGTACATCTACCAGTATGGAGGAGGAGTAGTGTGTGGCTAGCACTATCTTCATATAAATGCTCCAAATATACAATGACGGATGTACTACTACTGGCAATTAGAGCCGCCATAAAAGCTTGGCTACAGCAATTACTGCTGTAACTCTGCCAAAAGCCAGTTGCAAGCCTGGTTGAGAAAAGAGGAGCACAGCAAACTAGGCCAAGTGATCATATGTGATCACTTGACCTGCAAAGCGCAGCAGCTTGCCGCCAATGACGTCAGCACGGAGCACCTGCAAACTAGGCCAAGTGATCATATATGATCACTTGACCTGCAAAGCGCGGCAGAAACCTGCAAAGCTCAGCGGCAAACTAGGCCAAGTGATCATATGTGATCACTTGGCCTAGTTGATTGAGGTGCCGCGGACAAACCTGTTAGTCACAAAGCAAGAAGTGGGCCTAGTAGTTTCACTTCTTGTTTGTGTTTTGTCCTACCCCACGCATGCACCACCCCCACCCCCACCCCACGCACGCACGTCCCCCCACCCCCGCCCCTGGACTGTCTATTGTGTGTTGTTTGTTTTGTTTTTGTCCTGCCCCACGCATGCACACCCCCCCCCCACCCCACGCACGCACGTCCCCCCACCCCCACCCCACGCACGCACACTCAAGTCATCCACAAGTTCTTAACTGAAGTTACCCCAAGTCACTTCTAAGTCATCCTTAAGTTCTTACTTAAGTTATTCTCAAGTTGTCCTTAAGTCATCCCCAAGTCACCCCAAGTTACTTCAAGTTCTTAATAAGTTCTTGATTAAGTTCTTGATTAAGTTACCTCAAGATCATAACTAAGTCATCCTTTAAGTACAACTAAGTTCTTATTAAGTTATCTTATAATTATCAAAAAAATACAAGCTATGTTTTTATCTTAAATAGTAGATGTCTAATATAGTACACACACGCCTCAAAAAACGTGTCATCGTTGAGGATGTCTTGCTCAGCGTTTTCTGCATAGATCTTAATGAAGGCCTTACATCCTAAGCAACCACATGATTACAATTCTGGTCTATGGAAATGTCTTTTATAGACTCCATGTCTTTATTTATTGACTTTATCATTTTATAATACGCCATGATCTATTTTTATTAAAAATTTAAAATTAAGTTCTTAAAATATTATTCCATTATAAATGGATCAAAATGATGCTTTGTTATTGGCGGTTTTGGCGTGCAGTTTGTGTTCGGCTTCTGTATTTAGCGTGGAGATTGTTTGGGCTCTTGTTTTTGCCAGCGTTGTTTATATATTTATAACCGTAATAACCGCCCCCAACAGCAGCGATGGCGCCAAAAATGGGAACAGTTTTAAGTTCAATATTCCATGAAGACTTTGGGCCCTTGTATCGCATGGAGTTTTTTATAGCTGGCATTGAATCAACTTGTTCTGGCGTTGGCGGTGTTATGTTTTCATGATGAGTCATATTCTGTAACATTAATTTTTTTTGTCTGTTCCACTCTGCTAATTTTTTTCCTGCTTCAACACGCCCAGGATTTTTAATGGCCTCCACCTGATTCAGCGTTTTCTGATGATTTTCTGGCTTGGTTACTTTCTCCACCTGATTCAGTGTTTTCTGGTTCTGCTGATTTTCCAGATCGTTCATTTGAAGGGAAATAAAATCTATATGATTAAAAGTTATTAATCCCATGATCGCTGGCGATAACAATGTTCCAAATCTGTAGTATAGATCACAGCCTAGAGACTCTAATGACTTTGTTAAAACTGGATCTTGCGTTAAATCATACGTAAGATCTTGTTCAGAATCAATGGAGCAAATCTACTGACTAGTTTAGTGTACAAACTAAGAACCGTTTGCCCCACACTTTTCACCATTTTAGACCCTAACTGCGCCTCATACCTGTTATGATACTTTATAATGTTTTTGCGGCGACATCTGTTGAATCTGTTCAATGCTGAATTCAGTTCCGAGGAACTTTTGTTTTCCCACATGCTGCCAAAGAATACAGCCTTTCCTTTTTAAGCATAATAGCTTGATCATCAACTTTGGGCATTCATAAGTTCAGGAAGGTTTAGGCCGCCTTGTAGCTGTAGTAGATCATTGCTGTTCATGTTTTTTATTAAATTATAATTATTTTATTTTAAAAAATGAGCACCGAAAAAACTATTGCTAACCTTGTATACCATTCTGCTGTTATTGGAGGCCTAAGTGTAGGATACTCAATGCTCGGTAAAAGCTTGTTAAGAATTAAACCAGCAGATCTTGGCAAACTAGACTTTGAGGATTCAGCAAAGCTGATTGCTATCATTGCAGCTTCGGTTGCCACGAAAGATTTTCTGGTTAAGCAAGGAATAATTCCAGACAATATAAATATGTAAGAAAAAAATACATTTATAAAAAATGGCTCACTCGCAATAATGATAGGCGGCGCTGTGGTGAATGCGCTTGCTTTTAGCGGAAGTAATTTCGCATTTAGTAAACTGGGGAATGATGGCGAGAGAAAAAGACATAACAAAGCTATGAGGAACTAGCAGCTGCACAAGACGCCTATGAAAGGCAGAGAACTTGAGCAGTTAGATTTTATTAATGACACACTGAAAAGACAGGGGCATGCAGCTTACATATTTAAAGATGTTGATCAAGCAATAAAACAATATTATCTAGTAACAGGCAAACCGGTCCAGACATTGCCCCCACCAAAATTCAGTGACTTTTATCAACCATCAGAAAAACAAAAGATGCAAGAAATCGGTTTATTGTCGTTGGTATGACTGTTGTGTATTTGTTGCACATAATATTGGCTGAATAAAAAATGAACAAAATCCATTATTCGCCCAAAGGAATATTGGAAGGGGATCACAGCAATACAAAAGCTAAGCCAAGCGGCGGGGGTCAGTGAACAAACAGCAAAGGAATGGTTATCTAAACAAGCGATTTGGCAAATTTATTTACCTGCGCCTAGACGAATACAGAGACCGCACTTTGTCAATACAACTCCAAACGACACCCATCAAATGGATCTTCTATATTTACCCTCTGATAGGATTAGACGAAAAAGATTTAAGTACGCACTCACAGTCATTGACATGGCTTCAAGATACAAAGATGCGGAACCATTAACACAAAAGAGTGCTTCTGCTGTTGCTGTCGCTATACAACTGATATACCAACGAGGGCCACTAACTTATCCTCGCATGATTCAAGTTGACGATGGAAAAGAATTTAAAGGCCAATGAAATCAATTATTGTTAAAACACAGAGTTACTATTAGAAGAGGCATTCCGGGAGTTCACAGATCACAGGCTTTAGTCGAAAACTTTAACAAACAGTTAGCTGAAAGACTTTTTTCCTACCAGTATCATAGAGAGCTGATTGACAATTCTCGCAACACAGAATGGGTTAGAAGACTGCCCTCATTTTGCGCGCAATGAATAATGAAGAATTTAAAGGGCTAAAACCAGTACAAGCAATCAAAAGAAAAACAATAAATGTTGCTGAAGACTCCAGTACACCCACAAACTATTACCGTTTGGTTTTGAAAGTAAGGTACCTTTATTTACCGGAGAAGCAGAAGGGGACACTCGCATCAGGCAACCGATCCAGTTTGGAGTGTTGATCCATATGAAATAAAAAGAATTGTAAAAATGAATCCGCCCGTGTATTATTTACGAGAAACTGACACAACAAAACAACCAGCTCCTCAAAGATCTTTTGTGAAAGAAAAAACTGCAGATAATCCCACCAGACACAGTTCCGCTTTAATTAATTTACGGTTCTCCAGTGCCCGATTGCATATGAAAACTCTGGATTAACAAACACCCGTTTTGTGTTTGTTCTATCTAACGACACTTCTTGTTACAACTGTTGTGTTGATCTCATGTAGATTAGATCGCAGTTTTTACGTTGACATGATGAAAAGTCTTATTGTCAAACAATGCTTCTTTGTAGTTGTCATGTGATATGTTTGACTGCACAACACTGCGAGATATTCCCTTTGCTTTCTTAATGATTTTCCTCCTGGCTCGAAATACTGTACATTTTCGACCTTAACCCCACATACTCCTTAATCACCCCTCCAGATAATTCATCCTCATCTTTCCTAAAACCTTCTTGTTAGTAATTGAATGTAAAGGCGAGTCTTTAGGTAATCAGATGTATCATACCATCCCGCATGTCCTTTAGCCACTTCGGTTTCCATGTCTTTATAGATGTCTTCAGTAGGGATATCTATAACAAAACTATCTGATCTGTGTAAAGCACTCTGGACTCTGGATACGAGGGCTAAAGTAGTCATAAAGAAATTCTAACATCAAAGCTTTGATAATTCCTAAAACAGTAAACCCGATAAAAACAGTTTTGTCCAATTTGACTTTCTTTTTTTTTCATCATTATGCCAAAAAGCTGATCATGAAATCTTCTGAAGTCCTGATAATTTGGTTTGAAGTTAGCTTAATTGCTTCGTTCTCTTTGGTGACCAATCTAACATCTTTACGCTTGTGCGATTCTCCATAGTCTTTCCGAAACAGCTGTTGTTCATCAGCTTGAAAAAGTCTTTTTCTGAAGCATCTGCGATTTAGTTCTAAGATCAGTGTTCTTCATGATGTATGGTTTCATGAACTGTTCTTGATCAAAAGCAATTATGCGATGAACTGCTGTCAACTTCAACCCATGTCTTAAATAAAATTGTAGAAGTCTGTAATGGCAGACATAATTTTTTTTGCCTCGAAGATTAGGCACAAGTTTAGGCGTTCTCTTGGATCCATCTTAGACTTTCTGCTGCTAATGGATAGTCATTATGGAGTCATGGAGTTCATGAGGATATTCTAAGTCAACTTCTAGAATGAAGCCACGCTGCTGATCAGGCGTTAAACTGTTCAACCACTTAATGCCTTTTGAATATTATTTGTACCTGTGTACATTTTAAAAGTTGCGTAATGGAAGTGATTGCGCCATTGCCCATCCATACAGATTGTTTCATCTAAATACATAGATAGTTAGACCTTTTACTCGATCAATAATGATCCAAGTATTTGTTGTTTGCTTTACAGTAATGATGCGATGCCATACTAATTCCTCCACGCAATCCGTTTTCAATCATCTGAATCATTGGTAGTCAGACAATAAATCAATCTGTACTCCAGTAAACTTAAGAAAGCGTCCCAGCTCATCCCGGCGCAGAAATATAGTGCGCAGGATCCAAACTGTAATGTTTCATGCAGTCTTTCTATAATTTTCAAAGACGTCCGCCAACAAACATACATCTGCCATTAAATAGGAGTCATGATAGTCTCCCATCGTTTTACAATCTAACTTTTGCCAAGCATCTTGAGCATGCTGGTAATCGGATCACTGATGTCCTTTCCTCTAAGACTAGAAAAGAACGCGCCTTTAGAGGAAGTGTATCTTCATCAAACCTTTCCCAACTGTTCAATACTCATAAGGGTAAACGCCCTTTCTAACGAGAGTTGGTCAAAATATTCTTCCGTTATTGGGCAGGACTTTAAGGACATAGCCAGTGACTCTAATGAACCCATCATGTGTTGCATAAGTCATAAAAAGACATGTTATTCAGATTAAAGCACATGTACTTTTCTGATGATTGTGCAATGCATGCTACCCTGAAGGCGCTGGTTACTGCTTGCAATATAAGATGAGAGTCGTAACCTCGCAAGTTATGAAAGAAGATGGGCAGCTTCCATGTCTTTGTTCAAACTTTAGTTGAAGATTGCATTTACTGTGCGCTGCACCTCTAAACTTTCCACTAATGTGATCATGGTCTCTTACTGTGGGGTTTACACTCTTGGGCGTTAGCTCTAAACCGCAAATCCAACAATGCGTGGCTGAGTCCATACTGTTGTTGGTCTTCAGCGTCATTATGATTTCAGATAAATTCAGATTATTAGAACAGTCATTGCGCACTTGCTGCATGCGTTTTAAGAATGTTTCTGCAGCATCTGGTCCTCTATATAATTCTGGTTCTGAATAAACGCCATCCGACCTGACAACAATGAAGGCAAATGAACAAATCTGATGATTACTCATTAAGACTGTTTTTCGAAGTTTTTGTGGCGCTGGCCCTTCATAAGGAACAATGAGTGATTCAAAGTCTGCGTAAACTACTATGGAGAATGTTGCAGTTTTTCCAGTTCTTAAAACTAACTTTAGATCCGGGTGGGGCGTAATTAGTTCTGTATTACAGTCTACAGAACTTTTACAATGTTTATATGTTTCACATCGCAGCTTGCACAGATGGAATTCTTGTTAAACATTTTCTGCAGAATTCTTGTTGCTATGTTTGTTTGTAGTATAACTCAATAATCTACTCATTGTGCGTATCAATGTGTAATGGGTAGCCCCGCTGGTGAAAACATTAGTAATAAGTCAACATGATTTTTGTCTGGTTCGCCTATTGTTGGACTGTTCTTGGACACTTTAATTGGCGCCAAATTTGTTTCCTCATCCCATGTGTATACATTAACAGTTATTGGTTTGTTTTGTTCTTCAAACTTGATCAATTTGGTCTACACTAACAGGAAAGGATATTCCATTGAAGTTAAGATCTTTGGCGTATTGCCGATAGTTAGTCACTCTTTCTGCGTGTTCACGGACATGATGCAGCCTTGCAAGAAACACCACATGAAACATTTGTCGTCTGAATTCTTTATGTTTAAAACTGCTCTCTTTAAAACCAACTCTCGGGGTAGCGGAATGTAAGCCTTGCCTACAATCGGTGCATACTTAGCCTGTTTTAATCTAATCTCTAAGACTTCGCCCTCTGACCAACCAGAGCCTCTCATTTAGCTTCTTCAGCGCAAGCATCAAACTGTGTAAGCAGTTGGTCTGCCCAACCGGGTGTTAAGTCATTATGAGAAAGAATAGTCTGCTGTTTAGTTGAAACCAGACTTCTAGATTTTCTTCATTTATTGTTACATAGTCGATTAAAACAGCTAACATTACTTTAACTGGCGGGTCTATTGTTAGTTTGCCTGAACTTGAGAAATTGCATGAACAACACTTGCCTGTACGTTTGTTGGGTCAATGACTTCTAAATCAATATCATTCAGTGCTCTTGATAAACGCTCTCTCTCGAGCATTCCTTCAAACAATTCGTCTTGTCCTTCATATATCTTAGCCATGCTGTCTTTCTTTTCTAAGCCAACATATTTATTTAAATTAAAAAAAATACAACGCTTAATCAGAATCAATATCGACGGTCTTTTTGCGCTTGGACTCATAAACTAAAGTAAAACACCTTTTGGTGTTGTTAATGTGAGCTGTTTAGAACAGAGTTTAATGTCTCGTTTACTTTTTTTAAGCATTCCTTTTTTATCTGCTCGGGGTCTGGCTGTTGAGAAAAACTTGTCCTCGCCTTTCTTTGAAGATCAAACTTTGTCTTTTGTAGTCACAAAATCGGCCTGTAAACGATTAAATTCTTCATCCGTGATGTTTGAGTCAACAAGCGCTTTATTTATTGTCAGTTTTTAAACGAACTAAGTTTAGCCGTTATTAGTTGAACCATAGCTGTGTGCTTTTGGAGTTTAGTTTTTAATTTTTTGCCAGCCGCACTTACAGCTAATGAACACAGACCGAGAGCTAAAGACAAACCTCCTAGAGGTAAAGCTGCGGGTGCGCCTATGCCCGTTGCTAAGAGACCAACACTCGTTCCTGCTGATAGAGCACTTATAGTCGATGCCCCAGTATTAACATATGTAACAGCATTAAAGGCAGCAGAATACCTTCTTTGGTTTTGCTGTATTTTGAAAGGTCTTGCTCTAGTACTTGCTGCATTTGCGTAATGTTTGTTAATCTAAAGGTTTTTATTTAGGGGTTTCTACTATCTCTTCTTTTGCGGCGCTGTAGGCACGTTTGGATAAACCTGAACAGACATGCTTTTTAAAAATAAAAATAATTTAGTATTGTATATCTTTTAATCTGTTATTTTCAATATTCAGCTGCGCATCATATATTAAAAACAAATGTACATTAAGCGGTTTTATCGGCTTCTTCTTCTTTATCAATTTGAATGTTTATTACGTCTCTCACAGCTCTCCCGCTTCCATGCAACTGATTATCCTCTGTTGACCTTAGGTCAATCCATAAACCGTATTTCGTTGTTAAATAATCATCAAGCCTAACATTGTGAAGATGTAAATCTTTAGACACAAGGTCTGCTGTTAGACTTCTACCCCTCCCACCCCCAAACAATTTTCTTATTTCGTCAAAATGATGATAAGGTCTAAGCCCGCTAGCGTAGATTTGGTTAGACTACCATCAATTGTACATTGCACTTTCGCTATTTTAGGATTAAAAAACTTTTCACTTGCTCTTTTGAACGGTTTCTCATCTTCACACAGCAATAAAATACCTTTAAGCGATCTTGCTGCGACACTAAAACTAAAAATTCCATATAGTGTCTGCCCTGCTTCTGGATATGTTGTATGATGAATCACTCTTTCGTAATATATTGATAATTTTGACTGATATTGTTGCTCAATCAGCCTTGCTAAATTAGGGTTGCTAACAACGTCAAACTCTAACGAGATGTCAGAAATGCTGTACTTTGCTTCGGTGTCTGATGATCTGATAACGCGTTTGTATTCATTAAAAGTTAGTTCATATGACAATCTGTCTTTTAATGCTCCTTGAAAGTACGGTGCATGCGCTTTTAACAACTCAAAATCTAAGGGAATGGAAAAGCGATTTCCATACGCAAAATTTACAGCTGCATGCTTTTTGTTGTCTTTAACATCTGCGGCGTCTATTCTGTTTTAGTCCATCTTCATTTTCGATTCCTTGAAACGCAAGATCAGCCCTTTCATTCTCGGTAGCATAGATCAGAATAGGTTAAAAATATGCTGCATTGTGTAAAGAAAATATTTCTTGCCCCTCAAGTTTTATAGAAATTTTCTTAACAATTGCCCGCCCCAAATTCTGGACAACTGTCCTGTTTGTGTCTGTTGTTGAATCGAGTACTATTTTGAAAGTAAGACGCGCAGAGCCTGGCACAATCACTTCATCTGCTCCTAGGTCCGGAAATTTGACAGTAAGAATTTGATCTGCATCAATAGTAGATGGATTTTTGGAACAGTAATATTCCGTTTATTTCCCTTCACGCCAAAGGGTTCTTTCAGTCTTCTATGCGGGTCAAGAATCAAGCCATATGCATGTAACATTTTTTTATAAAACAAAATAAAAAAATTAATTATTAAAGAAACATGGCAGGCATTGAAGATGAAGATTATGATGTTTTTGATCGTGGAACGACATGAGTGATTCCCCTTGGGAGCGGCATCGCTCGGGGCTCTCATTGCATGATGAATTAGCAGAAATCGGAGTACATTACCAACAAGTCGGTATAAATTAACAGAAAGTAAGGTCAGATCATTATACCAAAGTTTAGGCCAAGAACCTCCCGAATTTATAGACCCTAATGATTTTGAAGTAAAAGATGACCATTTGTTTGTGAGGACGACCAAGGACAACTTGTTCAGCTTACAACTAAAAAAGACCCATCAAAGTTTTTAGCCGTGGTTCAATTAGAAATAGACTCAGTGTGAAAGATCAAATCGCCTTGGCCTTGTTAGGCCAAAATTAGGGTGGAGGCAGTTGCTAAACTTCAAAACACACTGCAAGAACTCCCAACAGATAACCAAATGCAAAACATGGAACTTAAAGAATAAATCAATCAGCAGGTGAATTAATAAATGTAATAGAAGCAGAATCCAGTTTTCAGAAGAAACAGCGTTAAAGACTATACAGCACTCGCCGCTACCCATGCGAGAAATAGCGCCCTTGATCGTACTTTAAGAACCATCAGAGGCGAATTAACAAACAATTTAGCAAAACTAGGTGAACTAGATGAGCATATAAAAAGAGAAAAAGAAAAACTCGTTGAGCTGATGACGCCAACTTAGGGCCTAATATTAAAGAAAGAATAACCCAAAGACTAAAAGATCTTGAACAAGAGAGATCAGCAAGACTAGAAGTGCTAACTACTAACCGAGACCAATTACGAACTCAAGTGAATAGAATAAGGAAACTATCCGAAAAATTTTATATGAAGACACAACGCTAGCAGAACGAATCCGAACACTGTTTAGAGAGCAAGGTGTCACATTAGCAAGCGTTATAAACGGCCTTAGGATTTGCAATAAGCACACTGGTGTTGGCTATTACAGGCGGCGGCGGTCAAAGTCCAGTGCTTCCATCGCCATCGCCTCCCCCTGATAAATCATGGGTAAAAAAACAGCTTGATCATCTTGCGAGTTTATTAAAAAAATTAGCTGTAAAGCTATAAGACTCTTTACCAGGTATATTAGGAGGTATTGTCAGCTGGCTTTTGTCTACTGCAAGCAAAGTAGTTGGCTTTATGGCCAAGCACTTATGGACATTAGTTCTTGTAATAGTTGGGTTAATTTTTAGTAAGATAAAGACCAAGTAATCCTAGGCCTGTTAATCCAAGAACAAGCGCTGTCTTTTCATATTCATGGTCATCGCGAACAGAGTCCGCGAGCTTTGCTGAGTCTTCAATGACTTTGGGGTTTGGACTTCGGGGATTGGATGACTTAATCTTGGATGTTCTTTTATTGTTTGTAATATTACGGGCCCAGAATTTATGTCGTTTTTTCCCAACCTTCTGTTCATTGCCTGCTATAAAGAATTTCATTATTATAGTTTATTATTGTTCCTACCTGGAGTCTGAGGTCAGAAGGTAGCATGTATAAACCAGTGCCAACAGCAAAGTCTACTTTCGATCTTGCGTATTGTAAAAACATTTTGGTACCTTTTAATACTTGAAGGTAAATCAACTGTAGAATTAATGGCATCCTCTAAATTTGCTAAGTATTGTTTTTGCGCGTCAAAGCCAGTAGAAGGATCAGTTATGCTCGATCTCGTTTGTGCTTGCGAGCCTAGCAAACACCAAACGTAAGTACGAATAGAGTCGTTTATTCGTTCTATTCCCGCTCTAGTTAGGCCCTTAGAAGTGTCTAAGATAAATGTTGTCCATGCTGTTTATGGTCTTGCTCTATGGACCCAAGGTGAAAGCTGTTTCGCTTGAAGAGAAAGATGTTAAGGAGGATTCCAGTCATATTTAAACTTTCTGTGCATGCCCCAAAAATAAGGGTGCCTAAGCCATGATTAAAATCCAACTTTTGTCTAAAGTCTGTCTTGATGTTAATATTGAATTCGTTACAGATCCTTTCAAAGCCTTCATGTCTATTCTGTTGCTGAATGGATTAAACGATTTGTCATTCGGTAATGGCGCTTGCAATTCAGTCAAAATACGTCTGAAGGTGTAATAAAAATGAAATCTGTACACTGACCTAACCAAAGGATCAGGATGATTTAAATGATCGGCATACGACACTCCACACCCAGTTGATGCACAAAACACGGCAAAGTTTAACTGGTTCTGATAAAACTGCATCGGATGACTAAACCACGCTTTCGCGATGTAGTCTTTTTTAATAGGGGGGTTAAGATATCTGTTTAATGGAGTACTCACCTTTTATGAAAGGTGACAGTCTGGGTCACAGCAATGTCGAGGGTGCCAGTTGTTATATTTTTAAGATTGTAGTGCGGCCCAACAGAATATTTTGCATCAGTATATTTGAATGCACTCATTTTTATTTTGTTCAAAAATGTTTGTAACAATAACAACTCAAGACCGCCCTTCGTTTTTAGAACATGCTGTTAAGAACGATTGCGGAACCAAAATGGTCGCACTCCATGAAATATTCTACAAAGTCGTATGGTTTAATATAACTGAATCCAGGAAGAATAACAAGATTCAAAAATTTAATAATAAAGGAAACTTAGTTGGCCAGTTAATCATACCTGATGGTTATTACGGATTTTGCTCACTAAAAGAAGCAATGAGCTACTTCGACATTACTCTCAAACTTAACAATGCAAATCTAAAAACAATGTTAACATTCATACCTGAAAAAGAAGCAGTAGGTTACCTTTTTGATGTAGAGCTAGCTAAAATGTTAGGCTTTGCAGCTAACGCTCAAAGATTTATAGTTACACAAAACAAAACTACTTATGTGGGAGAAAATCCGCTCGATCTTGCATTACATTCATTACTCTATGTTCATTTAGATGAGCTGAGCACTGATGAAAACTTATATGATGGAAGGCCCTCAACTGTTTTAAGAGCTCTGCCGTCAGGGAAAGCTGCATATTGCGATTATGAAATTATACAATTCCCTAATTTACAGTTTAAAAGATTAGTTTGTGGGAGGGTTGGATCATTTAATATAAAAATCAAAGACAAAACGGGGAAAGCCGTGAAATGTGATAATCTGCACATTGTTTTGGAAATAAAATAATAAACTGTACTAAAAATGTCGCGGGGGCCAGAAGAACCAGGAGTTACATTAGCGCCTGTAAGGTGTATAACTTTAGAATTAAAAGACCTTGCAGACGTTGCGGACTTTGAAAAAATGGTGAGATAGGCGCTTTGTATGGTTTTGAGTACACTAAAGATGGTGATTATAAACGTAAAGAGGTTGCCGACAGCAAAAAGTTTCCTAAACTAGAACAACTGCGCAATCTAGAGGCAAATAATGTTGGCCAGTATGAATATAAAATAGTTCGAAAACCTGACCTCAAATGGCACTTAGAACCATATTTAGAATGGGACATAAAATTTGAATTCATAAGCCCATTTACATATTTTAGCCGTCAAAAAAGTTTCAGAAAAGCATTCAACTCTGGCCCTTTACATGTAAGTCTTATGCCGGACGACAATAGTCGGAAAGAGATTGAAATAAAGCCGTATGGGAATAAACAGTACATCCTCCACAGAAGAGAAACGGTTTTAAAGGATGCTTCTACAAAATTACAGTTCATTCCGCAAATGAAATTAGGAGACACGTTCACAATGATATTTGAAATTTCTGTCTTAAAAGATAAGGAGAGGGATGGGGTTGTGGGCGTTAGTGACGTCCTTCTAAAGGGAATTCTAATTAGCTGGCAAAACTTAGACGTTGAAAATCTTAAAGTTACCGTCGTCATTCTTCACAATGACGAGGATATTAAGGTCATAACAACAAGCAACAAAATCAATATTAGTCTAAATAGAAACAATCTTACAGAACTGAATTGGATTAATCTTACACATTTAGGCCTCGTAGGGTTTTATTATACTGAACAAGTTTTAACAGAGAGCATGATAAAAACAATAACTGGATTAGATTAAATTCTGCTATAAAACTATGGAGCAGTTAAACTTTATGACAAAAACTCCTCATTGCTCATTGATTTGTGGGCAGACTGGTTGTGGAAAAACAATATTTATCCTCGACCTGTTACAAACAGTTTATCGTTATAATTTTAATCATATTGTGGTTTTCTGTCCAACACTTAAATGGAACAAAGCATATCATGATAGAAGGTTTATATGGACAGATGATAACATATATTTAGTTGATCCTAGCAATAAACTGAGTGAGTGTTTAGAACAGTTTTATAGACTGTTTGAAGGAACGCAGACACTATTTATTATAGATGACTGTTCAGCAGAAAGAGACATAGTTAAAAAGAGAAACACTTTATCAAAACTTGCTTTCAGTGGAAGACATGCTAGAATAAGTGTGTGGATTTTATGCCAAAAATATAACTCAGTTTTAAAAGACTTTAGAGAACAGTTAAAGACTGTAGTGTTATTTCACATGAAAGACAGAGACTCATTTGAAGAATGTTTGCGTGAAAATGATGTTATTGAAAATGACCAGGAAAAACACAGGATTAAACAAAAACTGAAATCTGAAAAGTTTAGTAAATTAGTATTGAAAACGGATAACCCTACACAGTATGTTTGTTTGTAGATAATCGTTATTTTTTGGTTATTGAAGTCTTACTTGTCAGAGAACAGGGAAAGGGGCATTCTGGGTTACTTTCGCCCAAAACTGGGTGAGGGCGGAAGTGGCCCAGAATGCCCCTTTCCCTGTTCTCTTCCAGTGATTGGTGGAGGAAACAAGCGGCATTCTCATTCTCCTAGGCGTGGTTGACCTTTCACGGTGAAGCCGGACAACTGTCATGGCTGCTGTCTCGGACCGACAGCTGAACGCATTAAGATCATCAGGAATCACTCTGCGTCTGTATGAAACAGTTATCGATCTGAATGGACCGCATACCGCAGCTTAAGATACAACTATCGTTCTGGTGGTATCAGTGTGGTGTTAGATAAGCCCCTTCCCCAGCGACTCTACTGGAATGGTTACTCCCCACCTCCCCTCAAGGTCTAGGTCGAGTCCAGAGAAACTTAAATGCATTGCTCACAGCTTCATGACTGGGGTTGGGAGGCAGGTGCGAGACCTCTCACTATAAACCTCCAAAAGCCAACGCTATTCCCAAAAGAATAAAAGAATTTCTTTGTTGAAGGCGATTTTCGATTCCTTTCTTGATGTTTCGGATCGGGGCTTAGGTGCTAGTGGTGTGAGGGATGGGAGGTGGTGCGAATAGGAGCGGAGGTCTGACAACCATGTGACCCCCACCTACTTCCCACCGCCTCATGCCGAAGTGTTTCTTGGTTCGTGCGAGACAAGTACGTTTCTAATATTGGGTGATAAACAGCGCTGTTCTCCCCATCTTTGGCGAGTTAGCTTGTTTGATCTTGGTGGTTTCTTTAGTGACATCCGCTGGGCCCTAAGCAAC
>CM031610.1:6170261-6192761 GCA_018398815.1 Conus ventricosus
GGCTTTTTTCTTTCTTCTAGAAAACAACCGCATTTGTCCTAAATCATAAGCTCATTGGGATGTGAATTTTCACACATGCATGCCTACTATCATAGTTATATATATAGGACCGAACGAATCGAAAAAGTCACGTTCGAAATATTTTTTTTCCAAGGCATTGTTGTTTGTTATTTTTGCTTTCAGTTTAATCTTACATCACTCACTAGACGTGTTCCCCACTGAGCTAAATCCAGGTTTTTCCTGTCAGTAGTCGCGTCACCAGAAAATCACCAGAAACCCGGAATGTGTCACAAGGACCAACCGCCGAGGCCAGAGGCTACCTTATGTAATAAGACCTGGGGTGGGGGGGGGGGGGGGGGGGGGGTGGGGGGGGGTTCATGGTTCGAACTTCATCAGAGCACACAGACCTCCTCAGTTGTTGGTTTGTTGCCTTGGTCAGCTCCTGTTCAGTGAGCGGATCAGAACGCAGGATTCAGACCGCACAGAAGAGTCCACCTCGCTTCACGGACTGGTCTTTGAGAGTGTTGCCCGAGGTTCCCCCGTCTGTGTGCCTCGCGCCTTGCCGTCTCTCTTGAGTGCAGCGGCTCTGCCGTAGTTTTTTTTTCTCTCTCGAGAAAACGTGGAATGTTCATGGCAAAATCATGAACTCCCCCCACCATCTGATCACTCGTCCTGAATAAAGGACCATCAAATTCACCCATCTTCTATCCAATGACCTGGCCTCAGGGTGCTGAGTTTGTGTCCAAGTGTTCCGTGCTGGCAGATCCAAGGACAAAGTCATTGGGCGGGGAGGAGGTGGAGAGGAAAAGGGTGGTGGTGGTGGTGGTGGTGGACGTGACTCCAGTGAGGACATTCATGTCGTCTGTTTTCATGACCAATTCATGACCGGTCAGTGTGTATTGCCAGTAGATGGCCGACAACTAAAATCCTGCGTTCGTTAAACGAGAACGGACAACTGTCGTTTCAGCGGATGGCATATTACGTTATATCATCCATCGGTTATACCAGAAGAGACAATGGCTACCGTCAGCAGATAGCGTGACACTTGATGCCCTGGGCGGGTCAAGTGGGAACAGGTTCGTGTTAGTTTCAGTAGTCGGTATACCCTGCAATACTTGTCGTCGGTGAACTCAGAACAGACACATCTTATCATCGGTAGATCGCTTAACACGCCATGCTCTGCGTGACTTAGGAAGTCAGAACAGGCACTTCTGAAAACTGCATTAATCCTGTGGCAGTGCTGAGCCTGCTCTGGTGGGCGTCCTTGCAATGATCTGATGCCAACACAACTGTGGAATTCTGCTACCTGGATGAATTAAAAAAAAAAACAAAAAACCACAAACCTGGATGTGGAAGTGCATGTGGGAAGACAGCGGGCAGGGGACGGGGCTGGTCCAGGGAGAGGGTAACGGAAGAATGTGACATAATGGTAATGTGGCTGAGAGAGAGAGAGAGAGAGAGAGAGAGAGAGAGAGAGAGAGAGGGAATGAAACAACCTGCCTCCCTTCACTTCCTTTCACCAGTACCTCTCCCTCTTCCCGTAAAAACCCCCCACAAAATGCTGTAAATACACAAATCTATAAATACAATGCTATCAAACAAACAAAAGTGTACTGTGGTGGAGCGTCATCTCATCGGGACTGTCACAACATAAAGTACACTCAAGGACTATCGTCATCCATAATCAGTGGTCTCTTACAATATCAGTAAATAACTGGACCCAGTGCTCCCAGGTGCCCTCTCTTTCATCAGTACAGACGATCCTGAAGTCACGCTACTGGCTCATGAATTCATTCCCCACTCCACAGTACCCTTGGGCCGTGGCCACGATTAGCTCATTCAACTGAGCCGCTGGTTACCGGTGATTCAGTCCACGCAGACCGACACAGGGTCGTTCACTTGGTGTCCACAATAAGGGAGGTAACCGATGGTTCATTTGTCCCAATCAACGGAAGTTAAAAGCTGGTCTCTTGAGGGGGCACTTCCTGTCATGCAGGTCGTAGCTTGCTCTGTCAGAGCCAGAAGGTCAAGGACAATGATGTCAGCTCAGTAATGGCGTCTCTCGTGTACTCATGGTGGCAGCATAAGGTCACAAAAGGGAAGCGTTGTTTGTGGGAAGCGACCGCAACGAAAGCTTCTTTGGTTCTTTTATCCCCTCCCCTCCCCTCCCCGCCATTTTTCGTTTTCTTTCACTGAAATGCGCAAGAATCACGGGAGTTCACTTTCGCTTCACGTTTACATTGTACGTACATGCAGAATTCAGTCCACCTTTTGGCTCATGTGCAGGTTTTCTTTTGCTTCTCCTTTTTCATCGTCGTCGTCGTCGTTTTTGTCATCGTCGTCACGTCGTCGTCGTCTCCTTTTTTTGCAGTTTCATATTTTGTCCACTGTCAAATAATCAAATTTAAAACTAAGGTCGTAATGGCAGTAGAGCACGAAGAAGCTCAGAAGATCAGACAAGGCATAAAAAACTACAGCGAGGATGAGGAAGCTGAAGACGATGCTATACAGTTCTGTTCTGCTCACAGACGACATACAGGTCTGCACTCTAAGTTTCCTTTCACCATCTATCCCAGATTCAGCCAAGCCCGACAGAAGCAGACACCTGCAGTGTTACAGACATCCATGAAATAGAAGGAGCACAACCGGCGTTTCCAATCATGCCGACTGAGCCTACAGCACATACAGCTCTGTGCAGCAGCCGCTGGGACCAAGAATCGGCCACCTGTGCACGGGTGTACTTTGTTTTCTTCTGCTGCTGCTTCTGTCTCTTTCCTTCTTCACCACCCCATTCCGCTCTCTGTATCTCTCGCTTCTCTTTCTCAATCCCTTTTCTATTTAAAAAAGCCCCCCCCCCCTTTTTTTGGGGGGGGGGGGGGGGGAGGGGTCATCTCCGTACCTATTGATTTTTTTTCTTTTCATAAGGTTTGAGTTGCTTATTTGTCTTTTTTTTAGATGTGCATGTAAACACACAACGCTCACGAATTCTGCACCAACGAAACATACGCAAAAAGTATTTGCTTTTCTCCATTTTTCGGGAGATAATCACAAGGCTGCAACATTCCAGACAACGTGTGTGAACATGACAACGCGAAAACAGACGCAAAGTAATTTGTTCTTTCTATTTGAGAGACCATTCATGAACCGTTACTGCAGGTCTTGACTTGGCCTGGGATTTAAGGCCTGGCATTTTAACGAGGGCATGGTTCCGTTCGGAAATGGCTTGCAACCCTGATGTGGCCTCCCTAGCCAGCTGGGCAATAAACAGTCTGACTGAACGTGATGGGAGCGGCGACCCTGAGGTATTAGAGCGGACGAGGCCCCCAGGGGGAGGTAAAGGACGTTTACACTGACTGCCTGTCCCATCCCGATTACAAGCAGCAGAGTTGCTCTCACACAAAACAGAATGGAAAAAAATTTGGAGCAGAACAAAATAAACATTGAGCGGACCAGGACTGAATACGAGGTCGCCTGTGTTTGTCACTATTCGTCCATGTGTTTGCCCGACTATAATCGATATATAAAAAAGGCTGTGCCAGTCTTGAATAAATGTTGATTCATGTGAGTTCATCTTGGGAGCAGGAGTTATCCTACTTGTTAATGATACATTATTGAATACACAGAGCTAAAGAAATATAGAAGAGTAAAACAAATTCCCGATAGCGTGGAACAACATGGAATAAAATAGAATGGAATGTAACAGTAAAGATGGGAAAAAGAACAGGTGGCAATTAAATGGATGCAGCAGAATGGAATGTAACAGTAAAGATGGGAAAAAGAACAGGTGGCAATTAAATGGATGCAGCAGAATGGAATGTAACAGTAAAGATGGGAAAAAGAACAGGTGGCAATTAAATGGATGCAGCAGAAGGGAACGGCACTGAGTTCCTTCGAACCGAAGGAAACAAAAACCGATGAGGATGAAACAGAAAAGAACAGAATACAGCAGAAACATAACTGAAAGGAAGAGAACAAAAAGAATACTGACAGAAAAAGAATGATGATTAAAAAAAAAACAATAAACAGATGAAACAAAACGGAATCCAATAGAATAGACCTGAATGAAGAATCTACCTTCATCCACCAGAACAATAAAACTAGTCCCTTTTTCAAAGAATCATCAAGACGAAACTGTGAAAGGTCAAAACACCAATTTTTGGCCATGGGGGTAAAGGACGTCAGCACACGAATTGTCTGAGGCCGTGCCTAAGAGTGCATGGAGACTGTGTATTTCGCTATACTCGGCAACGAACTACAGAAATTTGGAGCTCTCCAGTAGGAAGCCAGGAAGGCATAAGACGACAACCGTCTGAAGAAACCATTAGGCCTACCAAACTCATGCATGCAGAGGTCCAATTCTTCATGCAAACAAAGCGCGCGAGTGAAAAAGAGACGCACGCTCCGTGTACTTTGGACAGAGAAGACAGAAGCCCCTGGAGGTGTGTTTGTCAAGATGAAGCCATGTACGGAGAAAGAGGAGATGTCTTGTTTGAGAAGCAGGCGGTCGACAAACTCTGCTGAAACCTATGCACATCGGAGCCGCTCCCCAGTGTAGGCTGACAGCAGCACTGTGAAGAAAGACTAGGGAACAGACAGACCGACAGATTCTCTCTCCCTCCTTCACACACACACCACTCACACACACACACACACATGCACACGCACACACGCGCGGCCACACACACACACACACACACACACACACACACACACGCACAATGAGAGAGAGAGAGAGAGAGAGAGAGAGAGAGAGGGGAGAGAGAGAGAGAGAGAGAGAGAGAGAGAGAGAGAGAGACAGACAGACAGACAGACAGACAGATGCACAGACAGACAGACAGAGGGTGGGAGGGGGATGGTGTTGTTGACAGAGCTGAACATAGTACTGAAGAAGCCGACGGCAATGAAATACCATAGTCCAGATGACAGTTGACTGGCTGACCCAGCTTGGCGGTGAAACACTATGAAAACACACTTTTAGACACATCTAACTGCAGCCGGGAAGAACGGTCATTGCATTAGATCTCCGCAGTGGCCATTGAGAGCCGATGACCGAGAAAGGAAAGGATCCACCCACAGAAGGCAACCCTCACAAGCTGGCAGGCGTGACGAGAAGATAACAGACCAGTAAACCACGGAACTATTGGACCCCGCTTAAACACGGCTTCACTGCGTGGTCAACTACAACCAATACTAATCTGCAAGTCCCCAAAACAGGCCCTCGTTCTCATCTGGTATGGTGGGGTCTGTCAAGAAAATAAACCAACCAAATTGCAAAAAGTTCCCAACCTCTCAGTCAAATATATGGGCGCCAAGAATGTCTTTGCATTCAAAGAGTTCAGAAGTCTGCCACATCTCCCCATGTAACAGAGAAAAAGGACACAGCTAAAGATGCAGTGCGACCCACAGAAGAACTGTCATCAACCGCCGAACCAACCTTCCGGGAGCAATCCTGCATTATCCTTGGACGCCTGAGCTGAGTGATAGGTCTCAAAACCTCGGTGAGTTAGGGCTTGTCTCCTTGTGAATGCGAAGACTGGTTTCGGCAGACGTCGCGAAAGAAACCTCGAGATGATTCAATAGTCAAGACGGCGGATCCAGCAAAGCGTTGTGGAGCACCAACAGGGCTCAGTGAGACACAAAGGACACTGCTGGCCATCCACTGCATCTCGGCTCATCTCCAGCCGTCTTGACTGTGTCTTGCCACGGGATTCAGATGGGCAGCGACGAGACCCTGCGCAACCCTCCCTCTCTGTAATCCGATTTACGCGCAAGCACGACCGCATCTTCTACATGCGAGGATCGGCCTGATCAACCATCTTCGTACACACACCACCACCCAGTGATAGCAGAATTCGTGGTCGTCTTCGCCCACGAAGGACAAACAACAACAACCAGAACTGTGGCGCCCAGACTACCAAGTCTTACACTTGTGTCTTGTTTGTCGCGACGCTGAGTTTTCACAAAGGCAATGACCGAAGGGAAAAATCCATGAGAGGCATGGAAATATGTGCATACCGATGGATAAGTCACTTACACCGTGACTGCGGAGCAAGCATAATCAGTTTTGCCGGAGGAACAGGCCGCTGCTACCAGTGTGCGATTTAAAATAACGACACACATTCTGCAGCACCGACAGACGCTCTGAGGAAAGCCACCTCCATGCTTCAGGCACAGACTAGTTTCTTGCCATCACGTTGTCTTCCTCCCGACGCTCTGTTTGCTCTCACAAGTCCTGAAGAACGAGTTCCCCCGGCTGATCAAGGTTCCCAGCAAGTCAACAGAACCCCAAGAGCAGTTCTCACTGGACCACCAGTCCCCCTACCCACCTGCCCATCGCAGATCCTCAGGCAGCGACAGGGCAGATGAGGTCTCATTGTCAAAGCCCAGAAGGAGCGATCAAATTACCTTGTCAACTTCACCGAGCAGAGGAGTTACAGCTTCAGACTGCAAAGACAACTGTGACCCTAGGTATACAGCTGCAGACAGCAGGGACAAATGTCACCCTAGGTATACAGCTGCAGACAGCAGGGACAACTGTGACCCTAGGTATACAGCTGCAGACAGCAGGGACAGCTGTCACCCTAGGTACACAGCTGAAGACAGCAGGGACAAGTGTCACCCTAGGTATGCAGCTGCAGACAGCAGGGATAACTTTGACCCTATGTTTACAGCTGTGGACAGCAGGGACAACAGTAACCCTAGGTATACAGCTGCAGACAGCAGGGACAACTTTGACCCTATGTAAACAGCTGTGGACAGCAGGGACAACTGTGACCCTAGGTATACAGCTGCAGACAGCAGGGACAACTGTGCCCCTAGGTACACAGCTGTGGACAGCAGGGACAACTGTCACCTTAGGTATGCAGCTGCAGACAGCAGGGACAACTGTCACCCTAGGTATACAGCTGTGGACAGCACGGACAACTGTCACCCTGGGTATACAGCTGCAGACAGCAGGACAACTGTCACCCTAGGTATACAGCTGTGGACAACAGGGATAACTTTGACCCTATGTATACAGCTGTGGACAGCAGGGACAACTGTCACCCTAGGTATACAGCTGCAGACAACAGGGACAACTTTGACCCTAATGTATACAGCTGTGGACAGCAGGGACAATTGTCGCCCTAGGTATACAGCTGTGGACAGCAGGGACAACTGTGACCCTAGGTATAAGAGCTGCAGACAGCAGGGACAACTGTCACCCTAGATATGCAGCTGCAGACAGCAGGGACAACCGTGACCTTGGGTATACAGCTGCAGACAGCAGGACACCTGTGACCCTAGGTATAGAGCTGTGGACAGCAGGACAACTGTCACCCTAGGTTACAGCTGCAGACAGCAGGGACAACTGTGACCTTAGGTATACAGCTGCAGACAGCAGGGACAACTGTGACCCTAGGTATAGAGCTGTGGACAGCAGGGACAACTGTGACCTTAGGTATACAGCTGCAGACAGCAGGGGACAACTGTGACCCTAGGTATAGAGCTGTGACAGCAGGGACAACTGTGACCTTAGGTATACAGCTGCAGACAGCAGGGACAACTTTGACCCTAGGTATACAGCTGCAGACAGCAGGACAACTGTGACCCTAGGTATAGAGCTGTGGACAGCAGGGACAACTGTCATCCTAGGTATACATCTGCAGGCAGCAGGGACAACTGTGACTCTAGGTATAGAGCTGTGGACAGCAGGGACAACTGTGACCTTAGGTATACAGCTGCAGACAGCAGGGACAACTTTGACCCTAGTATACAGCTGCAGACAGCAGGGACACTGTGACCCTAGGTATAGAGCTGTGGACAGCAGGGACAACTGTCACCCTAGGTATACATCTGCAGGCAGCAGGGACAACTGTGACTCTAGGTATAGAGCTGCAAACAGCAGGGACAACTGTGACCCTAGGTATATACAGCTGCGGACAGCAGGGACAACTGTCACCGTAGGTATACAGCTGTGGATAGCAGGGACAACTGTCACCCTAGGTATACAGCTGCAGGCAGCAGGGACAACTGTGACCCTGGGTATAGAGCTGCAAGCAGCAGGGACCAACTGTGACCCTAGGTATAGAGCTGCAAGCAGCAGGGACAACTGTGACCCTAGGTATATACAGCTGCAGACTGCAAAGACAATTGTGACCCTAGGTATGCAGCTGCAGACAGCAGGGACAACTGTGACCCTAGGTATAGAGCTGCAAACAGCTGGGACAACTGACCCTGGGTATACAGCTGCAGAGACAATGGTGACCCTAGGCATAGAGCTGCAGACTGCAGAGACAATTGTGACCCTAGGTATACAGCTGCAAACAGCAGGGAGAACAGTGACCCTGGGTCCCGAGAGCAGCAGGTGATCCTCATGAGGCTCCACACTGGACACACACAGCTACACAGATGAACTGCAGGTTAAAGATCACCCCGTCGACCTCACACCAGACTCCACTGCAGCTGACAGGACCTCAGACGACAGGCCTGTTGTGGACAAAAAAAAAATCAGGGGAAGATAACGCCTGTCTGTCCATTGCAAACAGCGCTACCTGTTCTCAGTCCATGGGCCAAACAAATACATCTGGAGAGGCAGATAGCTGATTTGTTGCGCACGCAGAATAACGATCGGGATTTTGACTGTCTGGGTCACAAGCGTACCCGTTTCGCTCTCGTGTTTTGGTGTTTTGGATCTGGGTGTGCTCACCACCGACGTTTGTCCCACTAAAAATGGCGAGGTTACTTTGCTGAGCGCGAACTCTAACATGGATTAATTCCCTTGCAGATTTCAGAGACTATGACATCCGTCGCCTCATGTGAACCGGCCTGAATGTGCAGTTTGTGAACCCGAGGTAAAGGTGATTTATCTAAATTCTTTGTTAGCACGGCTTGATCAGGACAAGGGTTTTAACACTGGTGAATCGATGATGTTCGTGATCTGTTCCTATGACTGGACAGTCTGAAGCAGCAGTTTGGTGAACACTATACTCATGAAATTTGGTCTTGCTTTATTAGAGGGTTTAGCAACATGTTACAGGCGTTCAAGAGGAGCGGGTTGATTATCAGGATGATTATTTCAGTTGCTGTCACTCGTTTACATGTCGCAGTTTTATTTTCAGTTTGACATCCTGCGACACCTTTCAGTTGTAAAACTACTGAACTGAAGCTGACTTGTCATCCACAGGTCTGCGATTCACGTAACACACGTGGCACACTGATCCCAGCCTTGCTTTTGAGTAAGTCGGCAGCGTCTTGGTCCTGATGTCAGTTCGTTGTCAGAAACAGTGGCTTACACCATCTGGATTCTGGAGTGATTCAAAACCAGGCCCTCTGTTCCATGTCACGCGCATGCTCAACTGAAGTCAAGGTCATCGCTCTCCTTCGTCCTGTGTGTGTCGATACAGAACTTTGTCAACATGAAAATAATGTTCATCTCCTTCCCACTCCCCTTCTTCCCCACTCCCCTTCTCCCCCACACCCTCCTCTTCCACCCCTGTCCATCCCGACTCCCCCCAACCTCTCCCTTTCCCCATCGCCTCCCCTCTCGCTCCCACCCTCTTCCCATCGCCTCCCCTCTCGCTCCCACCCTCTCCCCATCGCCTCCCCTCTCGCTCCCACCCTCTTCCCATCGCCTCCCCTCTCGCTCCCACCCTCTTTCCCGTGTCACTCTCTGCTTTTGGTCTACTTTGAATCCATTGAAGAAGGAAGTGTCGGAACCCAGGTACCCAACCAGGGACCTTTAGATATTCAGTTAGTTTCAATGCCCATCTTGCGTCGAATTCGAGAAGACAAGTGATTGCTTGTTCCTCGTATTTATTGACCTGAATGTTTGTCTTGCCTGAGGAAGACCTGAGAGGTCGAAATGCGTCGTGTTTTGTCTTGAAATTTGTTTGTCCTTGTTAATCGGCGGAGTTACCTAAAATCCCTTTTAAAATTTAGATATTCAGTCTGACCTTTTCCTTAGTGAGCTTTTCCGGCTGACTCAAAATGACTGCGTTTTTATGCTTAGATGAATTCAACGACGAATGATGGTCGGATTGAAAAATACAACTAACGTGATATTCTAGCATAGGAGTGGTTTGCTCTTGATGTGCCCATTGTGCTAATGAACGCTGTATCTAAGCTGAAGACCACCTGACAAATAACTGCTGATGTGTATGACCAACAGCAAAGACAGGTTGCACCGTACCCCAGACAGACACACAGACAGAGACACGCTTTATTACAAGACTAACGATTCTTTGTCCACTCATAGACGGGAGCTATATTGCACGACGCGCACGTGCAAAATCGCTGTAAACGGAACACCATTTCACGTCACAGACATGATTTTTTTTTTCTCTTTCGGCGCATTGACCAGAACAAACATAACAATTCCGCAGCTGCATCATAAATCCAACGGAAGGGGAGGGGTAGGGCCGGGATGCGGCGAGGGAGGAGGGGGACGTGGTGGGAGGGGTGGGGGGTGGGGGCAAAACACAAACGCGCTTGAAAGGTGCCAATTGAGCGGTGCGTGCAATATGCGGAGAAGTGTCGGCTGTATCGACCTGCTCTGTGTCGGGGTGTGTGCAGAGCGGCTAATGCCACCGATTGTCTCATACAGCTGTCCTGGCCAGCGGACACATTTTCACACAACGAAAACCACCTGCCTCTGTGTGCCGTTTATTTCCGTTATCCTCTGCCTTCCTCCGTCATCTGAGCATCGTAACTAGCAAGGCTCGGAGACACCCAGCTTGGTTTGTTTTCAAACGGCTGCTCTCTCTCTCTCTCTCTCTCTCTCTCTCTCCATTCTGTGTGCGTGTCGTGAAGATGCAGGGATGCGGGTAGTCAGCTGGTAAGGAGATCCAATCCCTGTTCCAAATCCCACCTGTCATACGTTTGGACTGAACGCACATGTAAAGGGCACAGGGTCAGTCGTATCTTCCGCCTTTCGCTGGCTGAAGTGCCATCGCACACATAGAAGGCATCCACCACTTCCTGCCGACCTGAGGCGCTGTACGTGTGTCTTTTGCTCGTGCGCTGGTTCTCTGTTCACCACACATCTGCAGCTGACAGTGTCAAACTGTCCAGCTTCAAGCATTCACGTGGTGGTAGCAAAGACTACGTGCAGGCAACAGGCCGCCCTCCCTGAACTGCAAACCACAAGAAGCTGGCATGCATGGTGCCCTGAAAGGGCGGCCCGCACAACTGACCACTTCTCTCACCCACAAGTAGTCAGTGACCTGCGTGTACAAACGGGACTCAGACAAAGGTGAGTCAATGGGAAAGGGAGACTATTCTGTTTTCATCAGTTTTGTATCGATCATCAGAAAAGTGTTGTGCTGTCTGACGATTTCAATTTTCATTTTTGGAGATTCATGAATGTTACCATCAGAAACTTCTGTGAGTAATTAAGTACGTTTCTTCTCTTTAAGTCAACGAACCTGCTCTTATGAGTGGCTGCATGCTTTATCTGCTCATGCACAAAGATGTTGACGATCTTGATTAGTCCACCTAATACATTCTACGAACTGCCGTCTAATTATTAGCCTGTTCGTTGCTATGGAAGTCTCAAATGCTTTGCAAAATTTGTGTCCACCTGCAAAGCTAGCAACATCAATCATGAACAATTATCCACTGATATCGCTCGGTTTGTGAACCCCTAACATATCTGTCTCAGACGTAGACACTTCTCTCGCCGCCAATTTGGAGAAGCATGCGTCTTGTTCAGTCTTGTTAGAACTGGGTCTCTGACTGTTCAATTCAGAATGTCGGGCAGTTTCTGACACTCACTCTGCAGACTGTTTTTCTCCGCCCTCTACCCCCCCCCCCCCCCCCCCCCCCCCCCGTTTTGGGGAAAGATCACCGGGTTGTTCACTGACCTTATGCCTGGCCTCAGTTTTGCCTTATCAGTCCAGAACATTGGGAAAGCGTGTCAGGCTGCTTATGCCGATTCCAGGCATGTCTAGTCAGTTTGCTAGTGCCTCACACCATGCATAACCAAGGCCTAGGATGGCGCATGCATTCGCTGTAGACGGGACCAGTATAATTCACTTCTCGCCGGCTGTCCACCAAAACTCCTCCGAACTCGCCAGTAAGTTCGGAATGCCGTTGCCAAACGGATGTTTATAGCACTTGAACTTCAGCCTTGTTCGTATTTCTTTCAACAACTGTAGAAAAATTCGGCTGTTAAACAAGAAGTAAAGTGTAAAATATGCTGTCGTGCACCTACCACCTATCCCGGAGTCTTGAAGACTGTTGGGATGCTACAGCAAACTTCGAAACCAGCTTCCTCCACTCCTCCCAGTTCTCAGTCGCTTTTAGACAGTTGCTGAGTGTGAGGCCAGTCCATGCACTCCGGAGGCAGAAGGAGAGGAAGACAGAGAAAGAGATGAGAGGAAAACGTCAGTGCTGTCTTGCTTCCATATTTACTTCATTGTCTTTATAAGTTTTTCCACGTCATACACCCATCAAATCCCTCTGCTGATGACAGGATTGTCGGACCTGTTTACCCTTACACTACTACTGATTTTTTTTTTCAACAAAGAATGACCGTATTTTCTTCACGGAGAGTGCAGATAAAATTTCAACAAAGAATGACCGTACTTTCTTCACGGAGAGTGCAGATAAAATTTCAACAAAGAATGACCGTATTTTCTTCACGGAGAGTGCAGATAAAATTTCAACAAAAATGACCGTATTTTCTTCATGGAGAGTGCAGATAAAACTTCCTAATTTCCGTAAAAGTGTGTGAGTGGGGAGGGGGGAGGGGTGGAATGGGTTGGGGGCATTCGTGTCGTTTTCATCTGTCATCACACTGCTAAGGCTTCTTCTGAGAAGCAGTCTTGAATTAGTTATGGAAACTGTAGGCTCCTTCTTAATACAAATCACTTAAACCTTATTCATCGACATTTTGACACAAAATCATGCTCTCTCGCTGTTTTTTTTTTCTTCTTTTCGACAGTCGGATGCAATTTCGCACGCGAAAGTTAGCATGGGTTGTCACTCTTAGGTCAAAGCCCTCCCCCTCCACTCCCGTCCCTCTTGCCCGTTCCCTTCCCGGCATGGTCACACTCGCAAGTGCTATTACTTATCAAGAACCGCGCCATATTTTTTTCCACATAGTTTTTTTTGGTGTGTTTTAGTTCGTCGTACTCGTCATATTTTCGCCGAACGTCACCCCCCCAAAAAAAACAACAACAACAACAACAAACAAACAAAAACCCGAAGAAATCGTATGGGGGAGTCAACAGGTGTGGACTGTGCTCTCCCCAAACTTGACGAGAGAGAAGCAGGGCAGAAGAGCGTGTCCCGCTTCTGCTGTACAGTTGTAGAACTCCTTAAGATGGGACGCCAGGGCTGCTGTCGGTGTGCACACTGGACCCTCAGCCAGGCACACCTGGACCGTACAGGACTGTTCGCTCTTACACCAGGCTGCTCTCTGTGTGTGTGTGTGTGTGTGTGTGCGCGCGCGTGCGTGTGTCTCGGAAATTCCCAGTTGCCACAAGCACCATCTCTACACTTTACCGTTTCTGTTCATATTCACGATGTTGCTGTAATTCATATAAATATTGTCGACAGAATCGCACTGTGAAGCAGGGTCGAAAGCTGTGGGTCAAAAATATATTTAACTCCTTCAACCAACAGTTGAAGAAGATAGAAAAGGGTTCTAATCCTGTTTGGTGATCAAACTACTGAGGTCGTGTTTTCACACACACACACACACACACACACACACACACACACACACACACACACACACACCTATCTATCTATGTATATATACATGTATACATACATACACACACACACACACACACACACACACACACAATATATATATATATATATATATATATATATATATATATATATATATATATATATATATAAAAGCAGCAGGATAATCTTTCAACCCACAACGGTGAACAGATAACTGACTACCATTTGCAGGTTTTGAGAGAGATGATTGGGAATGGATAGCGTTTGTGCCTCCTCTCCTCTCCTCTCCGTTCTCTTCAGGACCAGTTCACTCTCCTCCTCATGTGTGTGTCATGCACTGCACGGTGGACAGCAGTACGTCCTCAGTGACCTTCAACTTGATCACGTGCTGATGGCTAACAGTGCGCGTGCTGCTGCCCGCTCTCTCCCGCGCCAGAGGAGCGCCGCACGCCACTACATAGGCGCCGGTTGGCCTGGTAGGGCGTCACGTGCCACGTTCCCCATCTGTCTCCTCCCCTAACTGCTTTGCTTCACGCAACCTCCTGAATTTGGGTGTCAACAACGATGGATGACACCGTCCTTCTTTACCTTTTCTGTGTTTTGTTCTCTTAGGCCTCGTTCATCTTAGGGTACCGTCAGTTACACACACACACACACACACACACACACACACACACACATGCAAACACAGACAGAGAGAGAGAGAGAGAGAGAGAGAGAGAGAGAGAGAGAGAGAGGAGTGGAGCTAGAGGATGAGTGCAAGGTAGTAACGAACATGGCAGGGAGAGGAGGAGGTTGGGTGGGGGTTGATAGTAACAAATGTGACATGGAGAGAGAGAGAGAGAGAGAGAGAGAGAGAGAGAGAGAGAGAGAGAGAGAGAGACAGAGAGAGAACCAAACCCGAACCCTACAAAAGAAGGCTGACTGTCGTTTACTGACCACCATCATCATCATCACCACCACTACCACCTTGCCCACCACTCAGCAATTGAACGGCAACGTATAACGGCGCTGCAGTCCACCGTCACGTAGCCTCAATAACGAGAGACGATCAAGGCCAGAGAAACCCCATCGTCCCTCAAGAATATTTACGACTGCCAATGCCTGTGACTGGAGCCCTTTGGTCAGCACACTACGGAGATGAACTGGTCAACAACACGGCCATTGTCATACTGACCATAGCAGAGGGAGGAGTCCAACACAATACCGATAACTATCCCATCCCCAGAGAGTTCTGAGTGGGCACGTATACAGCGACGTCACGTGTTCCATCAGCTGCGTTTTGACTGGATGGTTTTTCTGCCCCTCGGAACACATCTCTCGCCAATGAGCTTGACGTTCGCATCTAGACCTGTACTCAATCAGTGATCGTAATATTTCGGTTCCAGTTTCACTTATCACTGTGGCCAATGTTCACCTTTGTCACAGTCCCGTGGGTGTGGGTGACCCACAGTGCTTGTGGGTCAGAGTTCGGGGTTACAGCAAAGCTCAAGTAGTGACCACAGAGTTTGAACAGATGAATATCGCATGGCTCTGTGCGGAAAAAAAACCTGCATGTAAAAAAGAGTACGTTATCTTGGAATTTGGGGTCAGTACATTAGTTCAATGCCATATGTCAATAAAAATGGCAGAATAATGCATGGGTTGTGGACTCCATGCGTTTTTACGCCATTGGAAGGGCACTGGTATTTTGGAGTGAAAAGTCTGGCAGACGACAGGAAAATGAAAGGTCATGTGGATCGTGCTAGCAAAGAAAAAGGAACTGGACATGAGACCTGTCTCAGAGTCAGGTGTGGTGTGGGTCAAGGGATGGACTGTATGCTGAATATGTTTTGGTACTGGCTGATCTGAGAAAAAGCCTGGTGCAACTTCGAGTGTAATAGAGAAAATAGAGTGTTTTGGGCCTAAACTGTAACGGTGGACTCGGTCCTGTCTGCAGAGACCTCTGACCCTTTCTGATCGAGTGCAAATGCTCAAAAGGTGGCCTGTCATCTCAAATGACCATGTGTGTTAACCTCACGTCTATATGCAGCCTTCAGCCCACGGGTGAACCACCCTGTGTATGTTAACCTCATGTCTATATGCGGCCTTCAGCCCACGGGTGAACCACCCTGTGTATGTTAACCTCACGTCTATATGCGGCCTTCAGCCCACGGGTGTACCACCGTGTGTATGTTAACCTCACGTCTATATGCGGCCTTCAGCCCACGGGTGAACCACCCTGTGTATGTTAACCTCACGTCTATATGCGGCCTTCAGCCCACGGGTGAACCACCCTGTGTATGTTAACCTCACGTCTATATGCGGCCTTCAGCCCACGGGTGAACCACCCTGTGTATGTTAACCTCACGTCTATATGCGGCCTTCAGCCCACGGGTGAACCACCCTGTGTATGTTAACCTCACGTCTATATGCGGCCTTCAGCCCATGGGTGAACCACCCTGTGTGTGCTTCCACTTTGACACTGATGGCAGTGAGGCGTGGTCAACAGCTGACTTTGACACTTTGACACTGATGGCAGTGAGGCGTGGTCAACAGCTGACTTTGACACTTTGACACTGATGGCAGTGAGGCGTGGTCAACAGCTGACTCGTCAACTGGAGGTAGAGTCGGAGCCAGTCAGACCAACAGGAAGTAGTGAATGCCTTCAATGTGCGCAAATGAAACTTATCTTCATACATATTCATAGAACGATGTTCAATGTTATTCTTTCTAACAGAAATATGCCAAAGACTTTTCCCTCAACAATTGATAAGGTTTTGCTTATCAATCTTAGATAATTTAAATCGTTTTTTAATAGAATATCGTCGTCGGTCTTGGAGTGTGTGGGCACGCCCCTAACTGGTATTATGAATACTGACCTATACAAATTTTCATAGAAATGTAAAATTCAGCTATGAAGACGTGCTGGCCACTCTACATCTTTCATTTTCCCGTTCCTTTTTTCTATGTTGTTATTGATTTATTTATTTCATTTCTTATTTGGATCAATAGATTATTGCGTTAACTTTAGCGTAAATGTTTCTTGAAGTATGGTGTCTTTTTTGTTTTATTTTTTTAATAGATGTTTTTTTTTAGTCTACCAGTTAAGGAAACGTTAAGTGTAATGCAAATGTGTCTTAGAACACAACATAAGCAGTATGCATGTTGTTAATTTGATGTGTAAATTAATTCGTTATGATTTTCAATGAAGTTCTGTTTAAACCAAGGGAAAGTCAGGGGGCATAACACAATTTTCCTGTCATAAAATCAATGTCATGACAAGGGATTTAAAGAACTGGAAAGAAGAGGAGAGACAATGGAAGAGGTTGGTAAAGTGCAATTAGACAGTCCTTTACCCAACTCAATCGGAGACCGTCTAAATCTCTTTTACATGATAACGCCGTGAGTACCTATTCAGGGTCGACTTACGTCATCCAACAACGAGCCATGGGTAGAATTGACAAGCTTTGTTACTCTAATGCTTAGTATCCAAACTGAAACAGACCACATACAATTCAGTGGTTTTCTCACCACCAAATGGACACAGATAGAAACAGACCACCTACAAATCAGTAGCATTCTAACCACCAAAGGGACACAGATGGACACAGACCACGTACAATTCAGTGGTATTCTAACCACCAAAGGGACACAGATAGAAACAGACCACCTACAAATCAGTAGCATTCTAACCACCAAAGGGACACAGATGGAAACAGACCACCTACAATTCAGTGGTATTCTAACCACCAAAGGGACACAGATAGAAACAGACCACCTACAAATCAGTAGCATTCTAACCACCAAAGGGACACAGATGGAAACAGACCACCTACAATTTAGTGGTATTCTAACCACCAAAGGGACACAGATAGAAACAGACCATCTACAAATCAGTAGCATTCTAACCACCAAAGGGACACAGATGGAAACAGACCACCTACAATTTAGTGGTATTCTAACCACCAAAGGGACACAGATGGAAACAGACCACCTACAATTTAGTGGCATTCTAACCACCAAAGGGACACAGATGGAAACAGACCACCTACAATTTTGTAGCATTCTCACCACCAAATGGACACAGATAGAAACAGGCCACCTACAATTTAGTGGTATTCTAACCACCAAAAGGACACAGATGGAAACAGACCACCCACAATTTAGTGGTAATCTCACCACCAAACGGACACAGATAGAAACAGACCACCTACAATTTAGTGGTATTCTAACCACCAAAGGGACACAGAGGGAAACAGACCACCTACAATTTTGTGATATTCTCACCACCAACGGGACTCAGATAAAAATTGAATGGCCTCCCACAGGGCCGGCGAAGGGCAGAAAATGGAAATTACATTCAAGTGCAATTAGCGAATAACCTGCACAAAAAATGACATAAATAAGTAAAGAATAATCAGTATCAGAGGAAATCTTATGTTTGAGCATCCATATCGGGTGCAGGGGAGGTAAGAACGCGCGCCAACAGTCTGAGTGGTCAGGTCTGCTGTTCAATAATGCAAGCATTATCAGCCCCATCAATGCTGACGGAAGCCAGGAATGGTGCTGGGCTGCCTTTCATTGGATCCCCTCAAATATCCTGTCTCACTGTAGCTGACCCAACAATGGGGGTGCGGATAGGGCCAAAAAGCAGCCAAGCAGTTTCTCCGTCACGAAGACAATGGTTCTGTAACAATCTAATGACCACAAAAACGGGGACGATATTGGGGTGGGTGAAAGAGTGTGGGATGATGGTGATGACTCTCTCTTTCTCCCCCCCCCATGTCTGTTTGTCTGTCTAACTATCTAATCCATCTACATTGTGTGTGTGTGTGTGTGTGTGTGTGTGTGTGTGTGTGTGTGTGTGTGTGTGTGTGTGTGTGCGCGCGCGTGCGTGAACCGTTTTATAGAGGGTGAAAAAAAGACGAATTCTGGTTTGTGCGCATACACAAGATTGAAGATAGCCACAGAAATCCCAGGAGTCTACTGGCTTCTTGGTGTTTTCTCTATGTTTTTTTCTGTCTCTGTCTGTCTGTCTGTATGTCTGTCTGTCTGTCTCTGTTTAATTTGATTTACAAAGCAAGAAACAAAGTGGAGGCGGAGTCCAGTTTCAATTATGAACAACTTTCCCTCCCCACAGTTATGGGTGCGCGCACTCACGTACACACACACACACACACACACACACACACACACACACACACACACGCACACCTGCACAGACATACACGCACGCACAAACACACACACGCTAGGGAGTTGGGGGTGGAAGTGGGGGTGGGTGGACGAATGCTGTTCAGAATGTTCCTCCCAAATTGAATCTAAATTGCAGGCTTTCAGATGTAAGTAAAAAAAATCTTCAAGCTCTGCAAGACATTCCCAGCCACAAAATGGCCCTTGAGGACACGTCTGTGGCCAAGTGACCGCCCCTAAATTACACTGCCAACATCTGGCGTGAAGGAAACACAACAAACAAAACAACACTTCGCTCAATAACAGGCGGCCACAGGCCGTAGAAGAGAACGGCTGAACGCGTGAGCGGTGCTGATTTGTTGGCTGTATCATTACGTAATCCCACGGCGCTCATCACGGCTCTGCCATACACACCTACACCCAGGCCGTTCTGTCTCCCTCGCAGCTCAAGCGGTCTCCAGGAAGCTATCAATGTGAGATTATCATGAGCACCCTCCCCCTCCCTCTCTCTCTCTCTCTCTCCTGTGAGAGATGCTTGATAACTGTTCTCTTTCTTCCTGTGGAAACTAGTTGTGTGTCCTTGAAAGACATCAGTGATAATGTCCGTTTCCAGAGAGTTCACTCATTACCATTGTTTTCAAGCAAAGTAACAACCGTTACTCCGATGATAACTGATTTTCCTTTCATTACTGTTTCCATAACGGGTCAGATCAATCTTTTTCCTCCAAAAAAAGGAAAACAAATGTGATGGACATGAGAACCTACAAGCTTTATAAGCCCGCAGGACATATTCTTGTGACAGATCTAAACCAGAGGCTCTCTCCAGGGCAGCGAAGGTCTTATCGGCACGGTGCAGGCTTCAACCTGTATGGAATGACTGACACAAGATCCAACAGTCTTGCTGGAACAAGCCCACAGGGAACCGTTGCAGGAGGGAGAGGCGGGGAAGAAGAACCGATGGACTGACAACATTGCGGAGTGGACGGAGAGACGATTGGCAGAGACCCAGACCTTGGCACACATGCACAGAACTCTGAAAGAACCTGGTGAACTGTTCTTGTGTGCTGCCCAGCGACTCTCCACGCAGTCAAGGGATAAGGAGAAGGGAAAAAACCCTGCTCTCCTTGTATGACGGAAGAAACAGTTACTCTATTTCAAGAAAATAATGATGATATTAGTTTTTCCCGGAAATATTTCATTATCACTGTCTTCTCAATGGATGATTTCTGGTTTCCACGTGGAAACAATGCCATTGACCTATGACACCAGTGTGCTCCCACACGATCCAGCTGGCGAGAGGTTCAGCGAAGAAAAGGAATTACAGCACACTCTCACAGACAGGGCTCGCTTCCCTCGATCTCTATGTGTTAATGCTTCCTTTGACCCCTGTCTGGTGGCCCCTTGTCCACGCCTTGTGATTCCAAAGAAACGGACAGGCCCGACAAGATGTGAACACAGAGCAGGAAGAGGACGGGGAGAATGAACATGTGTGACCCCTGTATTGCTGAAAGGCCAGCCACAACACAGGCAACGCCAAGTTGTCACCACGTCAAAATCACGGCTTGCTTTGAGTCAGGGCATGAAAACATAATCCCTTCCCCTTAAACATACAAGTACGCGCGCGCACGCGCGCGCGCGCACACACACACACACATACAGAGTGCGCGCGTACGCACATGAGACGACGAGTACATTACAATGCAACGTAACAGTGAGTTTTCTTCGGTCAGTGAAAGCCATTCACAACACTGACTTATATAACGTACTGTCACGTCAGAGGTAATAACACCTGAAAAAGAAAAAAAGCTGAAGGACGTTGCTTTGCATCGCATCGATTATTTTTTTTTCCCTTTTAATCACACACGACAGCCTATCTCACCGGAGCACAGCGCTGGCTCATTCAACTTTCATGGAACGAAGAAACCTGCGTTCCCAGCTGACACTTCTCTCATAGCACTGCGCAGCTTCACAAGCCACGCGCCACTATCAGGATTTTGCGCTAGAACACTATAGACTCCATGATATGAAAGCGTTTTGAAGTCTACCAAAAATTTTGAGACAACATAACTGATCGAAAGAACAACTCCCCACGAATTATTTCCTTTGTTTTGGGGAGGACATCCACCGATAAAATCGCAAACAACCGTCCTCTTAGTTGACGTCACATTTCATAGCTGTCTTGAAAATGGGGTGAAGGCAATTCTATGATTATACTATAACAGTTCATAAGTTTCCTTTCGTGCTCCCTCACCCCCCCCCCCTTTTTTTTTTTGCTTCAGATTTTCAACGTTTTTTTTTTTAATATCTGGAAAATGGCATAAAAAGCACTTCCCACAATTACACTATAACTGCTCACAGGTTCTGTTTCGTGTTTTCTTTTGGCCTTTTTTCTGTTTTAAGTTTCCAGCAGCTGTCCCTCTCATTTCACAAAAGTGCAATACGAATAGCATATACTTAACAACACTTTTTCCACGCCACTCCAGTCAGAGGGAAATATCTACACTTGCTACGGGGCGATCCGACAAATGAGCTAAGCGAACAGAAATATATCAATATGTCCTCTGCATGGCACGGTCTATGGAGTTCAATGTATGAATATAACAGACAGAACACAGAGCAAGACATGTGTCATGGGGGACGCGCACAGACTGAGGAAGACAGGGGAAGACAGGTCAGATTTCCTACAGGCTCCACACCCGGTTCACATCGGTAACAGGAGCACATTTGTATTGATGTATATATATATATATTTTTTTTTGCTTTAAAATGGGAGGTCAAAAGGACACTGGTGTAAACTATAGAGCAAGAGGAACCTTCACGAACTGCCATGAACTGGGACAGTTCATGTCTCGTTCTACCGTTTGTAAGCGCGCGCGCACGCTCGCACACACACACACACACACACACACACACACACACACACACACACACAGAGAGAGAGAGAGAGAGAGAGAGAGAGAGAGAGAGAGAGAGAGAGGCGTAAACCACTTCATATTTCACTCTGACCGAATGACAATCTGTTGTACATACTCATGTGTGCGCACGCATGTGTACCCATACATTATGTGAGCACGTTCATCAGCACGACAAACACACTTCCCGGAGACTGTCCCCTCATCTTTGACTGCCTTTTTTTTTTGGCCCCTATAACCATTACTTTTTTGCCCTTCTCCATCCTCTTCCGAGGTCCTTCTCCCCTCCCTCTGTCTATTTACTGCCCCCTCCTCCTCTCTCTTTCATCCCCACAGGTCCCAGGGGAAACTCGGCTCTGGGTAGGAGCCTGTCGGGACAAACAATCTCACAAATGAATGGGTCTGATGGGAATCAAACCCGTGACCTCTCAGTCGGGAGTCCGCGACGCTAACCACTTCGCAACGGTGGCTTCTATCAACAATAATTTGCACATACTCGTCTAGCTACCTTCTAGTGATGTGCCGCTCATTCTCTCAACCATCCGGTATATTAACTTGGTGGCGAACAGTAAAGCTTACATCCTTTTGTTTTCATTACAACTTTTCTTCTCCCCTACCGTACCCCACCCCCAGAGACGCTGATGACAAAATGCAAATAGTTATGAGTTAATCTAATTTTTCATTCCCAAACTAGATGTACCCCAAAAAATCAATATCCTTTGAATCAACA
>CM031610.1:6200261-6222761 GCA_018398815.1 Conus ventricosus
TTATCTTCTGAACATTCATTTCACACACACACACACACACACACACACACACACACACACACACACACACACACATACACACGCACGCACGCACGCACGCACGCACGCACGTTCACACATACACGCGCGCACACGTTTGCGTTCGCGCTTACGCGCACGCACATGCGTGCATGTGCACATACATACACACACACATACGTGCTCACATACATGCACACACACGTATACACACATGAACGCGTGTGCGCGCACGCGCGGACACACATGCGGATACGCCCATACACAGGCACCTACACACATACACATACATATGCAGATGCGTGCGTGCAGGAGCATGCTCACACAAGCCCACAGATCACACACACGCATACACATGCACCTCTGCGCGCGCGTGCGCATGCACACACTCAGACACAGACACAGACACACACACAAGCACGCGAGCACACGCGCGTGCATTCGTACACACATGCACACGCTTACGTACACGCTTACACACACAATTCACACACGCTCATGCACTCACGCACCGCATACATTGGCACACACACATGGGCCCGTGCACACACACACACACACACACACACACACACACACACACACACACACACACACACACACACACACACACTAATAATGGCACACCCATTGCAAGGTAGGTACCCAACGTCTGACCAGCGCGCTGGGACAGTGCTTAGGTCAGACGTCTGCTAAGTCGAAGCCACGAGACCCTCGTCTTAAATTCCCTCACCCTCGTCATCAATTCATTTATCCACCAGCTTTCAATCATGCGCAGCGTGGTCTCAAAACTCAGCGGATGTGGTGTAGCGTATATATGGAACAGTCCGCCCGCAGTGACACCTTGATGAAACTGAAACTGAAACCCTGGAAGGTTGTTTACACACGGCCAGTGGATCTTGTTGCATGGTCATCCAAAGTAATTTTCTGTTTTCTACCTTACGTCTGCAGTGATCCCTTAGCTCCGGCATCACGACCTGTAACCGACACCGGTGCACTGGAGCCTGCTGCAGACACAGCCACGACCTGACAACACTTCTTTCATCCACAAGAAGAGGTGGAAGCTGCCTGTATGCAAAGGAGGTAAGATAAAGTCATGTTGCTCATAGTCCAGCCGACCGCGAAGGTACACAAAGGAAAGGCAAGGTATAGAGAGTGAATGTTACGATAGCAGACTAACTGACGGGCATATATGAACAAAGGGTCTTAGGTGCATCCTCACTATCGGACAGCCAGAAGTCATTTCCAACAAAACCGTGTGAGAGAGACCCTAACAAAATTCTACAGGCACAGAGAAGAAGAAAAGGAATTGGGGCTAGGTTGGTCGCACACCACGAAAGCCTCTCACCACCACCACAAGACAGGCACGCCAAAGGCACGCCACAGGGGAAAAGGAAGGCGGGACAACCTCCACAGACTTGGCACCGGTGCATGGATTCAAGTGAACAAGCCGGAATGACATGGGTCCAGCTGAGGAGGTCGCCCACAACCCAGTCCGCTAGGGGAGTGTTGCCGCAGTCCTTCGCTCCCCAGAGAACTCAAAGGAAAGAAGAAGAAGATGAAGAAGAAGAAGAAGACGAAGAAGAAGAAGAAAAAGAAGAAAAAGAAGAAGAAGAAGAAGAAGAAGAAGGCGAAGAAGAAGGAGAAGAAGAAGAAGAAGAAGAGAAGAAGAAGAAGAAGAAGAAGAAGAAGAGAAGATGAAGAAGAAGAAGATGAAGAAGAAGAAGAAGAAGAAGAGAAGAAGAAGAAGAAGAGGAGGAGGAAGAAGAAGACGTACTGGAGCACACAGGCTTCTTCTGCGGTCGACAATCGTTGATGCGTGTGTGTCCTGATTTATCCCCGAAACCTGCGCCGTACCTAAGCAGACACACTCCGTCTTCGACAGGTAGGGGGCTTCTCCCTTAGCTCAAGACTAAACAGTCCTACCCTGTGAGCACAGGGGATGGTGTGTTCACTGGGGTGTCCTTCCCAGGGCTAAGAGCTTACAGCGCGGCTCTTGATCGCATGATGTTGATGTCGTAGGACACATGGGGTATATCAGTGGAGATAACAGTGCCACCTGTTATACCGCCCCATCGTGCTAGGAACATCGCCATTGGGTCCGGGACTGCTGGTCCGACCAGGCAAGACTAACTTAACATCGCAGCTAACCCTCATACCTGGGGGCATCCCCCTGTCGCCACCCGGGGACCCGCCTGGTCAGGGATGGTCGTCCCTGCTCCAGACAGAGGGTCAGGAATGGTGAAGACACTGACAGTGGTCTGTCAAAGACGGTCCGCCAACAGCCAGGGCCCAATGAACGGACACACTCTGTGCTAACAATATCTTAATTAAAAAAAACCACACACAAACGTAGACAGAACTTCCTCCCAACTTTTGAACAGTCACTTTGATCAGACGTCACATAAGTGACAGGGACATTCCTTCCACACAGCCTGGAAGGGTGGTGGAAGAAATTTAACAGGAAGAACAGGCATTATTCAGACCCAAAGGAGCACTGATCTCGACTTCAAACTGCTGATAGACGAGCATCTCCGACACAACTGTGATCTACATCTCCGACAGCACAGTGATCTATACTACATCTCTGACTGCACAGTGATCTATACTTCACCTCCGACACCACAGTGATCTATATCTCCGACAGCACAGTGATCTATACTTCATCTCCGACACCACTGTGATCTATACTACATCTCCGACACTACTGTGATCTATACTACATCTCCGACACCACTGTGATCTATACTACATCTCCGACACCACTGTGATCGATACTACATCTCGACACCACTGTGATCTATACTACATCTCTGACACTACTGTGATCTTTACTACATCTCCGACACCAGTGTGATCTATACTACATCTCCGACACCAGTGTGATCTATACTACATCTCCGACACTACTGTGATCTATACTACATCTCCGACACCACTGTGATCTATACTAGATCTCTGACACTACTGTGATCTGTACTACATCTCTGACGGCACAGTGATCTATAGATCTATACTACATCTCTGACACCACTGTGATCTGTACTACATCTCTGACACTACTGTGATCTATACTACATCTCTGACACTACTGTGATCTATACTACATCTCTGACACCACTGTGATCTGTACTACATCTCCGTCACTACTGTGATCTGTACTACATCCCTGACACCACTGTGATCTGTACTATATCTCTGACACCACTGTGATCCATACTACATCTCTGACACCACTGTGATCCATACTACATCTCTGACAGCACAGTGATCTGTACTAAATCTCCGTCACTACTGTGATCTATACTACATCTCTGACACTACTGTGATCTATACTACATCTCTGACAGTGATCTATACTACATCTCTGACACTACTGTGATCTATACTACATCTATGACAGTGATCTATACTACATCTCTGACAGTGATCTATACTACATCTCTGACACTACTGTGATCTATACTACATCTCTGACAGCACAGTGATCTATACTACATCTCCGACACTACTGTGATCTATATTACATCTCCGACACTACTGTGATCTATACTACATCTCTGACACCACTGTGATCTATACTACAGCATGTCCGACACCACTGTGATCTATACTACAGCATGTCCGACACCACTGTGATCTATACTACAGCATCTCCCACCCACACCACTGTGATCTATACTACAGCATCTCCCACACCACTGTGATCTATACTACAGCATCTCCCACCCACACCACTGTGATCCATACTACAGCATGTCCGACATCACTGTGATCTATACTACAGCATGTCCGACACCACTGTGATCTATACAACAGCATCTCCCACACCACTGTGATCTATACTACAGCATCTCCCACACCACTGTGATCTATACTACAGCATCTCCCACACCACTGTGATCTATACTACAGCATGTCCGACACCATTGTGATCTGTACTACAGCATGTCTGACACCACTGTGATCTATACTACAGCATGTCCGACACCATTGTGATCTGCACTACAGCATGTCTGACACCACTGTGATCTATACTACAGCATCTCCCACACCACTGTGATCTATACTACAGCATCTCCCACACCACTGTGATCTATACTACAGCATGTCCGACACTACTGTGATCTGTACTACAGCATGTCTGACACCACTGTCATCTGTACTACAGCATGTCTGACACCACTGTGATCAATACTACAGCATGTCTGACACCACTGTGATCAATACTACAGCATCTCCCACACCACTGTGATCTGTACTACAGCATGTCTGACACCACTGTGATCTGTACTACAGCATGTCTGACACTACTGTGATCTATACTACAGCATCTCCCACACCACTGTGATCTATACTACAGCATCTCCCACACCACTGTGATCTATACTACAGCGTATCGGACACCACTGTGATCTATACTACAGCATCTCCCACGCCACTGTGATCCATACTACAGCATCTCCCACCCACACCACTGTGATCCATACTACAGCATGTCCGACACCACTGTGATCTATACTACAGCATGTCCGACACCACTGTGATCTATACTACAGCATCTCCCACACCACTGTGATCTATACTACAGCATGTCTGACACCACTGTGATCTATACTACAGCATGTCCGACATCACTGTGATCTGTACTACAGCATGTCTGACACCACTGTGATCCATACTACAGCATCTCCCACACCACTGTGATCTATACTACAGCATCTCCCACACCACTGTGATCTATACTACAGCATGTACGACACCACTGTGATCTGTACTACAGCATGTCTGACACCACTGTGATCTGAACTACAGCATCTCCCACACCACTGTGATCTATACTACACCATCTCCCACACCACTGTGATCTATACTACAGCGTATCGGACACCACTGTGATCTATATTACAGCATCTCCACACCACTGTGATCTATACTACAGCATCTCCCACACCACTGTGATCTATACTACAGCATCTCCCACACCACTGTGATCTATACTACAGCATGTTTGACACCACTGTGATCTATACTACAGCATGTCCGACACCACTGTGATCTATACTATAGCATATCCCACACCACTGTGATCTATACTACAGCATGCCCACACCACTGTGATCTATACTACAGCATGTCCGACACAACTACCACTGTGATCTGTACTACAGCATGTCTGACACCACTATGATCTATACTACAGCATGTCTGAATCGACTGTGATCTATACTACAGCATGTCTGACACCACTGTGATCTGTACTACAGCATCTCCCACACCACTGTGATCTATACTACAGCGTATCGGACACCACTGTGATCTGTACTACAGCATCTCCCACACCACTGTGATCTATACTACAGCATGTCTGACACCACTGTGATCTGTACTACAGCATGTCTGACACCACTGTGATCTGTACTACAGCATGTCTGAATCGACTGTGATCTGTACTACAGCATGCCCACACCACTGTGATCTATACTACAGCATGCCCACACCACTGTGATCTGTACTACAGCATGTCCGACACCACTGTGAGCATGCCCGACACCACTGTGATCTATACTACAGCATGTCCGACACCACTGTGATCTATACTACAGCATGTCTGACACCACTGTGATCTATACTACAGCATGTCTGAATCGACTGTGATCTGTACTACAGCATGTCCGACACCACTGTGATCTATACTACAGCATCTCCCACACCACTGTGATCTATACTACAGCATCTCCCACACCACTGTGATCTATACTACAGCATGTATGACACCACTGTGATCTGTACTACAGCATGTCCGACACCACTGTGATCAATACTACAGCATCTCGCACACCACCGTGATCAATACTACAACATGTCCGACACCACTGTGATCAATACTACAGCATGTCCGACACCACTGTGATCAATACTACAGCATCTCCCCACCACTGTGATCAATACTACAACATGTCCGACACCACTGTGATCAATACTACAACATGTCTGACACCACTGTGATCTATACTACAGCAAGTCCGACACCACTGTGATCAATACTACAGCATGTCCGACACCACTGTGATCTATACTACAGCATCTCCCACACCACTGTGATCTGTACTACAGCATGTCCGACACCACTGTGATCTGTACTACAGCATGTCCGACACCACTGTGATCTGTACTACAGCATGTCCGACACCACTGTGATCTGTACTACAGCATCTCCCACACCACAGTGATCTGTACTACAGCATCTCCCACACCACTGTGATCTATACTACAGCATCTCCCACACCACTGTGATCTGTACTACAGCATGTCCGACACCATTGTGATCTATACTACAGCATGTCTGACACCACTGTGATCTGTACTACAGCATGTCTGACACCACTGTGATCAATACTACAGCATGTCCGACACCACTGTGATCTGTACTACAGCATCTCCCACACCACTGTAATCTGTACTACAGCATGTCCGACACCACTGTGATCAATACTACAACATGTCCGATACCACTGTGATCTATACTACAACATGTCCGATACCACAGCTTCTTCCACCAGCTCCACCACGAAAACCTGTGGCGCGTCATGAATAATCGCAGCTTTGACAACCACCACCTCATCTACACAGGAAGAAGGTTCTGAATTCGGACATTGGTCATTTACTCTGAATCTTTCAAGCCAACTCAGATTGAAGAATAAAGTTGAGGTCAGAAGTCACATAGCCTAACAGCCTGAAACTGTTACAGGCTAACCATGTCTGAGGCATGACATGACGGAAGACGCAGCCCATCCCTCTCTCTCTGCCGATTCTATCTTTCCGGACCTGAATCAGGTACCCATGAATAATGGTAAATGATAATAATGACAGGCATTACATAGCTCCTTATCTATGGATCTAGGCGCTCACAACATTCTCTCTCTGTCTTTCTTTCTCTCTCTGTCTATCCCTCTCTGTCTTACACACACACACACACACACACACACACACCACACACACACACACACACACACACACACTCTCTCTCTCTCTCTCTCTCTACACAACACACACACACAACTCACACACTCTCTCTCTCTCTCTCACACAACTCTCTCTCTCTCTCTCTCTCTCTCTCCACACACACACACACACACACACACATACACACACACACACACACACACACACACACACACACTCTCTCTCTCTCTCTCTCACAACACACACACACAACTCACACACACACTCTCTCTCTCTCTCTCTCACACAACTCTCTCTCTCTCTCTCTCTCTCTCACACACACACACACACACACACACACACACACACACACACACACACACACACACTCACACAAACACACTCACACAAAACAACTCACACTCATAACACACAACACACACACACACACCCACACACACACACACCACACACACCACACACACACCACACACACAACACACAACACACACACACCACACACACACACACACACACACACACACACACACACACACACTCACTCACTCACACACACAACCACACACACACTCACACACACAAACAACCACAACCTTCTCTCTCTCACAAACCACACACCACCACACACACAACACACACACACCACACACACACACACAGAGCCGGAAACAGATTTCTCAAGTCTCCCACACGTGGTCAAACTCACAACAATCAACTCCGAACACACAACGTTCTGAGCACTGGATCCCTGAAAGAAACAGAGGAGGACAGATTTCTCAATCACCCTGAGCACTGGTCCAGAACACAACAATCACTCGAACACAAACGTTCTGAGCACTGGATCCCTGAAAGAAACAGAGGAGGATCATGATGGATCTCTCCGAACACAAACGTTCTGAGCACTGGATCCCTCAAGGAAGCAGAGGAGGATCATGATGGATCTCTCCGAACACAAACGTTCTGAGCATTGGATCCTGAAGGAAACAGAAGAGGATCATGATAGATCTCTCCGAACACAAACGTTCTGAGCATTGGATCCCTGAAAGAAACAGAGGAGGATCATGATGGATCTCTCCGAACACAAACGTTCTGAGCACTGGATCCCTCAAGGAAGCAGAGGAGGATCATGATGCATCTCTCCGAACACAAACGTTCTGAGCACTGGATCCCTGAAAGAAACAGAGGAGGATCATGATGGATCTCTCCGAACACAAACGTTCTGAGCACTGGATCCGTGAAGGAAACAGAGGTGTATCATGATGGATCTCTCCGAACACAAACGTTCTGAGCACTGGATCCCTGAAAGAAACAGAGGAGGATCATGATGGATCTCTCCGAACACAAACGTTCTGAGCACTGGATCCCTGAAGGAAACAGAGGTGTATCATGATGGATCTCTCCGAACACAAACGTTCTGAACACTGGATCCCTCAAGGAAGCAGAGGAGGATCATGATGGATCTCTCCGAACACAAACGTTCTGAGCACTGGATCCCTGAAAGAAACAGAGGTGGATCATGATGGATCTCTCCGAACACAAACGTTCTGAACATTGGATCCCTGAAGGAAACAGATAAGGATCATGATGGATCTCTCCGAACACAAACGTTCTAAGCATTGGATCCCTGAAGGAAACAGAGGTGGATCATGATGGATCTCTCCGAACACAAACGTTCTGAACATTGGATCCCTCAAGGAAGCAGAGGAGGATCATGATGGATCTCTCCGAACACAAACGTTCTGAGCATTGGATCCCTCAAGGAAGCAGAGGAGGATCATGATGGATCTCTCCGAACACAAACGTTATGAGCACTGGATCCCTCAAGGGAGCAGAGGAAGATCATGATGGATCTCTCCGAACACAAACGTTCTGAGCATTGGATCCCTCAAGGAAGCAGAGGAAGATCATGATGGATCTCTCCGAACACAAACGTTATGAACACTGGATCCCTCAAGGGAGCAGAGGGGGATCATGATGGATCTCTCCGAACACAAACGTTCTGAGCACTGGATCCCTCAAGGGAGCAGAGGAGGATCATGATGGATCTCTCCGAGCACAAACGTTCTGAGCACTGGATCCCTCAAGGAAGCAGAGGAGGATCATGATGGATCTCTCCGAACACAAACGTTCTGAGCACTGGATCCCTCAAGGGAGCAGAGGAGGATCATGATGGATCTCTCCGAACACAAACGTTCTGAGCATTGGATCCCTCAAGGAAGTAGAGGAGGATCATGATGGATCTCTCCGAACACAAACGTTCTGAGCACTGGATCCCTCAAGGGAGCAGAGGAAGATCATGATGGATCTCTCCGAACACAAACGTTCTGAGCATTGGATCCCTCAAGGAAGCAGAGGAGGATCATGATGGATCTCTCCGAACACAAACGTTATGAGCACTGGATCCCTCAAGGGAGCAGAGGGGGATCATGATGGATCTCTCCGAACACAAACGTCATTAGCACTGGATCCCTCAAGGGAGCAGAGGAGGATCATGATGGATCTCAACTCCAATTAAAGAGTGGCATGAAAAAGAGCGTTCTGAAGAGAAAGGAATGCCGGAAACCAAATGAGAAGTGGAAAGGCACAGAGCGCTGGCTTCATCTTAAATTCTCCACATGCGAGGCAGGGATCTTAACTGTACCAAAGTAAGCGATCGTCACTTCATCGAAGTGCTGTTCAGGCTTGGTAGCCAGGTTGACAAACCGCATTGAAAAAACAACAACAACAACAGCAACAACAACAACATCCAAAAACCTTCGATATAGACGAAAACAGTTCTTCAAAACAAGGGAACCATCCTACATGTATTGATAAACGCCTTCTAAAAATCAGCAAGAACACTGAATGAATGTTAGGTTCAAAGTGTGGTTACTGCAGGCGGCAACTGAAACACGTTTGGAAATTACTAAGCCACCGAAGGCAACAAACAAATTTGTTAGTTTCTTTCGTTCGGTGGGATAATAATTTTTATTTTAAACTAAACGGAAGGAAAAGGGATTTTTTTCCAGAAACAAAGAGAAAGAAAAAAACCCTGCAGCATTCGACAAAGACACTGGCGGCGAAATTGACCTGAATAATAATTCTTCTTAGAAAGTTTAAGGTAACACATCCGTCAAACATGAACAAACGAATCACAAGACAAAACATGACGCGTTTCGACCCCTTAGGTCTTCTTCAGGCAAGATAAACAATACTCAGGACAACGAAAATGAAGAACGAGCAATCAATTCCCATCTTGCGCCGAATTTGACGAGATAAATGACCCAAAATCAGACGCCAACCCCGCCCACCACCCCAGCACCCCCCCTCACCCCCTCCCAGCCCCAGCCCCGTGGTCTGACCTGCTGGGCGGCATAGATGTCCCTGACGAAGAAGGTCTCCTTGGCCAGGCTGCCCTCGCCCAGGATGTCCTTGATCTTGACGGCGCCGATCAGGTCGTGGCGGGAGAAGCGGTCGAAGTCGTAGATGCTGAACTGCAGCACGCGCTGCGACAGCTCCTCGTAGGTCACGGTGAAGGTAAAGGTCTCGTTGAACTCGGGGTTCAAGGTCTTGCGGTGCACCTTGGTCTGGTGCTTGTTCTTGCGATCCGGCATGAGGTACACCTGGGATGGAAGCAGAGGAGGATAATGATAGAAGCAGAGGAGGATTGGGGGGATAATGATGGAAGGAGAGGAGGATTGGGGGGGGGGGGACAATGGTGGAAGGAGAGGAGGATTGGGGGGATAATGATGGAAGCAGAGGGGCATTAGGAAGGGATAATGATGGAAGGAGAGGAGGATTGGGGGGATAATGATGGAAGGAGAGGAGGATTGGGGGGATAATGATGGAAGCAGAGGGGCATTAGGAAGGGATAATGATGGAAGGAGAGGAGGATTGGGGGATAATGATGGAAGGAGAGGAGGATTGGGGGATAATGATGGAAGGAGAGGAGGATTGGGGGGATAATGATGGAAGGAGAGGGGCATTAGGGAGGGATAATGATGGAAGGAGAGGAGGATTGGGGGATAATGATGGAAGCAGAGGGGCATTAGGGAGGGATAATGATGGAAGGAGAGGAGGATTAGGGGGATAATGATGGAAGGAGAGGATGATTAAGGGGATAATGATGGAAGGAGAGGAGGATTGGGGGGATAATGGTGGAAGGAGAGGGGCATTAGGGAGGGATAATGATGGAAGGAGAGGAGGATTGGGGGATAATGATGGAAGCAGAGGATTGGGAGGGATAATGTTGGAAGCAGAGGAGGATTGGGGGGATAATGGTGGAAGCAGAGGAGGATTGGGGGATATTGATGGAAGCAGAGAAGGATTGAGGGGTAATGATGGAAGTAGAGGAGGATTGGGGGATATTGATGGAAGCAGAGGATTGGGGGGATAATGGTGGAAGCAGAGGAGGATTGGGGGATAATGGTGGAAGCAGAGGAGGATTGGGGGATATTGATGGAAGCAGAGGAGGATTGGGAGGGATGATGATGGAAGCAGAGGAGGATTGGGGATATTGATGGAAGCAGAGGAGGATTGGGGGATATTGATGGAAGTAGAGGAGGATTGGGGGATATTGATGGAAGCAGAGGAGGATTGGGGGATAATGATGGAAGCAGAGGAGGATTGGGAGGGATGATGATGGAAGCAGAGGGAGATTGGGGGATGATGATGGAAGCAGACGAGGATTGGGGGATATTGATGGAAGCAGAGGAGGATTGGGAGGGATAATGATGGAAGCAGAGGAGGATTGGGGGGATAATGATGGAAGCAGAGGAGGATTGGGGGATGATGATGGAAGCAGAGGAGGATTGGGGGATATTGATACAAGCAGAGGAGGATTGGGGAGGGATAATGATGGAAGCAGAGGAGGATTGGGGAGGGATAATGATGGAAGCAGAGGAGAATTGGGGATGATGATGGAAGCAGAGGAGGATTGGGATGGATAATGATGGAAGAAAAGGAGGATTGGGGGATGATGATGGAAGCAGAGGAGGATTGGGAGGGATAATGATGGAAGCACAGGAGGATTGGGAGGGATATTGATGGAAGCAGAGGAGGATTGGGAGGGATAATGATGGAAGCAGAGGAGGATTGGGAGGGATAATGATGGAAGCAGAGGAGGATTGGGAGGGATGATGATGGAAGCAGAGGAGGATTGGAAGGGATATTGATGGAAGCAGAGGAGGATTGGGAGGGATAATGATGGAAGCAGAGGAGGATTGGGAGGGATAATGATGGAAGCAGAGGAGGATTGGGAGGGATAATGATGGAAGCAGAGGAGGATTGGGAGGGATAATGATGGAAGAAAAGGAGGATTGGGAGGGATAATGATGGAAGCAGAGGAGGATTGGGGGATATTGATGGAAGCAGAGGAGGATTGGGGAGGGATAATGATGGAAGAAAAGGAGGATTGGGAGGGATAATGATGGAAGCAGAGGAGGATTGGGGGATGATGATGGAAGCAGAGGATTGGGGAGGGATGATGATGGAAACAGAGGAGGATTGGGAGGGATAATGATGGAAGCAGAGGAAGATTGGGAGGGATATTGATGGAAGCAGAGGAGGATTAAGGAGGGATGATGATGGAAGCAGAGGAGATTGGGAGGGATAATGATGGAAGCAGAGGAGGATTGGGGAGGGATAATGATGGAAGCAGAGGAGGATTGGGGGGATAATGATGGAAGCAGAGGTGGATTGGGGGATAATGATGGAAGTAGAGGATGACTGGGGGGATAATGATGGAAGCAGAGGATGACTGGGGGGATAATGATGAAAGCAGAGGTGGATTGGGGTGATAATGATGGAAGCAGAGGTGGATTGGGGGATAATGATGGAAGTAGAGGATGACTGGGGGGATAATGATGAAAGCAGAGGATGACTGGGGGGATAATGATGGAAGCAGAGGAGGATTGGGGGATAATGATGGAAGTAGAGGATGACTGGGGGATAATGATGGAAGCTGAGGAGGACTGAGGGATGATGATGGAAGAAGAGGTGGATTGGGGGGATAATGATGGAAGCAGAGGTGGATTGGGGGATAATGATGGAAGCAGAGGAGGATTGGGGGATAATGATGGAAGTAGAGGATGACTGGGGGATAATGATGGAAGCTGAGGAGGACTGAGGGATGATGATGGAAGCAGAGGTGGATTGGGGGGATAATGATGGAAGCAGAGGTGGATTGGGGGATAATGATGGAAGTAGAGGTGGATTGGGAGGGATAATGATGGAAGCAGAGGATGATTGAGGGATAATGATGGAAGCAGAGGAGGACTGGGGGATGGTGATGGAAGCAAAGGTGGATTGGGAGGATAATGATGGAAGCAGAGGATGATTGAGGGATAATGATGGAAGCTGAGGAGGACTGGGGGATGATGATGGAAGCATAGGTGGATTGGGGGATAATGATGGAAGCAGAGGTGGATTGGGGGATAATGATGGAAGCAGAGGTGGATTGGGAGGGACAATGATGGAAGCAGAGGATGATTGAGGGATAATGATGGAAGCAGAGGTGGATTGGGGGATAATGATGGAAGCAGAGGTGGATTGGGGGATATTGAAGGAAGCAGAGGTGGATTGGGGGATAATGATGGAAGCAGAGGTGGATTGGGGGATATTGATGGAAGTAGGGGAGGATTGGGGGATAATGATGGAAGCAGAGGAGGATTGGGGGATATTGATGGAAGTAGAGGATGACTGGGGGATAATGATGGAAGCAGAGGAGGACTGGGGGATGATGATGGAAGCAGAGGACTATTAGGGGATAATGATGGAAGTAGAGGATGACTGGGGGATAATGATGGAAGCAGAGGAGGACTGGGGATGATGATGGAAGCAGAGGACTATTAGGGGATAATGATGGAAGTTGAGGAGGATAACAATGGAAGCAGAGGAGGACTGGGGAATAACGATGGAAGCAGAGGAGGATAATGATGAAAGCAGAGGAGGATTGGGAGATAACGATGGAAGCAGAGGACTATTAGGGGATAATGATGGAAGTAGAGGAGGATAATGATGGAAGCAGAGGAGGATAATGATGAAAGCAGAGGAAGACTGGGAGATAACGATGGAAGCAGAAGACGATTAGGGGATAATTATGGAAGTAGAGGAGGATAATGATGGAAGCAGAGGAGGACTGGGGAATAGCGATGGAAGCAGAGTAAGATTGGGGGATAACAATGGAAGCAGAGGACGATTAGGGGATAATGATCAAAGCAGACGAGGATAATGATGAAAGCAGAGGAGGAATGGGGAATAACGATGGAAGCGGAGGACGATTAGGGGATAATGATGGAAGCAGAGGAGGATAATGATGGAAGTAGAGGAGGGTAATGATGGTAGCAGAGGAGGACTGGGGGATAAAGATGGAAGCGGAGGAGAATTGGGAGGGATAATGATGGAAGTAGAGGAGGATAATGATGGAAGTAGAGGAGGGTAATGATGGTATCAAAGGAGGACTGGGGGATAACGATGGAAGCGGAGGAGGATTGGGGAGGGATAATGATGGAAGTAGAGGAGGATAATGACGGAAGTAGAGGAGGGTAATGATGGTAGCAGAGGAGGACTGGGGGATAACGATGGAAGCGGAGGAGGATTGGGGAGGGATAATGATGGAAGTAGAGGAGATAATGATGGAAGTAGAGGAGGGTAATGATGGTAGCAGAGGAGGACTGGGGGATAACGATGGAAGCGGAGGAGGATTGGGGAGGGATAATGATGGAAGTAGAGGAGGATAATGATGAAAGTAGAGGAGGGTAATGATGGTAGCAGAGGAGGACTGGGGGATAACGATGGAAGCGAGGAGGATTGGGGAGGGATAATGATGGAAGTAGAGGAGGATAATGATGGAAGTAGAGGAGGGTAATGATGGTAGAAGAGGAGGACTGGGGGATAACGATGGAAGCGGAGGAGGATTGGGGAGGGATAATGATGGAAGTAGAGGAGGATAATGATGGAAGTAGAGGAGGGTAATGATGGTAGCAGAGGAGGACTGGGGGATAACGATGGAAGCGGAGGAGGATTGGGGAGGGATAATGATGGAAGTAGAGGAGGATAATTATGGAAGTAGAGGAGGATAATGATGGAAGTAGAGGAGGATAATGATGGAAGTAGAGGAGGGTAATGATGGTAGCAGAGGAGGACTGGGGGATAATGATGGAAGCAGAGGGGATTGGGCAGGGATAATGATGGAAGCAGAGGAGGATGGGGAGGATAATGAGGAAGCAGAGGAGGATTGGGGAGGATAATGAAGGAAGCAGATGAGGATTGGGGAGGGATAATGATGGAAGCACAGGGGATTGGGGGATAATGATGGAAACAGAGGGGATTGGGGGATAATGATGGAAGCAGAGAGGGATTGGGGGATAATGATGGAAGCAGAGAGGATTGGAGGGAGAATGATGGAAGCAGAGGGGATTGTGGGGATAATGATGGAAAGAGAGGAGGATTGGGGGATAATGATGGAAACAGAGGAGGATTGGGGAGGGATAATGATGGAAGCAGAGGGGATTGGGGGATAATGATGGAAACAGAGGATTGGAGAGGGATAATGATGGAAGCAGAGGGGGATGGGGGATAATGATGGAAGAGAGGAGGATTGGGGAGTGATAATGATGGAAACAGAGGGGATTGGGAGGATAATGACGAAAGGAGGAGATTAAGGAGGGATAATAATGGAAGCAGAGGAGGATTGGGGGATAATGATGGAAGCAGAGGAGGATTGGGGGGATAATGATGGAAGCAGAGGAGGATTGGGGGGATAATGATGGAAGCAGAGGAGGATTGGGGATAATGATGGAAACAGAGGAGGACTGGGGGGATAATGATGGAAGCAGAGGGGATTAGGGAGGGATAATGATGGAAGCAGAGGAGGATAAGAGGGATAATGATGGAAGCAGAGGAGGATGGGGGATAATGATGGAAGCAGAGGAGGATTGGGGGATAATGATGGAAGCAGAGGGGGATTGGGGGGATAATGATGGAAGCAGAGGAGGATGGGGGGATAATGATGGAAGCAGAGGAGGATTGGGGGATAATGATGGAAGAGAGGAGGATTAAGGAGGGATAATGATGGAAGCAGAGGAGATTGGGGGGATAATGATGGAAGAGAGGGGCATTGGGAGGGATAATGAAGGAAGCAGAGGAGGATTGTGGAGGGATAATGATGAAGCAGAGGGAGATTGGGAGGGATAATGATGGAACAGAGGGGGATTGGGGAGGGATAATGATGGAAACAGAGGGGGATAATGATGGAAGCAGAGGAGGATTAAGGAGGATAATGATGGAAGCAGAGGGGATTAGGGAGGGATAATGATGGAAACAGAGGGATTGGGGGATAATGATGGAAGCAGAGGAGGATTGCGGAGGGATAATGATGGAAGCAGAGGAGGATTAAGGAGGGATAATGATGGAAGCAGAGGGGGATTGGGGAGGGATAATGATGGAACAAGGGGATTGGGGGGATAATGATGGAAACAGAGGGGATTGGGGGGATAATGATGGAAGCAGAGGGGATTAGGAGGGATAATGATGGAAGCAGAGGAGGGACTGGGGGATAATGATGGAACAGAGGAGGATTGGGGGGATAATGATGGAAGCAGAGGAGGACTGGGGGGATAATGATGGAAGCAGAGGAGGATTGGGGGATAATGATGGAAGCAGAGGGTTGGAGGGGATAATGATGGAAGCAGAGGAGGATTGGGGGGATAATGATGGAAGCAGAGGGGATCGGGGGGATAATGATGGAAAGCAGAGGAGGATTGGGGAGGATAATGATGGAAGCAGAGGAGGATTGGGGGGATAATGATGGAAGCAGAGGAGGATTAAGGAGAGATAATGATGGAAGCAGAGGGGCATTAGGGAGGGATAATGAAGGAAGCAGAGGAGGATTGTGGGGGATAATGATGGAAGCAGAGGGGGATTGTGGAGGGATAATGATGGAAACAGAGGGGGATTGGGGGGATAATGATGGAAGCAGAGGACGATTGTGGAGGGGTAATGATGGAAGCAGAGGAGGATTGTGGAGGGATAATGATGGAAGCAGAGGGGGATTGGGAGGGATAATGATGGAAACAGAGGGGGACTGGGGAGGAATAATGATGGAAAAGAGGGGGATTGGGGAGGGATAATGATGGAAACAGGGGGGGATTGGGGAGGGATAATGATGGAAACAGAGGGGGATTGGGGAGGGATAATGATGGAAACAGGGGGGGGATTGTGGAGGGATAATGATGGAAACAGAGGTGGATTGGGGAGGGATAATGATGGAAACAGAGGATTGGGGAGGGATAATGATGGAAGCAGAGGGGAATTGGGGGGGGGGGGGGGGATAATGATGGAAGCAGAGGGGGATTGGGGGGGATAATGATGGAAACAGAGGAGGATTGGGGAGGGATAATGATGGAAGCAGAGGAGGATTGGGGGGATAATGATGGAAGCAGAGGATGATTGGGGGGGATAATGATGGAAACAGAGGAGGATTGCGGAGGGATAATGATGGAAACAGAGGATTGGGGGGGTAATGATGGAAGCAGGGGAGGATTGTGGAGGGATAATGATGGAAGCAGGGGAGGATAATGATGGAAGCAGAGGGGCGTGGAGGAAAATCAGCCGGCAGATGGGGAGCAGGAGGAGGTGATGGATCAGATGACTAATGGCAACACCAATGCTACCACTACACTAATAACCGCTCCTCGTGCTACTGCCGCTGCTATCACTACAACTGCTATCACATCTGCCAAAACCACTTCTTCTACTGTCACTGTGACAACTACTGCTGCTACGTTGCTATCGTTACTACTGCTATCCCTATTACTTCTAGTGCTGCTGCTGTTACAACAACAACTACTACTACCTCCACTGCTACTGCTGCTGCTAATGCTACTACTACTATTGATATTGTACTACTACTACTACTACTACTGCCACCGCTCCTCCTACTTCTGCTGCTATGTTACTACTACTACTACTACCACAACCACTACTACTGCTACTACCACTACTACTACTGTTTTTGCAGCTGTTGCTGCTGCTGTCACAAATACTGCAACTTCTGCTCCTGCTCTTGCTAAAACAACTACTGCCGCCACCACTGCTGTTGCTGATACTATCACTACTACTACTACTACTACCGTTCCTGCTATTCTTGCTGCTGCAATGTAACCTGTCAGAATTCACAGGTTACTAAGGTTTTAAGCAGTTTTAGTATGTTAAAAAAAATAATAATAAAAGATAAAAGCTTTCATTAGTGATTGTAATGTTTTGAGGTAAAAACATCTACTGCTTTCCACTAGTATTGTTGTTCTATATGTCATGTTATTTAGCCGGTTTTAGTATTAAGACACTTTTTATTTTTCCTGTTTGGCCACTTCCTCTGATCACTTCCTGCAATCAAATGTGTTGAGTCAGACAGACAGGTTGGGGAAACGCTGTGTGTGGCTTGGGGTGCTAATCCAGGTTAGTTACTCTAAGTATTAAAAGTATGCTTCTAAAAGATACTGATTCTTTTCCTTTAGAATTGCCACATATTTTCTATGCTGTCAGCTGGATGGCATTAATTTTTGGTGGATTTTCCTTATAAGAATTGCACTTGGCTTTAGTTGTTATATTTTCAGTTGTTAGAATTTTAGGCCCGCATGTTGAATTAAGTTTAAACCTAGTTGTATTATTTGAAGGTGAGTTCAGGTTACTTATTATTCACTGTTGCTTTAGAATGTGGTTCACACCACATTGTTTCAGAAACATTTTTTGAGAGATTGTGTTTTAGACCACATGGTCCTAAATAAATCTCATTTTCCTTTGTTCTTGCAGTAAAATAGTGTTTGTCACATCACATGGCTTTAGTAGAGGAAATGTCTACATTTCATGGTTCTTTGTGTATTAATCATGGTACATGTGCAAAGTTTGGTACATGGTTCTTTGTGTTTTAATCATGGCACATGTGTTAAGTTTGTTACATGGTTCTTTGTGTTTTTATCATAGCACATGTGTTAAGTTGGTACATGGTTCTTTGTGTTTTAATCATGGCACATGTGTTTAGTTTGGTACATGGCCCTTTGTGTTTTAATCATGGTACATGTGTTAAGTTTGGAGAAGTTTTCCTTAAATTTCAGAGGATGTTTATTTTTGCTTTCTCAGTTTGAAAAAGAGAAAATACTTGCTTTCAAGGATGGCTGTTATCCTTAAAATTATTTTATTAGTGTCAACTTAGAGAACTGATTTTTAATCAAAATGGCTATGGTAGTATGAAATTGGTTTTATGGGACATCTGTTGGAAACCTGGGAAAGGAAGATTGATCTGGCTTACTGCCTAGTGGTTCAGTTAGATGACTGATAAAGGATGTAAGCAGATTTGCCGCCATGGTCAGGTGGCCAACTGATAGCGAAGAGCTGTCAGTATGTTGGTATGCAACTCACTGTATTCAGTTTAACATTGGATCGGATCAAAGTGTGTTTGGCATTACCATAACCAGGGTCAAGTGGATTTGAACTTGATAAGATCACTACTATTTTATTAGTGATGCATTGTCCTCATTGCGTGTTTCCTAGTTGAGATGTTTGCTGAAGGTCTTTGATGGCTTTTGGTTTGGCCATTGTGATTAGTTGTGTTTTTCGCACACAGTCCCGTGCAGATTTTTATGTTTTGTATTCTTTTGCAGTGCCCCTTTTGAGTTGCCCACTCCTTTCTCCTTCTCTCTGTCACAACCCTAAAGTTCTTTTGTCATTTATCACCTTAAAATTGAATCAGTCCATGTTTTAGGTTAATATTGTTGTTTGGATTTTTGTCTATTTAAATTGTTTAATAAAAATTGGAGTATAATCGTACAGTCAGAGTTTGGGTTATTTGTGGTCTGGGTCTGTGCATTTAGGAACCTGGGTTACATAAAGTGGGGGCTCGTCTGGGACAATTATTAGATATAGGCAAAACTCGTCCGGGATTATTATTAGATAAGGCAAAACTCGTCCGGGATATTATTAGATAAGGCAAACTCGTCCAGGATATTATTAGATAAGGCAAAACTCGTCCGGGATAATTATTAGATATAGGCAAAACTCGTCCGGGATTATTATTAGATAAGGCAAAACTCGTCCGGGATATTATTAGATAAGGCAAAACTCGTCCGGATTATTATTAGATATAGGCAAAATTTGTTAGGCAATATTATTAGTTTTGAGACATGGCTGATCAACTTGATGATGTGACAAGGACTGAGGGGGTGTTGAGGTAGAGGTGGAGAGGACAGCGGCTCTGAGTGCAGACCAGTTTGCTGCTCTACTGAGTAGAATGGAGCGACTGGAGGCATCACTGGAGGCGGAGAACAGGGAGCTCTGTAGGAGACTTGCAACTCAGGCAAACCCTGGAAACCGAGACCAAAGCCTCGGACCCTGACAAAATCTCTTGCCCAGGGCAAGAATCAACAGAAAGTGGGGATACGCCTGCTTCTGACGACCAAGATAGGGAATCATTGGATAGGATAGACAAGATGGCGTCGGTGATAGGCTCTGAAGTGGAAATTGCAGAGGTGGAGGTTGAAGCAATTCCAGTTGAAATGCCAGTAGACGCAGTTGTTAAAACAGATGAAATTTCAGTTCAACCTATGATAGCTCTGCAACCTTTACCTGAGCCTGCAGTTGAGGAAATAGTGTTACAGACTCGCAAAGAGGTTGTTGGAGACACACTTGTGTATGCGGACAGTATTCCCGTGCCCGCTCCCGAAATCGAAATTTGCACTGAAGAAACTATCCCAACTAAAAAGGGAAAAGGAGGGAGGGAAAAAGGTGGCAAGTCAAGGAATCTGATCGGTACATCTGCCATACAAAGACTGAGTGACTATGGACTGGATTCGACCCCACCCAAAAAATGGGGACAAAAACGGGTTCAGATCAAGACTTTGGAAGGCAAATTTCCTGTGACAATGTGGGCCTCAGGTGCAGATGACAGCAAGGCAGATGAGGATTCTGTGGCAGGAGACTCAGATGCAGACTTCACAGAGTATGTGACTGGCAGAAAATTACCTCGGGGTGGCATACCTGGTTTAGATCTTAGTGATCCTAAGCAACTAGCAGTAGTTTGCAAGGAAAAAGCCACGGAAGCCTCCCGACGATGTACCCAGAACGGTGCCATGTCCCCACAAGGACTGCAACAAAATGTTCCGTGGCAACTCTGACATGTGGAAACACCTACATACCCACGGCCCTCATGTCCCTGTTTGTGCCGAATGTGGCAAGGCTTCTGCGGAGAACTCCAAACTCAAGAGACATCAGCTTTCTGGTCAAGGCTCTTCTGATCGAGATCAGTGGGCACAGTCTACATACACAATTGGCACTCCAACGCAGGGTTTGACCTATGTCACAGTTCCAGAGTCACCAAGCTGGGGAGGCTAGGTGGAAAACTTAACTTGGGATGGGGAAGTCATTCAGTGCACACTGATGACAGCTAGTGGTACCATTTCTATGTTTTCAAGTTCTCAGGAGTTGACTTCTGCGTTCAGTCATTGGACGATTTTTTTTTGCATGCTCTACTGTATGTTTAAATTTTTGTGCATTGTAGTGACCAGTTTTTTCTTTTTCTTTTCCAACTGGGTATTTCCTAATCATTATGTTGTTTGCGTTGATTGTGACTTCCAGTTGTCACCTTCATATAATCTTGTGTTGTATTGATATTTTGTTCTTTTGATTTGGTGTTGATTTGGTAGTTTGGAGTGTTGGATACATATTGAGCTATGTCGTATTTGAAATGTCCCCAGGAAAATTTGAGTGGAGGAATTCTCCCTAGGAGGGGTGAATGTAACCTGTCAGAATTCACAGGTTACTAAAGTTTTAAGCAGTTTTAGTATGTTTAAAAAAAATATAAAAGATAAAAGCTTTCATTAGTGATTATAATGTTTTGAGGTAAAAACATCTACTGCTTTCCACTAGTATTGTTGTTCTATATGTCATGTTATTTAGCCGGTTTTAGTATTAAGACACTTTTTATTTTTCCTGTTTGGCCACTTCCCCTGATCACTTCCTGCAATCAAATGTGTTGAGTCAGACAGACAGGTTGGGGAAACGCTGTGTGTGGCTTGGGGTGCTAATCCAGGTTAGTTACTCTAAGTATTAAAAGTATGCTTCTAAAAGATACTAATTGATTCTTTTCCTTTAGAATTGCCATATATTTTCTATGCTGTCAGCTGGATGGCATTAATTTTTGGTGGATTTTCCTTATAAGAATTGCACTTGGCTTTAGTTGTTATATTTTCAGTTGTTAGAATTTTAGGCCCGCATGTTGAATTAAGTTTAAACCTAGTTGTATTATTTGAAGGTGAGTTCAGGTTACTTATTATTCACTGTTGCTTTAGAATGTGGTTCACACCACATTGTTTCAGAAACATTTTTTTAGAGATTGTGTTTTAGACCACATGGTCCTAAATAAATCTCATTTTCCTTTGTTCTTGCAGTAAAATAGTGTTTGTCACATCACATGGTTTTAGTAGAGGAAATGTCAACATTTCATGGTTCTTTGTGTATTAATCATGGTACATGTGCAAAGTTTGG
>CM031610.1:6227761-6232761 GCA_018398815.1 Conus ventricosus
CTCAAAATGAGCCTTCAGCAAGCTTATATTCTCCAAGGGGGAGACATCCTCCAATAGGGAGGGAAACTCACTAACATATAACTCCTGGTCATATACCGATATTTCGAAACTTGGTGGTTTCTCCTCAGTGACCGCGGAAAGTGGTAATTTGACTCCTCTGCCTTTTCAGTTTTAAGAAGAATGCAATCCCAGAAAAGGTTGGGCGTGCAATACCGTAGTATGTTTGTTGAGTTTTAAAAAAAACCAAACCCAAAGGTGCCATCTAAGAAGCAAAAGAAAAATTCTTTTGCTTCTTAGATGGCACCTTTGGTTGGTTTTTTTGAAAACTCAACAAACTACTACGGTATTGCACGCCAACCTTTTCGGGGATTGCATTCTTCTTAAAACTGAAAAGGCAGAGGAGTCAAATTACCACTTTCCGCGGTCACTGAGGAGAAACCACCAAGTTTCGAAATATCGGTATATGACCAGGAGTTATATGTTAGTAGAGTTTCCCTCCCTATTGGAGGATGTTCCCCCTTGGAAAATTTATAAGCTTGCTGAAGGCTCATTTTGAGAAGCATTATTTTATTTTTCCCATTCACCCACTCAAGCACATACTGTTAGTTAGGCAGAATCATCTACCACTGCAGATATGAATGCTTATCTCCCCCTATTTCTTCAATCTAAGACATAAGAGCAAGCTTTGTTTATAATTCAATATATATATATATATATATATAATTATAAACAAAGCTTGCTCTTATGTCTTAGATCGAAGAAATAGGGGGAGATACGCATTCATATCTGCAGTGGTAGATGATTCTGCCTAACTAACAGTATGTGCTTGAGTGGGTGAATGGGGAAAAATAAAATAAATGCTTCTCAAAATGAGCCTTCAGCAAGCTTATATTCTCCAAGGGGGAGACATCCTCCAATAGGGAGGGAAACTCACTAACATATAACTCCTGGTCATATACCGATATTTCGAAACTTGGTTGTTTCTCCTCAGTCACCGCGGAAAGTGGTAATTTGACTCCTCTGCCTTTTCAGTTTTAAGAAGAATGCAATCCCAGTTTGTTGTATTTTAGTCCCTTGCGGATTCATTCCAAGAACTGGCCCTCAGCACTTGTGTCTTAGAGAATATCTTTTTATGTTTTCTACTTTCACAAGAAAATGTAGCTTGTTTTGCTCTTTCATGATTTTCTTTTGCTTCTTAGATGGCACCTTTGGTTGGTTTTTTGAAAACTCAACAAACATGCTACGGTATTGCACACCAGCCTTTTCTGGGATTGCATTCTTCTTAAAACTGAAAAGGCAGAGGAGTCAAATTACCACTTTCCGCGGTCACTGAGGAGAAACCACCAAGTTTCGAAATATCGGTATATGACCAGGAGTTATATGTTATTGAGTTTCCTCCCTATTGGAGGATGTCTCCCCCTTGGAGAATATAAGCTTGCTGAAGGCTCATTTTGAGAAGCATTTATTTTATTTTTCCCCATTCACCCACTCAAGCACATACTGTTAGTTAGGCAGAATCATCTACCACTGCAGATATGAATGCGTATCTCTCCACTATTTCTTCAATTTAAGACATAAGAGCAAGCTTTGTTTATAATTCAATATTTCTTGCAGTCATTGCAACACCAAGCTGCTCTGTAAGTTGCTGGAACGGTGCTCAGGACTTATCCTTGGAATTTATTAGTTTGTTATATATATATATATAATATATATATATATATATATATATATATATATCATACATAGCGCCTATCTCCAAATATATATATATATGTATATCAAACAGTACACACACACACACACATATGCCTATATATCATACACACATAGCGTCTATCCTGGGTTTAATTCTAAACTCTATGCGCAATATCTCTCTCTCTGTCTGTCTGTCGGTGCATGCCTGTGTACGTGCGTGTGTGTGTGTGAGAGAGAGAGAGAGAGAGAGAGAGAGAGAGAGCAGTGGCATATCTTTCGTTCAAGGATGGAATGGAATTTATTAAACGTGCAAGATAAAACGTCCATATTCACACACAAAATTTGCGTTAGAAAAAGAAATACTCTCGGTGTCGATCCCAGGAGGAAATCTCTCCACCTGGATGTACTGAGCTGAGGAGGGAGGTGTGGGATTAAAACCTCAGACCCTTGCAGCAAGAAAACAAGTCCTTATCTACTAGGTCACCATGCCCTCTAAATAATAATAGAATAATACTGATGACAGTAACCTCACAACATGCAGAAGATACTGGAAGATAGGTTAATTAAGTAAAAAAAATTAGAAAAACAAGACAAAAACACAGCCAGAGTGTCCTCGGGGAAAGCAATGTGGACCACCTCAGATCAGCAGAGCGGAGATTTGCAGTGAGTGCCCTACGTTACAGAGGGAATGAGGACAATGAAGTCCAGATGGTAATCGTGGAATGAAGGCTGATAAGGACAGCAGCAGCATCTCTCACCGCTGCCCCATTCCCCAGCCGCTGCAACCACCGGGGAAAGATGACGCTGAGGTGGAGGGCAGTTTTCTGTCCGCATGTTCTCATCACCTGGAAACCCAGTCGATGAAATCCCTTCTAGATATTGACCGACACACACAACCTTGTGAAATTGGATTAAATGCCTCTTCGCCGTTTTCTGGTTAATTTGTGGCGGTCACGCAAGCAGGAACACACACTCGAATGCACACGCAACCACACACACACGCGTACTCACGCGCGCGCGCGCACACACACACACACACACACACACACACACACACACACACACACACACACACACACACACACACACATGCCTGTTCATGCATACGAGCGAGCAGTCTCTCTCTCTCTCTCTCTCTCTCTCTCTCTCTCTCTCTCTCTCTTTCTGTGTGTGTTGTTGTTGTTGTCTTGAATTTACGTCTTTCCACATTAAGTGATATTAGACGAGAGAAAGGGTATGGAGAGGGGGGGGGGGGGGGGGGGGGGGGGGGGCATGAGGAGGAGGTGAAAGGTTGGGTTACCTTGCAATCATATACCAAAAAACAGAAAAAGGCATCTTTGCAATCTTTACAATACAATAAAAAAACATTTTTTAAAAGGTATGGGAAAACCAATTTTAAATAACTATTTTGAATCATAACACAAACTATAACAAATATCCAATGGGACTGCTTAGTAATTAGTTCGCAAAATTAAACAACAAACAAAAATTCTCAAGGATACTTTCACGAGAACTTTCAGAAATAGCCGGCAAAATAGGTCTCAATCTTTGGCGTTCCAGGAGAATGTGTTGGTTTGAAATTTGTTCACCGCACAGACATTTAACATTCTTGCTGAATTTTGTTTTGAAGGCATTAAGCTTTATCCTATAACAGCGAAGTAATGTGTCTAAATTTTAAAATGTTACGATAATTCACTGCTATTTTGTTTGCCAAACCATCGGAATTCAATAAGATACTGAAGAATTTCTCCTCCCTACGGAGAGATTTTGAAACTTTGTTCCACGATGTTTGCTCCAGTAAATGATACCCTTCTGTAACGGATAATGGAATGTATATTTCTATAGATTCCCTGTCTTGCCTTGCACCTTTTTTGCGGCTCTATCAGCACAGTCATTTGAATACAATCCAACATGTGAAGGAACCAACAAAAGGTGATATTGGTTCCCTTTAAACTTGAAATGTTGATCATTTGATTGATATGTATGACAGTTTTGGATCTCTTCTTGTAATCAAATGAACGTAAAGCATGCCGTACGGACTGAGAATCGACGCAGAATAAAATTTGAAAAATGTTCAATGGAAGACTATGTAATTAAGAGCCATAAGTATAGCAACGAGTTCGGCGGTAAATACTGATCGATTTTTACCAACGAAGTATGACTTGTTTTTAAAAAAAAGCTGTTATTACAAAACCTGAACCAGCACGGTGATTATCTAAGAGTGATCGATCTCTATATACCTTTAAATGATTTGGGTATCTATTCTCTAGGTACAGTCGGACTTCTGTTTGCATGATATTTGGATTCTCATTGTTCTTCACATCAGTGTAATCGATATCAAAATGTGGTTTATTCATCTCCCAGGTAGGGTAAGGAGAAACTACTTGCTGTGCATCAATACTATGAGAAACTACTTGCTGTGCATCAATATGAGAAACTACTTGCTGTGCATCAATATTATGAGAAACTACTTGCTGTGCATCAATATTATGAGAAACTACTTGCTGTGCATCCATATTATGAGAAACTACTTGCTGTGCATCAATATTATGAGAAACTACTTGCTGTGCATCAATATTATGAGAAACTACTTGCTGTGCATCAATAATTATTATGAAGGCTAATAAGGAAAGCAGCATCTCGCACCGCTGCCCCATTCTCTGTGTGTGTGTGTGTGTGTGTGTGTGTGTGTGTGTGTGTGTGTGTGTGTGTGTGTGTGTGTGTATGTGTGAGTGTGTGTGCGTGCGTGCGTGCGTGTATGTGTGTGTGTGTGTATGTGAGTGTGCGTGTGTGTGTATGTACGTGTGCGTGCGTGCGCGCGCGCGCGCGCGTGTGTGTTCTCTTTCTCTTCTCCAATGTTATTGCTAATCGTATAATTTCAGACCAGTGAAAAAAAGCCATTTTCAACCTGGCTGGAAACAGACTCCGCACAATAAAATGTTCTGGTGAAGAACCGTAAACTGATTCAGCCTTCAGTTTTACATACATCAAGATTATTGTCTGTTTGTTTTTCAACCCCTCCCTCATAGTTTCTTCATTTCTCCGTGTGAACCACGACCTCTGAAACAGAACTTATGGAAAAATAATCTTAAAAGGAGTTTTAAGTAACTCCGCCGGTTAGCAAGGACAAAGAGATTACAAGACAAAACTCGATGCGTTTAGACCTCTCTAGTCTTCTTCGGGCAAGATAAACACTTTCAGGACAATGAACACGAAGAACGAACAATCACTTATCTTCTCGATTTTTGTTCGTCTGTTTTGTTCGTGAATTTTGTTCAATTACTCCCCTTCATTTGGGGCAGTAG
>CM031610.1:6242761-6260261 GCA_018398815.1 Conus ventricosus
AGGCATCGTTATAATCATCACACACTGACTGCTAACCCATTCAATGAGGCATCGTTACAGTTATGACACACTGACTGCTAACCTATTAAGTGAGGCATCGTTATGATTATCACACACTGACTGCTAACCTATTCAGAGAGGCATCGCAATAATTATCACACACTGACAGCTTACCAATTCAGTGAGGCATCGCTACAATTATCACCCAATCGATACAATGATCACGTACTGATTGTTAACCATCTAGTGCGGCATCGTTATAATTATCACACACTGACTGCTAACCTATCCAATGAGGCATCGCTACAATTATCACCCTATCGATACAATGACTACGTACTGATTGCTAACCATCTAGTGAGGCATTACTACAATTATTATCACACAATTACAATTATCAAACACTGATTGCTAAATATTTAGTGAGGCATCACTATAATTATCACACACTGATTGCTAACTATTTAGTGAGGCATCGTTACAATCATCACACATTGACTGCTAACTATTCCACACCTGCCTACCCCAAAACTGTCTGTGGTGTATTTTCTCACATAAACAGGTGTATTTGGAAAAAAAAAGATGTATTTCATTTCGTTTTGAAGCAGTTTCAATAAATACTAAAATCCAGTATTGATCAGTTTAGTGACATTAAGCGGTTTTCACAAACTAATGCGGTTGAGCCGTGCCGACTAAAAATGGCGTCAAGTACAAACGGTAGACCGGTAACGAATGCGCTGTCCCTATAAACAATATCCCGTGGTAAGAGTCCACAGATTCAGAAGTCAAGCAATGTCCGATGAAGTGTACAAAACAAGGCTTTGCTAGAATTTTTGCTTGGCTATTTTTTTTTCATTTGAAAGGTATATTGTCGTATTCTGTATAAATTGTCGTACAAAATACGTTAAAAGCACATAGGCAGGTCCGCTATTCAGTGAGGCACCCATACACTTGTGCACCTGTCTGCACACCTCTCTCCACCCACCTGTCTGCACACCTCTCTCCACCCACCTGTTTGCACACCTCTCTCCACCCACCTGTTTGCACACCTCTCTCCACCCACCTGTTTGCACACCTCTCTCCATCACCTGCTTGCACACCTGTTTGCACACCTCTCTCCACCCACCTGTTTGCACACCTCTCTCCATCACCTGTTTGTACACCTCTCTCCATCACCTGTTTGTACACCTCTCTCCACCCACCTGTTTGTATACCTCTCTCCATCCATCTGTTTGTACACCTCTCTCCACTCACCTGTTTGCACACTTCTCTCCACCCACCTGTTTGCACACCTCTCTCCATCACCTGTTTGCACACCTCTCTCCACCCACCTGTTTGCACACCTCTCTCCTTCCACCTGTTTGCACACCTCTCTCCATCACCTGTTTGTACACCTCTCTCCACCCACCTGTTTGCACACCTCTCTCCATCACCTGTTTGCACACCTCTCTCCATCGCCTGTTTGTACACCTCTCTCCACTCACCTGTTTGTACACCTCTCTCCACTCACCTGTTTGTACACCTCTATCCACCCACCTGTTTGCACACCTCTCTCCATCACCTGTTTGTACACCTCTCTCCACCCACCTGTTTGTACAGCTCACTCTCCATCCACTTGTTTGTACACCTCTCTCCACCCTCCAGTTTGTACACTTCTCTCCACCCTCCTGTTTGTACACCTCTCTCTCCACCCGCCTATTCGTACACCTCTCTCTCTCTCCACCCACCTGTTCGTACACCTCTCTCTCTCTCCACCCACCTGTTTGCACACCTCTCTCTCCACCCACCAGTTCGTATACCTCTCTCTCTCTCCACCCACCTGTTCGTATACCTCTCTCTCTCTCCACCCACCAGTTCGTATACCTCTCTCTCTCTCCACCCACCAGTTCGTATACCTCTCTCTCTCTCCACCCACCTGTTCGTACACCTCTCTCTCTCTCCACCCACCTGTTTGCACACCTCTCTCTCCACCCACCAGTTCGTATACCTCTCTCTCTCTCCACCCACCTGTTCGTACACCTCTCTCCACCTACCTGTTTGCACACCTCTCTCTCTCTCTCCACACCCACCTGTTCGGACACATCTCTCTCCACCCACCTGTCTGCACACCTCTCTCCACCCACCTGTTTGCACACCTCTCTCCACCCACCTGTTTGCACACCTCTCTCCACCCACCTGTTTGCACACCTCTCTCCATCACCTGATTGCACACCTGTTTGCACACCTCTCTCCACCCACCTGTTTGCACACCTCTCTCCATCACCTGTTTGTACACCTCCAACTCTCTCTCACCCACCTGTTTGTACAGCTCACTCTCCATCACTTGTTTGTACACCTCTCTCCCACCCCTTTGCACACTTCTCTCCACCCACCTGTTTGACACCTCTCTCTCCACCCTTTCACACCTCTCTCCTTCCACCCCTGTTTCGTACACCTCCCCCCTTTCCCTCACCTGTTTGCACACCCCTCTCTCCACCCACCATTGTATACACCTCTCTCTCCACCACCTGTTCGTACACCTCTCTCTCCTACCTACCACATGTTCTACACCTTTCACTCTCTCTCCACACCGTTTGTATACACTCTCTCTCTCCACCACCTGTTCGACACCTCTTTTCTCATCACCTGTTTGCACACCTCCTCTCCACCGCCAGTTTGTACACCCTCTCTCTCCACTCACCTGTTCGTACACCTCTCTCCACCACCTGTTTTTCACACCTCCTTTCACACCTCCTCACCCACCTGTTCGTACACACTCTCTCCACCCACCTGTTCGTACACCTCTCTTCTCCACCCACCTGATCGTACACTCTCTCTCTCCACCCTCCGTTCGTACACCTCTCTCCACCACCTGTCTGCACACCGTCTCTCTCTCTCCACCCCCTGTTCGTACATCTCTCCTCTCTCCACCCACCTGTTCGTACACCTCTCCCCTCACCATTCACACCCTCTCACTTCTCCACACCAGTCTCTCACCCCCTTTCTCTCTCTCTCTCACCCACCTGTTGCACACCTCTCTCTCTCCACCCACCCCTTGCAACCTCTCTCTCTCTCCCCCACCTTTCACACCTCTCTCTCCCACCTATTCCACACCCCCCTCTCTCTCCACCCCACTGTTTCGCACCCACCTCTTCTCTCTCTCCACCCACCTTTTGCACACCTCTCTCTCTCTCTCCACCCACCTGTTGCTACACCTCTCTCTCCACCCACTGTTTGTCACACCTATCTCTCTATTACACCCATATTAATACAATCATATATACCCTACTATTGTACACCTATATCTCTCCACCCACCTGTCGCACACCTCTTCTCTCCACCCACCTGTTGTCACACCTCTCTCACCCATCTCTGTTTGCACCTCTCTCTCTCCTCCCCCACCTGTTGCACACTCTCTTCTCCACCCACCTGTTTCACACCCTCTCTCCACCCACCTGATTTTCACCCTCTCTCTCCACACTGTTGCCACCACTCCTCCACACCTCTTTTCAAACTCTCTCTCCACCCACCTGTTTGCAAACCTCTCTCTCTCTCTCACCCACCCTGTTTGCAACACCTCCTCTCTCCACCCACCTGTTTGCACACCTCTCTCCTTTTCTCCACCCACCTGTTCGCACACCTCCCCTCTCCTCCACCCACCTGTTTGCACACACCCCTCTCTCTCTCCACCCACCTGTTTTGCAACCTCTCTCTCTCTCCACCCACCTGTTTGCAACCTCTCCTCTCCACCCACCTTTTCCACCCCCCACCTGTTTGCACACCTCTCTCTCCATCACCTTTTGCATAATATTATATCTAACATTTTGCACAACTATCTATATATCCACCCTATATGCAACCTCTCTCTCCACCCACCTGTTTGCACACCCCTCTCTCTCCACCCACCTGTTTGCAGACCTCTCTTCCACCCACCTTTGCCAACTCCTCTCTCCCCCGTTTGCACCCTCTCTCTCTCCACCCACCTGTTTGCACACCTCTCTCTCTCCCCCCCACCGCACCATTCTTGCCAACCTCCTCTCTTGCCAAACCCTCTGCCCTTTCACCACCTTTTCCACCCACCTCTTGCACACCCTCCTGTTGAACACTCTCCTTTCCACCACCTCTTTTGCAATCACCCGTCTTGCTCTCTCTCCACCCACCTGTTTGCACCCTCTCTTTCTCCACTCACCTGTTTGCACACTCTCTCTTCTCCACTCCACCTGTTTGCACACCTCTCTCTCACCCACCTGTTTGCACACCTCTCTTCTCCCCCCACCTTTGCACACCTTCTCTGCAACACCCTCTCTTTCCACCCCTCTTTTCACACCTTTTCCCCCTCTCTCCACCCCCCTGTTTGCACACCTCTCTTCTCCACCCACCTGTTTGCACACCTCTCTTCTCCCTCACCTGTTTGCACACCTCGCTTCTCTCCAAACCCCCTGTTTGCACACCTCTCCCTTCCACCCACCTGTTTGCACACCTCTCTCTCCACCCACCTGTTGTCACACCTCTCTTTCTCCACTCACCTGTTTGCGACCCTCTCTCTCCACCCACCTGTTTGCACACTCTCTCTCTCCACCCACCTGTTTGTACACCTCTCTTTCTCCACCCACCTGTTTGCACACCTCTCTCTCTCTCCACCCACCTGTTTGCACACCTCTCTTTCTCCACTCATCTGCTTTGCACACCCCTCTTTCTCCACTCACCTGTTTGCACACCTCTCTCTCCCCACTTTCACACCTCTTCTGCACACCTGTCTTGCTCCACCTACCTGTTGCCACTCTCCTTATGCACACCTTCTCACACCCACCTGTTTTGCCACACCTCTTCACACCCTGTTTTGCCACTCACTCTTCTCACACCTTCTTGCACACCCCCTGCTTCCACCCACCTCTTTCTCCACCCACCTTTGCCACCCTCCATCCCACCCACCTGTTTGCACACCTCTCTCATCACCACCACCTGTTTGCACACCTCCCCTCACCACCCACCTGTTTGCACACCTCTCTATCACCACCACCTGTTTGCACACCTCTCTCATCACCACCACCTGTTTGCACACCTCGCTATCCCACTCCACCTGTTTGCACACCTCTCTCTCCCACCCACCTGTTTGCACACCTCTCTCTCTCCCCCACCTGTTTGCACACCTCACTCTCCCCACCACCTGTTTGCACACCTCTTCACCTCACCCACCTGTTTGCAGCACCCTCTTCTCTCCACCCACCTGTTTCATACACCTCTCTATCTACCACTCACCTGTTTGTACACCTCTCTCTCCACCCACTGTTTGGTACCTCTTCTTTCTCCAACCTCGTTTCGACACCCTCTTCTCACCCACCTGTTTGCACACCTCTCTCTCCACCCACCTGTTGGTGTACACCTCTTCTCCACCCACCTGTTTTACACCTCTCTCTCCCCACCTTTTCAACCTTTTCGACCACCTGTTCGGCTGCTACCCCTCTTTTCCCACCTCTGCTCTCTCACCCACCTTTCACCCCCTATGTCACCCCTCTCTCCACCCACCTGTTCACACCTCTCTCTCCACCACCTGTGTGTACCTCTCTCTCACCACCCACCTGTTTGGGCACCTCTCTCTCCACCCACCTGTTCGACACCTCTCTCATCACCACTCACCTGTTTGACACCTCTTTCACACCATCTTGTGTACCTCCCCACCACCTGTTCGTCACCTCTCTCACCTCCCCCCACCTGTTTGCACACCTCTCTCCACCCACCTGTTGGTGTACCTCTCTCCCTCACACACTGTGTACACTTCTCCACCACTGTTCTGCACCCTCTCTCACCCACCTCCTCACCTTTCTCACCACTAATCGTACACCTCTCTCACCACCCACCTGTTTCACACCTCTCTCCTCCCCCCACCTGATTGCACACCTCTCTCTCTCCCCCACCTGATCGTACCACCTCTTCTCTCTCACCACTCACCTGATTGTACACCTCTCTCTCTCCACCCACCTGTTCGTCACCTCTCTCTCTCCACCCACCTGTCGTACACCTCTCCTCCACCCACCTGTTTCACACCTCTCTCTCCACCACCCTTGTGTACACTCCTTCCCCCACCTGTTCGTACACCTCTCTCCCACCCACCTTTGCATACCTCCTCTCGACCCACCTGTGTGCCTCTCTCCCCCCACCTGTTTACACCTCTCTCTCCACCCCCTGTTGGTGTACCTCTCTCTCCTCTCCCACCCACCTGTTTGCACACTCTCTCTCCACCCACCTGTTGGTGTACCTCTCTCTCCACCCACCTGTTGGTGTACCTCTCTCTCCACCCACCTGTTCGTACACCTCTCTCATCACCACTCACCTGTTTGTACACCTCTCTCTCCACCCATCTGTTGGTGTACCTCTCTCTCCACCCACCTGTTCGTACACCTCTCTCTCCACCCACCTGTTTGCACACCTCTCTCCACCCACCTGTTGGTGTACCTCTCTCTCCACCCACCTGTTCGTACACCTCTCTCTCCACCCACGTGTTCGTACACCTCTCTCTCCACCCACCTGTTCCTACACCTCTCTCTCCACCCACCTAATCGTACACCTCTCTCTCCACCCACCTGTTCGTACACCTCTCTCTCCACCCACCTGATCGTACACCTCTCTCTCTCCACCCACCTGATCGTACACCTCTCTCTCTCCACCCACCTGATCGTACACCTCTCTCTCTCCACCCACCTGATCGTACACCTCTCTCTCTCCACCCACCTGATCGTACACCTCTCTCTCTCTCCACCCACCTGATCGTACACCTCTCTCTCCACCCACCTGATCGTACACCTCTCTCTCTCCACCCACCTGATCGTACACCTCTCTCTCCACCCACCTGATCGTACACCTCTCTCTCCACCCACCTGATCGTACACCTCTCTCTCCACCCACCTGCTTGTACAGCTCTCTCTCCACCCACCTGTTCCTACACCTCTCTCTCCACCCACCTGTTCCTACACCTCTCTCTCCACCCACCTGCTTGTACAGCTCAGGCTTGATGGCGCCCAGCTCGGGCTGCTCCTTGTGCTTGATGCTCTGCACGCTGAACTCGATGTTGGACAGGTCCAGGCGGTGCGACAGCATGCGCTGGAAGCTAAGTGCCTCTGGGGCACGGTGGGCAGCGTCCACTGCCGCCCCCCGGTGATCTGGTACACCCGCTTCTTGCCCGCCGCGTTCGTGGGCGACGCCTCGGCGCTGATGGAGGCGTGGCTGGAGATGTCCGGCGAGCTCTTGCTGATGCGCAGCCCCGTCTCGGGCACCCAGTCCCGGGGGAAAGGCGCCTTGTCCGGGTAGAGGCCCGGGTAGGGGGCCAGCTTGCGGCGGCGGCAGATCAGCCAGAGGCCAAGAGCAGCATGGCCAGGGCCACGGCCCCGCCGCTGGCTACGGCGAAGATGGTGAAGGGGTTGGGACCTAGAAACACAGGGGGGGAAAGGGTTATAGTGGGTGGTGACTGGTGGGGAGAGGGAGGTGGGGGAGGGAGAGAGAAAGAGAGATAGAGACAGAGACAGAGAGAGGCAGACAGTCAGACAGACGGACGGAGAGGCAGACAGAGAGACAGACAGACAGAGACAGGCAGACACAGACAGAAAGCGAGACAGAGATAGAGAGAGGCAGATAGGCAAACAGACAGATGAGGAGAGACAGAGAGAGAGAGAGAGAGAGAGAGAGAGAGAGAGAGAGAGAGAGAGAGAGAGACAGAGACAGACAGACAGACAGACAGAGCCAAAGAGAGACACAGAGAAATAGGAGAAAAGATGACCGGTTTAATCAGTCTTTGATCACAGTTACGAACAAGACATACACAATACAATAAGAGCAACAACAAGCTGAAAATTAATACGGTGCTGTACACACACGCACGCTCGCACGCATGCATGCACGCACGCACACACACACTCGAAAAGAAAAAAAGAAAAAAAGAAGAAAAAAGATGAAAACAAAAGTGGTGCAAACGTATGAAGACTGACTGTCTTACTGAATGATTATAACACGAAGTACACACCACAGTGCTTACAGGAAATATGAAGACAGTCCGCAATACTTATCAGACGAGAGGGGACCAAAAAGCTGATCGACGATTTCTTACGTTACAATGCTCAGCGTCAGAGACCACCAACGAAGACCATAGACAGTCTAGTCATTAATTAACAAATTCCACTTTATTCAAGTGGGACAGGAGAGAGAGAGAGAGAGAGAGAGAGAGAGAGAGAGAGAGAGAGAGAGAGAGAGAGAGAAAAGAGAGAGAGAGAGACAGAGACAGACAGACAGACAGACAGACAGACAGACACAGACAGAGACAAAGAGCGAGAGAGCACGTGCGCATCTTAAGGAGGGAGCTGACAAGGAGTAGGCCAGTGATAGCGAGGAAAGGAGGAAAAGGAAGTTTCAGAAAGTTTAACGAGCATGTGAACTTTACAGTCAGATATTTCAAGGTAAAGGTTTGCCGGAAGGGGAGGAGAAAAAGAGAGAGAGAGAGAGAGAGAGAGAGAGAGAGAGAGAGAGAGAGAGAGAGAGAGAGAGGTATGGAATAGAAAAGAAGAGAAGAGAGAAGAATAGAGAGTGTAGAGGAGGGATGAGAGGAGAGGAGAGGAGAAGAGTGGAGACAAGAGAGAGAGAGAGAGAGAGAGAGAGAGAGAGAGAGAGAGAGAGAGAGAGAGAGAGACAGAGAGAGAAAGACAGACAGACAGACAGACAGTCAGACAGACAACAGAGAGGGTGGAAAGGAGACACACACACGCACACACACACGGACAGAGAGACAGACAGACAGACACAGCGACAGAGAGAGAGAGAGAGAGAAGAGAGAGAGAGAGAGAGAGAGAGAGAGAGAGAGAGAGACAGACAGACAGACAGACAGACAGACAGACAGACAGACAGAGACAGAGACAGAGAGACAGACAGACACACACACACACACACACACACTTTCAAAGGGAATCCGACGGTCCTACGTTTACCGTAGGATACATACATCTTTTTTCCCCACCAGTTCAACTCAAGATGTCCCACACGTAGGAACGTCGTCGCCACATCGATCAGCAGAACCGCCCCGACAGTTTAATGTCCACCCCCTCCACCTCCCTGTTCACCGCCCCCCCCCCCCCCCCAATCCTCCTTTGTTTCTGTCTCATCAGTGGTGTGACTCCCAGAGTCTCGTTCCGGCACCGCCACACACAGTCTCCACCAGCAAACACGTTTTGAACGTTGCTGAACTAAGACAACTTCACACAACACAATCATGTTGCCACTGACTTCTACAGTCTCCACCACAAACACGTTTTGAACGTTGCCGAACTAAGACTTCACACAACACAATCATGTTGCCACTGACTTCTACAGTCTCCACCAGCAAACACGTTTTGAACGTTGCCGAACTAAGACTTCACACAACACAATCATGTTGCCACTGACTTCTACAGTCTCCACCAGCAAACACGTTTTGAACGTTGCCGAACTAAGACTTCACACAACACAATCATGTTGCCACTGACTTCTACAGTCTCCACCAGCAAACACGTTTGAACGTTGCTGAACTAAGACAACTTCACACAACACAATCATGTTGCCACTGACTTCTACAGTCTCCACCAGCAAACACGTTTTGAACGTTGCCGAACTAAGACTTCACACAACACAATCATGTTGCCACTGACGTCTACAGTCTCCACCAGCAAACACGTTCTGTACGTTGCCGAACTAAGACTTCACACAACACAATCATGTTGCCACTGACTTCTACAGTCTCCACCACCAAACACGTTTTGAACGTTGCCGAACTAAGACTTCACACAACACAATCATGTTGCCACTGACTTCTACAGTCTCCACCAGCAAACACGTTTTGAACGTTGCCGAACTAAGACTTCACACAACACAATCATGTTGCCACTGACTTCTACAGTCTCCACCACCAAACACGTTTTGAACGTTGCCGAACTAAGACTTCACGCAACACAATCATGTTGCCACTGACTTCTACAGTCTCAACCAGCAAACACGTTTTGAACGTTGCTGAACTAAGACAACTTCACACAACACAATCATGTTGCCACTGACTTCTACAGTCTCCACCACCAAACACGTTTTGAACGTTGCCGAACTAAGACTTCACACAACACAATCATGTTGCCACTGACTTCTACAGTCTCCACCAGCAAACACGTTTTGAACGTTGCCGAACTAAGACTTCACACAACACAATCATGTTGCCACTGACTTCTACAGTCTCCACCACCAAACACGTTTTGAACGTTGCCGAACTAAGACTTCACACAACACAATCATGTTTCCACTGACTTCTACAGTCTCCACCAGCAAACACGTTTTGAACGTTGCCGAACTAAGACTTCACACAACACAATCATGTTGCCACTGACTTCTACAGTCTCCACCACCAAACACGTTTTGAACGTTGCCGAACTAAGACAACTTCACACAACACAATCATGTTGCCACTGACTTCTACAGTCTCCACCACCAAACACGTTTTGAACGTTGCCGAACTAAGACTTCACACAACACAATCATGTTGCCACTGACTTCTACAGTCTCCACCAGCAAACACGTTTGAACGTTGCCGAACTAAGACTTCACACAACACAATCATGTTGCCACTGACTTCTACAGTCTCCACCAGCAAACACGTTTTGAACGTTGCCGAACTAAGACTTCACACAACACAATCATGTTGCCACTGACTTCTACAGTCTCCACCAGCAAACACGTTTTGAACGTTGCCGAACTAAGACTTCACACAACACAATCATATTGCCACTGACTTCTACAGTCTCCACCAGCAAACACGTTTTGAACGTTGCCGAACTAAGACTTCACACAACACAATCATGTTGCCACTGACTTCTACAGTCTCCACCAGCAAACACGTTTTGAACGTTGCCGAACTAAGACTTCACACATCACAATCATGTTGGCGCTGACTTCTACAGTCTCCACCAGCAAACACGTTTTGAACGTTGCCGAACTAAGACAACTTCACACAACACAATCATGTTGGCGCTGACTTCTACATCCCCACCAGCAAACACGTTTGTGAACGTTGCCGAACTAAGACAACTTCACACAACACAATCATGTTGGCGCTGACTTCCACAATCCCCACCAGAACACAGACTTGGGACGTTGCTGAACAAAGACAACTTCCCAAAACAGATGTTGGCGCTGACTGACTTTCAGACCTGTACCCGCTACCTAAACCTGTGGAATTCTGGTCACAAAGTGAGGTGACTGCTGCAGAAACTGAAACAGATTAAAAATAATGTTTGAAACAACTCCGCCACTTACCATGGACAAATGAATTACAAGACGAAACACGACGCGTTTCGACCTCCCCCACCATCCCTTTTTCTTCCAAACAATCTGTGGATGTTTTTTTCTTCTCCTCTTGACCCCCCCCCCCCTTCACTTTGAATGCCGCCCCCCTCCTCCCATTTCACCTAACCCTCTGTTCTCCGCCCCCTTCACTTTGAACGCCGCCCCCTCCTCCCATTTTACTCAACCCTCTGTTCTCCGCCCTCTTTCCTTCACATTCTCCAATTTCTTTTTAGCCCAACCCCCCCCCCCCCCCCCCCCCTTACTCTGGCTTGCTTCCCTTCACACCGACCCCCAACCAGGTGGATCATTGCTTATTCCGTACAGTCTTCAGGGACCTCTTCTCTCCCGCCTCTGTCCATCTGACTCTCCTCCCCCGTCGCTTCCTCCGTCTCCATCCCCTCCCCCCATCCACCTCTAGTTTCTTTAAGTCCAATCTCTTTTCCCTGTCAACCCTGCTCCCTTTGCCCCTCTGATTTTGTCTCTCCCCCCCCCCCTCCCGCTTCCTTGCCCCTCTGATTTGTCCCCCCCCCCCGCTTCCTTTGCCCCTCTGATTTTGTCTCTCCCCCCGCTTCCTTTGCCCTCTGATTTTGTCCCCCCCCTTCCTTTGCCCCTCTGATTTGTGCTCCCCCCCCCCCCCCCTTCCTTTGCCCCTCTGATTTTGTCTCTCCCCCCTTCCTTTGCCCCTCTGATTTTGTCTCCCCCCCTTCCTTTTCCCCTCTGATTTTGTCTCCCCCCCCTTCCTTTGCCCCTCTGAATTTTTTCCCCCCCCCCCTTCCTTTGCCCCTCAATTTGTTTTCCCCCCCCTTCCTTTTCCCCCCTGATTTTGTCTCCCCCCCTTCCTTTGCCCCTCTGATTTTGTCTCCCCCCCCGCTTCCTTTGCCCCTCTGATTTTGTCTCTCCCCCCCCCCCCCCCCCCGCTTCCTTGCCCCTCTGATCTTGTCTCTCCCCCCCCCCCCCCCCTTCCCTTTTTGCCCCTCGATTTTGTCTCTCCCCCCCTTCCTTTGCCCCTCTGATTTTGTCTCCACCCCCCCCCCCCCCCCCGCTTTCCTTTGCCCTCCCATTTTGTCTCCCCCCCCCCCCCCCCGCTTCCCTTTGCCCCTCTGATTTTGTCTCTCCCCCCCCCCCTTTCCCTTTTCCCCTCTGATTTTTCTCACCCCCCTTCCTTTGCCCCTCTGATTTTGTCTCTCCCCCCCCTCCCCCCGCTTCCTTTTCCCCTCTGATTTTGTCTCCCCCCCCCCCCCCCCCCGCTTCCTTTGCTCCTCTAATTTTGCTCCCCCCCCCCCGCTTTCCTTGCCCCTCTGATTTTGTCTCTCACCCCCCCCCCCCCCCTTCCTTTTCCCCTCTGATTTGTCTCCCCCCCCCTTCCTTTGCCCCTCTGATTTTTTTCTCCCCCCCCCCCCCCGCTTCCTTTGGCCCCTCTGATTTTGTCTCTCCTCCCCCGTTCCTTTGCCCCTCTGATTTTGTCTCTCCACCCCCGCTCTTTGCCCCTCTGATTTTGTCTCCCCCCCCCTTCCTTTGCCCCTCTGATTTTGTCTCTCCCCCCCCCCCGCTTCCTTTGCCCCTCTGATTTTGTCTCCCCCCCCCCCCGCTTCCTTTGCTCCTCTAATTTGTCCTCCCCCCCCCCCCCCCGCTTCCTTGCCCCTCTGATTTTGTCTCTCCCCCCCCCCTTCCTTTGCCCCTCTGATTTTGTCTCCCCTCCCCCCCGCTTCCTTTTCCCCTCTGATTTTGTCTCTCCCCCCCCCCCCCCGCTTCCTTTGCCCCTCTGATTTTTCTCTCCCCCCCCCCCCCCCCCGCTTCCTTTGCCCCTCTGATTTTGTCTCTCCCCCCTTCCTTTGCCCCCTGATTTTGGCTCTCCCCCCTCCTTTGCCCCTCTGATTTGCTCTCCCCCCTTCCTTTGCCCCCCCTGATTTTGTTTTTCCCCCCCTTCCTTTGCCCCTCTGATTTTGTCTCTCCCCCCTTCCTTGTTTTCCCCCTGATTTTGTCTCCCCCCCCCTTGCTTTGCCCCTCTGATTTTGTCTCTCCCCCCCCTTCCTTTGCCCCTCTTAATTTGTCCCCCCCCCCCCCCGCTTCCTTTGCCCCTTTGATTTTGTCTCCCCCCCCCTTTCCTTTTCCCTCGATTTGCTCCCCCCCCCTTCCTTTGCCCCTCTGATTTTGTCTCCCCCCCCCTTCCTTTGCCCCTCGATTTTGTCTCTCCCCCCCCCTCCTTTGCCCTTGATTTGCTCCCCCCTTCCTTTGCCCCTCTGATTTTGTTCCCCCCCCCTTTCCTTTGCCCTCTGATTTTGTCTCCCCCCTTCTTTTTCCCTCTGGATTTGTCTCTCCCCCCCTTCCTTTGCCCTTGGGTTTGTCTCCACCCCCCCCCTTTTGCCCCTCTGATTTTGTCTCTCCCCCTTCCTTCCCCTCTGATTTGTCTCACCCCCCCCTTCTTGCCCTCTGATTTTTCTCTCCCCCCCTTCCTTGCCCCTCTGATTTTGTCTCTCCTCCCCCCTTCCTTTGCCCCTCTGATTTTGTCTCTCCCCCCCCCTTCCTTTGGGCCCCTCTGATTTGTCTTCCTCTCCCCCCTTCCTTTGCCCCTCTGATTTTGTCTCTCCCCCCCCTTCCTTTGGGCCCCCCTGATTTGTCCTCCCCCCCTTCCTTTTCCCCTCTGATTTTGTCTCCCCCCCCCCCTTCCTTTGCCCCTCTGATTTGTCTCTCCCCCCCCCCCCTTCCTTTGCCCCTCTGATTTTGTCTCTCCCCCCCCCCGCTTCCTTTGCCCTCTGATTTTGTCTCCCCCCCCCCCCCCCCGCTTCCCTTTTCCCCTCTGATTTTGTCTCTTCCCCCCCCCCTTCCTTTGCCCCTCTGATTTTGTCTCTCCCCCCCCCCCCCCCCCGCTTCCTTTGCCCCCCATGATTTTCTCTCCCCCCCCCCGCTTCCTTTGCCCCTCTATTTTTCTCCCCCCCCCCCCCGTTTCCTTTGCCCCTCTGATTTGGCTCCCCCCCCCCCCCCGTTTCCTTTGCCCCTCTGATTTTGTCTCCCCCCCCCCCCCCGTTTCCTTTGCCCCTCTGATTTTGTTCCCCCCCCCCCCCCCCCGCTTCCTTTGCCCCTCTGAGTTCTCCCCCCCCCCGCTTCCTTTGCCCCTCTGATTTTGTCTCCCCCCCCCCCCCCCGTTTCCTTTGCCCCTCTGATTTTGTCTCCCCCCCCCCCCCCCCCTTCCTTGCCCCTCTGATTTTCTCTCCCCCCCCCCCGCTTCCTTTGCCCCTCTGATTTTGTCTCCCCCCCCCCCCGTTTCCTTTGCCCCTCTGATTTTGTCTCCCCCCCCCCCCCCGCTTCCTTTTCCCCTCTGATTTCTCTCCCCCCCCCCGCTTCCTTTGCCCCTCTGATTTTGTCTCCCCCCCCCCCCCCGTTTCCTTTGCCCCCCTGATTTGTCCCCCCCCCCCCCCCCCCCCCGCTTCCTTTGCCCCTCTGATTTCTCTCCCCCCCCCGCTTCCTTTGCCCCCCTGATTTTGTCTCCCCCCCCCGCTTCCTTGCCCCTCGATTTTGTCTCCTCCCCCCCCCCCCCGTTTCCTTTGCCCCCTGATTTTGTCTCTCCCCCCCCCCCTTTCCCTTTTCCCCTCTGATTTTGTCTCCCCCCCCCTTCCTTTGCCCCTCTGATTTTGTCTCTCCCCCCCCCCCCCTTCCTTTGCCCCTCTGATTTTGTTCTCCCCCCCCCTTCCTTTGCCCCCTGATTTTTTCTCTCCCCCCCTTCCTTTGCCCCCCTGATTTTGTCCTCTCCCCCCCCCCTTCCTTTGCCCCTCGATTTTGTCTCTCCCCCCCCCCCCGCTTCCTTTGCCCCTCTGATTTTGTTTCCCCCCCCCCCCCCCCCCCCCCCCCCCGCTTCCTTTGCCCCTCTGATTTCTCTCTCCCCCCCCCCCCCCCCTTCCTTTGCCCCTCTGATTTTGTCTCTCCCCCCCCCCCTCTTTGCCCCTCGATTTTGTCTCTCCCCCCCCCCCTTCCTTTGCCCCTCTGATTTTGTCTCTCCCCCCCCCCTTCCTTTGCCCCTCTGATTTGCTCTCCCCCCCTTCCTTTGCCCCTCTGATTTTTTCTCCCCCCCCCTTCCTTTCCCCTCTGATTTTTGTCTCTCCCCCCCCCTTTCCTTGCCCCTCTGATTTGTCTCCCCCCCCCCCCTTCCTTTTCCCCTCGATTTTGCTCCCTCCCCCCCCCCCCTTCCTTTTCCCCTCTGATTTTGTCTCCCACCCCCTTCCTTTGCCCCTCTGATTTTGTTGATTTTGTCTCCCACCCCTTTCCTTTGCCCCTCTGATTTGTCTCCCCCCCCTTCCTTTGCCCCTCTGATTTTGTCTCCCCCCCCCTTCCTTTGCCCCTCTGATTTTGTCTCCCACCCCCTTCCTTTGCCCCCTGATTTGTTGATTTTGTCTCCCACCCCTTTCCTTTGCCCCTCTGATTTTGTCTCCCCCCCTTCCTTTGCCCCTCTGATTTTTTCTCCCCCCCCTTCCTTTGCCCCTCTGATTTTGTCTCCCCCCCCTTCCTTTGCACCTCTGATTTTGTTGATTTTGTCTCCCACCCCTTTCCTTTGCACCTCTGATTTTGTCTCTCCACCCCTTCCTTTGCCCCTCTGATTTTGTCTCTCCCCCACTCTCCCTCCTACCACCGCTTGTACCCCGGCTCTGCACTATCTCGTTTACCCTTCCTCACACCCTCCTACCTCACTTATCGTGCACGTGAGTTTTAAAAAATGGCGAGTGTTATTCATGAATGATGTGCGACGCTCCTGTCAGACATTCCTCCAAGGGAACCATAAATGGTGAACACTTCAGGACACTTTGATCTCGTTTCTTGCGGTTCTTAGGACAGACTGTGCATCCATCCATCCACCCGTCTAACAATTCCTCCGCCATGACAATAATGACTTGGCAAAGATTAAACAAAGACAGAGGAAAAGCAGGGGAAGGAGCGTTTTAGAGACAGAAAGAAACCTGGAATGGAAAGTAAGGCGTTTGATAATCAGCATAAAATCCTGAACTAGCAGCATGTAAGGACCACTGTAGTCCATGTTAAAAACAGAGTTAGTCGTGTCACCTGCTCAGAGGCCTTTCGTCCGCTGATTGGGACTCCTCAGTGAGACACGGCTGACTGTGTCAGTTATCCCTTGCCATCATTTGGAGGTGTGCCATAGCCTACAATTCTGTGGCATTCTCACCACAAAGGGTTAAAAAAAAAAAACAGAATCCAACGGCACCCCAAAGCAGTCAGTGAAGGGTGAAAAAAGGAATCGAGAAGAAAGCGCTGTAATGAAATATCAAAATTATTATGTAAAAAGTGTTAAATGTAAGGGGGGATCCTAGAGCCTATGCTTGACCTGTGTGTGCTTGTGTGTGTAGTGTGTGTGTGTGTGTGTGTGTGTGGTGTGTGTGTGTGTGTGTGTGTGTGTGTGTGTGTGTTGTTTCCGCATGTACACGACGAAAGATATGAAAAGACGAAGTAGAGAGAGAGAGAGAGAGAGAGAGAGAGAGAGAGAGAGAGAGAGAGAGAGAGAGAGTGAATTAATCAATCAATCAATGAATGGTTTATTGTGATAAGCTTTACAAAGCCCATTCACAAGGCTGGCAGACGAAAGGGTTGGGGGACTGTAGATATAAAAAAAAATCAGAAATAAACATTCACCAATACATAACAAGAAAGTACATCGCCATTGGATTCCAGATCACGGAATTGTGTAGGCGAATGAAAACGGTGAGAACACATGTAACTGTCAATGGGATTTTCCAGATGTTTATCAGCAGTTACAACAGTGCAATAGTCACGACGGATTGTCAGGATTTGGGTTTTCCGCCTCTTCGCTGCATGTAGTGCTGCTTTTCACCTCTTCCTTCAATTCCGACAGGTGTGTTCTTTGCCGTTTCTTCTAAATCGGCAGTATGTCTGCGATTGTAATGTCTGCATGCGGTTTGTGTGCTTCAACACTAGTGGCATCTGCACAATCCCTTCTACTGTCTGTACCACACGGATTCGCTGCTGCAACAAATGATTTAATTTTGTGTTGTGTAGATTTGGTGACATACGAATCATCTCCATAAACTACACAAGAGTTATCATAATCATCTTCATCGGCGCACAGCTTGTCAACAGCAGTGTCCGATAGCAAGTCTAAGCAGGGAAGAACGGTTACTGACTCACTGTCTGTGTCGCACGTGCCATGTCGATGTGC
>CM031610.1:6262761-6267668 GCA_018398815.1 Conus ventricosus
CCGTCTTTTAGACTTGATGGAATAAACACTTCAGTATGTCCACTCAGTAAAATTCTTAGGAGTATACTTCACATCTAAATTGACATGGAAAGTTCACATTGATTATCTCTTAAACCAGGCTAGGAAAAGTTTGAATTTTTGAAAATCTTAAGCAAGCAAATCTGGTGCCAGGATGTAAAAACATTGAAACATCTGGCAAAAATCACTCGTTCGTTCTAAGCTATCATATGCTCAAGAAGCTTTCTTTTGTGCTCCTAAATATTTGTTGCAAAAACTGCAAAGTGTTGATAGCAAGGCTTTTAAATTATGCTTGGGAATCCCTGTACATACTTCTACAGTAGGGACATATTCGGAAATTGATGTTTTGCCCTTTAAACGAATACAGAACACTGACTTTGGCAAAATGTGTTGTGAAATGTACAGCTATGAAAGGTGTAAATGAAACAGAAATCTCTTTAAATCCATCTACTGATTACCCCAAACGAGCGAAAAACATTTCCTGCTTGTCTACTATTGGCTCGTACTCTGCCCATTTGTTGCAGAAAACTGATTTGACCCCCGACTCTTTGGCAAAGATTTCTCATACTGGTCCATCCCAAGCTGGGAAAGAAACAGGGCAAAATTTGACCTTAATCACACTGATGCTAAAAAAGCTGATCATCCGCATATCTTGTCATATTCAGCAAAGATGCATATGCAAAGCAAGTATCCTAACCATCTTAAGGTATATACTGATGGATCATTGACAAATAATAAAGACGCTGGATCCGCTTTTGTTATTCCATCACTTAAAGTAGATAAAGCGTATTCAATAGGAAAAAATCGATCTATCTTAGTCGCCGAAATGATAGCTATACTAATGGCTTTGACATATTTAATTGATTTTACCGCAATCAATCTTGCAAGTATTGTTATGGGTCGACTCAATGTCAGTACTACAATCTATCAGTTTTTCAGTTCTAACTCTGAAAACTTTGTTTTAATGGAAATATGTTATTTAATTCATATTTTGATGTGCAAAGGGACCGATTTAACTTTTTTCTGGGTCCCTTCCCACTGTGGAATTTGGGGCAATGAATTTGCCGACAGATCTGCCAAAAAGGGAGCCAAAACTTAAATGAGTGCACCGTCACTTTCTTTCCCCTTGACTTTACAAGAGTGTCATCAAGTTTTAAAACAAGTGGCTTGGGACGTTTTTAGAAACAACCAGAACATCCCCTATTTGCGGGTTAATGCTCGAAATAGCCATGTTCTCAGCTTTGATCAGGTTGAAGCATTGAACACCTGCAGGTTCGTGATATGTATCACTACAGAAACTTTGTTTCAGTATTTTATAGACTGAAACTTGACGCATTCAGAACGAAATATAGTGCAGGAACAAAATGCATATGTGGTAAGGCAAACGTGTCGAGAGCCCACGTATTATTTGATTGTGTGACTCTTAAGGCATACTTACCATGTTTATTAGGCATGACAGTGACTGATGTTTTTTCTGATATTGATTTTGCTTTCAAAGTTACCTTTTGTTTAATATGTAGTCCTGTTAGATATTTGCTATAATGTTATAAGTAGTAAATATTCCATATTTTGCGTGCACTTCCACAAACCTATGCATCACACACATACCCCCCCCCTCTCTCTCTCTCTCTCTCTCTCTCTCTCGTCTAATATCACACAATTTTGTGAAAAGACGTAAAAATGAAAGTACTACTATACTACTACTACTACTACTACTACTACTACTACACACACACACACACACACACACACACACAAACAAAAAGAAAGAAAAAAAACGAAAAAAAACAACACTTTGATAACTGGTGATCCAAACTCCAGGGAAAGAACTTCAGGGCGCTAATGACAGATCGGGGTGTCTCTGGCCACATCTCGCCCTCAACCTTGGCCGCTTCTCCCAACACGCTGGGATGTTGCGTGACACGGGGGGGGGGGGGGGGGGGGGGGGGGGGGGGGGGGGGAGGGGGAGGAGGGGGGGAACACCTAATGCAGGGAGGCACACGACGGGGCCTTTGTCCAAGGACGATTCATCGAGCTGGCGAAGGGGTAAGGTGGGGGTTGGGAGAAGCTGGAAGGAGCAGAGAAAGTGACAGGTGAGGGGGAGGGAGTAAGAATGGGGATGTAGAGGGTGGGAGGAGCAGGAGAAAGCAGGGAAAGTGGCGTGGGGGGGGGTGGGTGGAGTGGGAGTGGGGGATGGGGAGGATGGGGGGGGGGGGGGAGGGCGACGGGGGTGGCGCCTGTGGGCTTTGTGATCACGGGCATGGATTATAGGCACGGGTGATTGAACATGGGAAGAAACAGCATCTCATTTCCTTCATATCGAATAAAAAAAAAATCCGCTTTCCTTCCGTACTCTTCTCGTCCCTGTTTCCCTTTAAAGAAAAGAGAGAGAAAAAAATGACCACACAAGCCTGAACAGGTTTTAAATCTCGTGTGCGTTGCATTTGAACTACCATCCTAGAACGGCATAGAAACCGCCTATTGTACAGGTTGAGCAATTTTCTCCCTACTGTTTGTCTTTCAGTTAGTTAATTCCATGTGTAGTGCTTGTTTGTATATGTTTTGCGTTATCAACTAAAAAAAGCCAAATCGGAAAAAAAATCGCGCGCGCGGTGAGTGTGTGAAGTCCAGCAGCTCCTGCCCCCATCAGAAAACGTTACTATGTCGGGCGAGTGAAGACAAACAAAAAGGCTGAACATAAGTACAAAAGGGTTTTTTTTTTTTAATCTCGTGTCCTGAAAGACACGAAAGGCATTTATCTTGCTTGTAGTAAAGATGAAACTAAATCTAAATTTTCTAGCAGTGCACAAACTGCGCATACTTTGAAAAAAATTGATCCTTTGGTTTGTTTATACACAAATGCAGATAGTTTTTTTTAAATAAGCAATCAGAATTTGATGCATTAATTGAGCTCCATAAACCAGCAATCATGGGGACTATTGAAATCAAACCCAAGAACCATAGATGCGCAGTTCAGGAATGCGAGATAGCCATCCCAGGCTTTGAAATCTTCCACAACTTGGACAGTGAAGGCAGAGGAATCTGTCTGTATGTCAGACAAGATATGAAACCATCCTATAGAGAGATGAAAATCGACTTCAAAGAATAGGTGTTTGTCGACTGCAGACTGAGTGAGGATGAAACCATGACCATAGGTCTTGTTTACAGAAGCCCTAGTGGCACAGAGGAAAATAACAGAAACTTCAACAAACTGTTGCTGAACATAGTGGAGACAAAGCCATCCCACCTTTTCTTGATGGGTGACTTCAACTTCCCAGAGATTGATTGGTCAAAGGAGAGATGCAGCACAGGTGAAAATCACCCAGCAAGCAAATTTTTGAAGACAACCCAAGATGCATTTCTGATACAACATCAGAAGGAAAACACGCGCATAAGGTTGGGGCAGAGACCTACACTGGACGACCTCGTACTGACAAACAGAGATGATATAATGAACGCCATTACCACAGCTCCAGCACTGGGTAAAAGTGACCATGCCACTCTGATCGTTAACGTCTCATGCCGTTACCAAGGATCCACAAACAATCCCCGGCTAAATTTCAATAAAGCAAAGCTACAGCGAGATGGAGAAAGATCTATGGGCAGTTAAATGGGAAGATGAACTCAGCAGCTTGCCAGTCAATGAGGCATGGATAAAATTCAAAGAGCGATTGAACCAGTGTGCTGAAAAACATGTCCCTAAACCAATGGTTCAAACACTCCGAGGAAAAAATGGATGGACGGGGGAACGCTGAAATCAGTGCGCAAAAAACACAAGCTCTTCAGACGATGGTCAGAAACGGATGACGGCGAAGACTATCAGCATATGCAAAAGCCAATAACAAGGCATCTAAGGCATGCAAAAAAGCAAAGAAGAAACTGGAGGCCACAGTCGCCGCCAAGGCCAAAACCAACCCCAAAGCATTCTGGTCTTATGTCAAATCGAAAACAAAGATGAAAACAGGAGTAGGTGACCTGGAAAAAGAGGATGGAACCAGAACACCAAACGACAAGGAAAAAGCTGACCTCCTAAACAGCTTCTTCTGGAGTGTCTTTACAAATGAGACAGAGGGCGAATTACCAGAGATACCTCAGTAGAGTTATGAAGAACTGTGCGATTTTACTATCAGTACTGAAGAAGTTAAGAAACTCCTCTCGAATTCAAATGCTTCCAAGGCATCAGGACAAGATAGAATCAGCACGCGCATGTTTGTTGAGTTGTCAAGCGTCCTAGCAGTTCCCGTGACCATCATTTTCAAGAAGTCCCTAGAGACGGTAAGATCCCAGAGGATTGGAGAACAGCAACTGTCACCCCCATTTTCAAGAAAGGAAGTCGTCTCAAAGCTAACAACAACAGACCTGTGAGTCTCACCTGTGTGCTGTGTAAGAGGATGGAAAAACTGATCCGTGAGAAAATGACAGCGCACCTACAAGACAACAATCTAATCAGTAGACGGCAACACGGTTTTACCAAAGGACGCTCATGCATAACCCAGCTTCTGGAAACCCTAGACATCTGGACAGAGACCTTAGATGCCGGAGGTGGCATCAATGCCATATACATGGATTTCATGAAGGCTTTTGACAACGTCCCATACCGCAGACTGATAGCAAAAGTTGGAGCCCATAGAATAACGGGTAAAGTCCTTCAATGGATCCAAGATTTCCTGACCAACAGAGTGCAGTGCGTCAATATCAACGGAACAAAGTCAGGCCAAGCAGATGTGACCAGTGGCATCCCACAGGGCAGTGTTTTGGGACCTGTTCTTTTTCTGTTGTACATCAACGATTTGCCCCAACACGTCCAGAGTCATGTTGTGCTTTTTGCTGATGATAAAAAAATCTTCGCCCGAAACGACAACAGTGATGCGCAGGAAACTCTCCAAGAG
>CM031610.1:6268903-6273903 GCA_018398815.1 Conus ventricosus
ATTACAAAAAACAAGGTACTGTACCTTCTCTCCTCTCCCCCCTCTCTCTCTTCCCCTCTCCCCTCTTCTCTCCCCTCTCTCTCTCGCTCAGTCTCACAATTACAAACAAAGAAAGGGATTACTCTCTCTCTCTCTCTCTCTCCCCTCTCTCTTCTTCGCCAGTCCAAAAATTTACAAAAAAAGCAAGGAACTTCCTCTCTTCTCCTCCCTCTCTCTCCCTCCCCTCCCTTTCCTCCCTCTCTTTTCCCCTCTTCAGGGGGGAAAAGGGTGAAGGTAAAGTGGGAACAACGGTGGAGGGTGGGGGGAAGGAAATGGAGGGGGGGGAAAAGAGGTAGAAAGAACAACAGAAAGAATCTTCTCAAAGTTCACCCAATGACAAGGACACCACTGCGTCAAAACAACACCCTGCCTCGAGGTTGGAATGTGAGCAGATAAAAGACAATAAAAATGATAGGAAAAAAAGGACCAAAGGGCATGAACGGTCCCGATGAAAATGAGGGGCAGGCCAGGGGCCCAGATAAACGGTAACGTGTGGAAGGGAGGTAATGACGAAAATTGTAGTATAATTTTGCTTTTAACCTTTGGGTTGTGGGATAAATGTGTGATGACAAGTGTGAATGCACTTTTTGGTTTTTATCACCTATATTTTGAAGGTTTGTTAACAACAGCAAAATGAGATAATTTTTCTTTTTTTAAAGGAAAATGATTTTTTTTTTTTTAGTAGAAATTTTATTAATCAATTTCTGCACGTTTTTCAGTCCCATTTTCCTTTTGTATCCCCGGGTGTCAAAATTTTCGGCAGTACCATGGCGTTTTTCCCCCTGGGTAAAATGTCGGACAGTGTCCATGGTCCCCTTTTCCCCTGGTGTCAAGTGTGGACAGTATCCATGGTCCCCTTTTTCCCCTGGTAAAATGTCGGACAGATCCATGGTCGCCTTTCCCCGGTTCAAATTTCCGGACAGTTCCTGGGCCTTTCCCCTGGGTCAAAGGTGGGACAGTACCCAGGGTCCCCTTTTCCCCCGGGGGCAAAGTGTCGGACGTACCAGGGCCCCTTTCCCTGGGTCAAAGTGTGGGACAGTATCCGGGTCGCCTTTCCCTGGTGTCAAAGTGCGGCAGTGTCCAGGTCCCCTTTTCCCCCCTGGTGTCAAAGTGTGGGACGTATCCATGGTCGCCTTTCCCCGGTGTAAAAGTGTGGGACAGTATCCAGGGTCCCTTTTTCCCCCGGGTGCAAAGTGGGGGCAGTATCCTGGTCCCCTTTCCCCCCTGGGTAAAAGTGTGGGACATTCCATGGTCGCCTTTCCCCTGGGTCAAAGTGTGGGACAGATCCAGGGTCGCCTTTCCCCTGGGGTCAAAGTGTGGACAGGTCCAGGGTCCCTTTCCCCCTGGTGTAAAAGTGTGGGACAGTATCCATGGTCCCTTTTCCCCCCTGGTGTCAAAGTTGGAAAAGTATCCATGGTCCCCTTTTCCCCCGGGTGTCAAAGTGTCGGCAGTATCCAGGGTGCCTTCCCCCGGTGCAAAGTGGGCAGTATCCATGGTGCCTTTCCCCTGGTGAAAAGTGGGGACATATCCATCCCCCTTTTCCCCCTGGGTCAAAGTTGGACAGTATCCATGGTCCCCTTTTTTCCCTGGTTCAAAGTGTCGACAGTATCCTGGTCCCCTTTTCCCGGTGTCAAAGTGTCGGACAGATCCAGGGTCGCCTTTCCCCCTGGTGTCAAAGTGTCGGACAGTATCCATGGTCGCCTTTCCCCCGGGTGCAAAGTGTCGGCCAAAAACCCTGGCGCCTTTCCCCGGGTGTCAAAGTGTCGGACAGATCCTGGTCCCCCTTTCCCCCCGGGGTGTCAAAGGCGGAAAGTACCCAGGGTTCGCCTTTTTCCCCCTGGTGTCAAAGTGTCGGACTATCCATGGTCGCCTTTCCCCTGGTTCAAAGTGTCGGACAGTTCCTGGTGTTTTTCCCCCGGGTGTCAAAGTGTCGGACGTATCCATGGTCCGCCTTTCCCCTGGTGTCAAAGTGTGGGACAGTATCCATGGTCCCCTTTTCCCCCCTGGTGTCAAAGTGTGGGACTACCATGGCGCCTTTTCCCCGGTGTCAAAGTGTCGGACAGTTCCATGGCCCCCCTTTTCCCCCCTGGTGTCAAAGTGTCGGACAGTATCCATGGCGCCTTTCCCCTGGTGTCAAATTGGACATATCAGGTCGCCTTCCCCTGGTGTAAAAGGGTTCGGACAGTACCATGGTCGCCTTTCCCCTGGTGTAAAGTGTCGGCATTTTCCGGGTCGTTTTTTTCCCCCTGGGGTCAAAGTGTGGACAGTATCCTGGTCGCCTTTTTCCCCCTGGTGTCAATGTCGGACAGTACCGGTCGCCTTTCCCCTGGTGTCAAAGTTTGGACGTACCGGGGCCCCTTTTCCCCTGGTGTCAAAGTGTCGGACAGTATCCTGGCGCCTTTCCCCGGTGTCAAAGTGTGGACAGTATCCATGGTCGCCTTTCCCCGGGTTCAAAGGTCGGACAGTATCCAGGGTGCCCCCCCCTTTGGGTCAAAGTGTGGGCATATCCAGGTCCCCTTTTCCCCCCTGGGAAAGTGTCGGACATACCAGGGTCCCCTTTTTCCCCTGGTGAAAAGTGTGGAAGTACCATGGTCCCCTTTTTCCCCTGTGTCAAATGTCGGACAGTTCCATGGCCCCTTTTTCCGGGGATTTTATAATTTTTTTTTTTTCGAAAAGAATAGGTCAGCACTAGAAAAATTCATGTGAATATGACAATGTAATTTTTTAGACTTCTAAGGACTTCTTGGAACCGCTAGCGATTGTTTTTTTACTGGGAATGTATGTACCTCCAGAAAACTCACCTTATATGAAAAAATGACTTTTAAAATGGTACTCTCACTTGAGGCACTCACTAAAGTAATTAGAGATTTTGGAGTATGCCAATTATCTTATGTGGGTTTTAATTCTAGAACGGTTCCATGAACACTACATTGCTGACCCGGGGTCGATCAAACTACGAAATGGGTATTGACCACTGACTATCAATTTGACAATGAAACCAACAGATATTCCAATGACCAAGTTTTTAACGTTTTGGGGGAAACTGTTAAAAATGTGTGCCAAAATTTCATTAATAATACTGAATGGTAGGCTCATACATTTCCAGGGGGTTATACAAATTCACAACAGGTTCAGTTTTGTGACTATTTTATTGTTTCCCCTTGTTTACTGTCAAAAAAGCAAAAAAAAGAAATTTTCCAAACTGAATCAAACATTTGCCGTAGACCTTACAGAATACTTCTTGTGGTGTTGTTCCAGAAAAAATTTAATCAAAATCCTTTTTAATAAGAAAAATAAATGGGATGAAGAGAAAAAGATAGAGTTTATAAATAGAATGAAATCAAAACAGTTTAAGATTTTTTAGATATAGCGCATCATTGATTGATGGACATTAAAGGAGACCAAAAATTTAAGAAAGTTTCAATTATGCGGGTAGTGTAGGGAAAAAAATTTAAACTAATAAAAAGGTGGGGGGAAACAGCAAGCAGGTTCGATCAGGGAAAGTCGACAACAAAGGAAAAAATCGCTTAGACAAGATTTTAAAGGAAATTTGTAACGACGTTTTAGTAAAAAAAGTAATGTATTTTTCACGCAGCCAAGAAAAGATCTGACAACGACGGATAAAATTCCAAAAAAAAAGAGAATACAAGAACTCCCCAAGAACAAGAAAAAAAACCACAAAAAACAAAACATTTCTAAACTGCAAAACAAAAAAAAGACCCAAAGAGATTTTGGGATACTTCAGACTGTTCGACCCAAAGGGCTAAAAGGGCAAAACTCAATTAGTCAGAAGAATGGTACAACCCCTTTAAAGGAGTTTTTAATATCCGTCACTGATTTGTCGATGAAAGAATTTGATGATTTCATTACCCCTTGATAGAAATTTGATACTAAAAAGCCACTGTACAGAAAGGTCAAGGTCGCGATCAAAACTTTAAAGATACAAGGCAGCGGGCCTGATGGTATAAAAGGGAATTTTTTTTTAAAAACATTCGAACAAATAATTCCATTTTTTGTTAAAATTTTTTAATTTTTTTTTTTGAAATGTCCTTTCCTGAGAAGGTGTTTGTCGATCATACTCCATTGATAAAAAGGGGGATTTGAGTAACATGATAACTATAAAAGGCATTTCACTGTTAAATTTGTAGTAAACTTTGTTTTTTTTTTTAAAAACGAATTACAAAATGGTTTAGGACAAAAGATATAGGGGGAAAAACAAGCAGGATTTAGGAAAATCAAGCAATCGATCCCCAAAATTTACACTTTTTCTTTGATTCAAAAAGTTAATAAGGCACAGAAAAATTGTATGTTGCTTTTTGTTTTTTGCAAGGCTTTGATTCGGTCATAGGGGCAAACGTGGCTATATTTTAAAGAACGGTTTCCAGGGAAGATTCTTTTTTGCTGTAAAAGTAGTACAATGTCGTAAAGCCAAAAGTTCGTGCGGGGGGAGAATGACGGACATTTCCTGTGTCCAGAGGCTTAAAGCAAGGGAGGGTTTCTCCCCGTTCTTTTCCCCACTCTTTTTTAATGAGTTACAAAGGACTTTTAAGTGTGGTAGGCATGGCGTTCGTTATCTCCTGATCTTATTTAGTTGTTTATATTTTATTTGCGATGATGTCGTTTTGTTTTATAGTGTTTTTGGTCTTTAGAATCATTGAACTGTTATTAAAAACACGAACCATGGGTCTTATTGTCAAACCGATAAATCAAATGTAGTTGCTTTAGAAAAGGTGGTTTTGTTTCATCTGAAAAATGGTCTTTTGGAAACCAAGAACTACAAAATTTTCAATATGTTAAATACCCCTTGGGATTTTCCTTTTTACTAGACTTTCTTTTTCACTACCTCAAAGACCTAGCAGTTTTTAGCAAGAAAGGGTGAGCAGCAATTATTAGATATTTGGCTGTAGGTGAAAATTCACCTGAAATTTTTATAAACGTTTGACTCCCAAAAACAGCCAAAC
>CM031610.1:6278903-6281403 GCA_018398815.1 Conus ventricosus
GGTGACGTAGAAAAGGACTGGTTATGTAGAAAATGACTGGTGATGTAGAAAAGGACTGGTTATGCAGAAAAGGACTGGTTATGTAGAAAAGGACTGGTGATGCAGAAAAGGACTGGTTATGCAGAAAATGACTGGTTATATAGAAAATGACTGGTTATATAGAAAAGGACTGGTTATACAGAAAAGGACTGGTTATACAGAAAAGGACTGGTTATACAGAAAAGGACTGGTTATATAGAAAAGGACTGGTTATACAGAAAAGGACTGGTTATACAGAAAAGGACTGGTTATATAGAAAAGGACTGGTTATGTAGAGAAGGACTGGTTATACAGACAAGGACTGTTATGTAGAAAAGGAATTTTTATACAGAAAAGGACTGGTTATGTAGAAAAGGACTGGTGACGTAGAAAAGGACTGGTTATGTAGAAAATGACTGGTGATGTAGAAAAGGACTGGTTATGTAGAAAAGGACTGGTTATATAGAAAAGGACTGGTGATGCAGAAAAGGACTGGTTATGCAGAAAATGACTGGTTATATAGAAAATGACTGGTTATATAGAAAAGGACTGGTTATACAGAAAAGGACTGGTTATATAGAAAAGGACTGGTTATATAGAAAAGGACTGGTTATACAGAAAAGGACTGGTTATACAGAAAAGGACTGGTTATGTAGAGAAGGACTGGTTATACAGAAAAGGACTGTTATGTAGAAAAGGAATTTTTATACAGAAAAGGACTGGTTATGTAGAAAAGGACTGGTGACGTAGAAAAGGACTGGTTATGTAAAAAATGACTGGTGATGTAGAAAAGGACTGGTTATGCAGAAAAGGACTGGTTATATAGAAAAGGACTGGTTATACAGAAAAGGACTGGTTATATAGAAAAGGACTGGTTATATAGAAAAGGACTGGTTATACAGAAAAGGACTGGTTATACAGAAAAGGACTGGTTATATAGAAAAGGACTGGTTATATAGAAAAGGACTGGTGATGCAGAAAAGGACTGGTTATACAGAAAAGGACTGGTGATGCAGAAAAGGACTGGTTATACAGAAAAGGACTGGTGATGCAGAAAAGGACTGGTGACGTAGAAAAGGACTGGTTATGTAGAAAACGACCGGTGATGTAGAAAAAGACTGGTTATGTAGTAAATGTCTGCTTATATATTTAATAGGTATTTAGGAAAGTAAACATCTGCTGACTAAAGTTCTTCTTGCTTGTTAAGAGTTAATGGAGATCAGAGAACTTCATATGATGACCTTGATGATGACAATAAAATGATTGTCCTAGATAATAGCTGTGACGACCAAATTACACTCCTAGATCGGTAATGAAAAAGAAACGAAGTGGGAGGAGGGGGGGGGGGGGGGGGGGAGGACACCGTCCTATTATGACGATAATGGCAAAATGACCGACCACGATGATAATAATGATGACAAAATGACAGTTTTAGATGATGACGAGTGTACGAAATGACCATTCTCAATATCGGTCATAACGTTGAAATCACCGCCTCCGATTATTATGACATTGACACAATGACCCCCGACGACTGTGTTCTTGGCGATGCTGGTAGAAATAACGGTCGTAGATGTTTATTATAATAACAATAATGACATAAAATTGCCCTGTATGATGATGACGATGGTTCTAGATGATAACGATTATGGTAAAATTAACGTGTTGGATGATTAGGATGATATTTATGGTAAAATGACTATCCTAGATGATGATGGCAGAATAACGGCCCTTGATGATGATAATAATATCATGACTGTCTAGGTAAGGACATGGTGGTGGTAACAGTAAAATTATTGTCCTTAATGGTGGCAATGATGGTAAAATGACTGTCCTACAAGATGAGGGTGATGATGATAAATGGCATTACGCTTAAGTTGTCACTCCCAGTTTGAAAACCAAAGTCAAGACATTCATGAAAAAATAGTTGAGCATGACTAAAATATGATGATACATGACATTCCGCTTAAAACCTTTACCGCGCTTCCTGGTCTTCCATGACTCAGTGACTCAATAAAAACATACAAACGGATAGGGCTATGCTCACGAAATTTTAGGAGTTTGTCAACGATCTTAATAGCCGTTGGTCACAGAAATTTCATGTACTGGCACAATCACTTATCAGCGTAATCAGTCGCGGTTCCCCCAGGACCTATACATTTTAATGGGTCGCACATGACCAACGCCATCGGGTGAGGAATAAAGTTGCTGAAGCGCTCTTTCTCAGGTGTGGGTCTTACCAGACCCACGCGATCTGAATAGAGATAAACAATAGGGAAAAGCCTCTACAAAATGTGTGGGTGTTGGGCGACCCACACGATCGGGTCTGTGTAGTCAAAAAACGTCATCCGGTAAAGGTTAAGTTGTCACTCCCAGTTTGAAGAACAAAGTAAAGACAGTCAGAACAGAAAAACATGTCAACGTGACAAAAACCCTAACGGGCCATACGGGAAAACAGGCACCGAATCCAGTCATCCAGCAT
>CM031610.1:6286403-6311403 GCA_018398815.1 Conus ventricosus
AATGAAAAACATACGTAAGTACTATATAACAAAGCATAAAGAACAACACAAATCAAGGAGGGGGTAAAAGTAGCGGGCTCAACGGACAGACTTTGAAAATGGCTGAGCCAGGCACCCTCCTAACAGACGGCTCAATCACTGAGACCAGTGACGTCATTCACTCCACCGGCCAATCAATTGTTTGTTCATTAATCTACAAACCAGTTGATATCGATCTGCAGTATGGAAAAAAGTTCCACGTCCGCTGATCAATGATTAGTTTTAATGGCTGTTTATTTATGGGAACATAAACGTTTTTCAATCATTATATCAATCGATAGATATAGCAGCTTGTTTCTGTTAATTATCAGCTCAGCCGATCAGCACACCAATCAGTAGATACTTATCAGTCAGTTAATTCATCAGTACATCAATCAGTAGATACCTATCAGTCAGTTAATTCATCAGTACATCAATCAGTAGATACCTATCAGTCAGTTAATTCATCAGTACATCAATCAGTCGATACCTATCAGTCAGTTAATTCATCAGTACATCAATCAGTAGATACCTATCAGTCAGTTAATTCATCAGCACACCAATCAGTAGATACCTATCAGTCAGTTAATTCATCAGTACATCAATCAGTAGCTACCTATCAGTCAGTTAATTCATCAGTACATCAATCAGTAGATACCTATCAGTCAGTTAATTCATCAGTACATCAATCAGTAGATACCTATCAGTCAGTTAATTCATCAGTACATCAATCAGTAGATACCTATCAGTCAGTTAATTCATCAGTACATCAATCAGTAGATACATATCAGTCAGTTAATTCATCAGTACATCAATCAGTAGATACCTATCAGTCAGTTAATTCATCAGTACATCAATCAGTAGATACCTATCAGTCAGTTAATTCATCAGTACATCAATCAGTAGATACCTATCAGTCAGTTAATTCATCAGTACATCAATCAGTCGATACCTATCAGTCAGTTAATTCATCAGTACATCAATCAGTAGATACCTATCAGTCAGTTAATTCATCAGCACACCAATCAGTAGATACCTATCAGTCAGTTAATTCATCAGTACATCAATCAGTCGATACCTATCAGTCAGTTAATTCATCAGTACATCAATCAGTAGATACCTATCAGTCAGTTAATTCATCAGTACATCAATCAGTCGATACCTATCAGTCAGTTAATTCATCAGTACATCAATCAGTAGATACCTATCAGTCAGTTAATTCATCAGTACATCAATCAGTCGATACCTATCAGTCAGTTAATTCATCAGTACATCAATCAGTAGATACCTATCAGTCAGTTAATTCATCAGTACATCAATCAGTCGATACCTATCAGTCAGTTAATTCATCAGTACATCAATCAGTCGATACCTATCAGTCAGTTAATTCATCAGTACATCAATCAGTAGATACCTATCAGTCAGTTAATTCATCAGTACATCAATCAGTCGATACCTATCAGTCAGTTAATTCATCAGTACATCAATCAGTAGATACCTATCAGTCAGTTAATTCATCAGTACACCAATCAGTAGATACCTATCAGTCAGTTAATTCATCAGTACATCAATCAGTAGATACCTATCAGTCAGTTAATTCATCAGTACATCAATCAGTAGATACCTATCAGTCAGTTAATTCATCAGTACATCAATCAGTAGATACCTATCAGTCAGTTAATTCATCAGTACATCAATCAGTAGATACCTATCAGTCAGTTAATTCATCAGTACATCAATCAGTAGATACCTATCAGTCAGTTAATTCATCAGTACATCAATCAGTAGATACCTATCAGTCAGTTAATTCATCAGTACATCAATCAGTAGATACCTATCAGTCAGTTAATTCATCAGTACATCAATCAGTCGATACCTATCAGTCAGTTAATTCATCAGTACATCAATCAGTCGATACCTATCAGGCAGTTAATTCATCAGTACATCAATCAGTAGATACCTAGCAGTCAGTTAATTCATCAGTACATCAATCAGTCGATACCTAGCAGTCAGTTAATTCATCAGTACATCAATCAGTTGGACACGAACAGACGACAAAAGGACAGAGGAAAGAGCAATACGTAGACAGCAGACCTTTCTGTCCCCCTTCCGCCCTGTTCCGCCCCACCCGTCAGGCTCCTGATCCGCCCTGTTCTGCCCCACCCGTCAGGCTCCTGATCCGCCCTGTTCCGCCCCACCCGTCAGGCTCCTGATCCGCCATGTTCCGCCCCACCCGTCAGGCTCCTGATCCGCCCTGTTCTGCCCCACCCGTCAGGCTCCTGATCCGCCCTGTTCCGCCCCACCCGTCAGGCTCCTGATCCGCCCTGTTCCGCCCCACCCGTCAGGCTCCTGATCCGCCCTGTTCTGCCCCACCCGTCAGGCTCCTGATCCGCCCTGTTCCGCCCCACCCGTCAGGCTCCTGATCCGCCCTGTTCCGCCCCACCCGTCAGGCTCCTGATCCGCCCTATATTCCGCCCCCACCCGTCAGGCTCCTGATCCGCCCTATTCCGCCCGACCCGTCAGGCTCCTGATCCGCCCTATTCCGCCCGACCCGTCAGGCTCCTGATCCGCCCTATTCCGCCCGACCCGTCAGGCTCCTGATCCGCCCTATTCCGCCCGACCCGTCAGGCTCCTGATCTGACGGCTCCTGATCCGCCCTATTCCGCCCGACCCGTCAGGCTCCTGATCCGCCCTATTCCGCCCGACCCGTCAGGCTCCTGATCCGCCCTATTCCGCCCGACCCGTCAGGCTCCTGATCCGCCCTATTCCGCCCGACCCGTCAGGCTCCTGATCCGCCCTATTCCGCCCGACCCGTCAGGCTCCTGATCCGCCCTATTCCGCCCGACCCGTCAGGCTCCTGATCCGCCCTATTCCGCCCCACCCGTCAGGCTCCTGATCCGCCCTATTCCGCCCGACCCGTCAGGCTCCTGATCCGCCCTATTCCGCCCGACCCGTCAGGCTCCTGATCCGCCCTATTCCGCCCCACCCGTCAGGATCCTGATCCGCCCTATTCCGCCCGACCCGTCAGGCTCCTGATCCGCCCTATTCCGCCCGACCCGTCAGGCTCCTGATCCGCCGTATTCCGCCCGACCCGTCAGGCTCCTGATCCGCCCTATTCCGCCCCACCCGTCAGGCTCCTGATCCGCCCTATTCTGCCCCACCCGTCAGGCTCCTGATCCGCCATATTCGCCCGACCCGTCAGGCTCCTGATCCGCCCTATTCCGCCCGACCCGTCAGGCTCCTGATCCGCCCTATTCCGCCCGACCCGTCAGGCTCCTGATCCGCCCTATTCCGCCCGACCCGTCAGGCTCCTGATCCGCCCTATTCCGCCCCACCCGTCAGGCTCCTGATCCGCCCTATTCCGCCCCACCCGTCAGGCTCCTGATCCGCCCTATTCCGCCCGACCCGTCAGGCTCCTGATCCACCCTATTCCGCCCGACCCGTCAGGCTCCTGATCTGCCCTATTCCGCCCGACCCGTCAGGCTCCTGATCCGCCCTATTCCGCCCGACCCGTCAGGCTCCTGATCTGACGGCTCCTGATCCGCCCTATTCCGCCCGACCCGTCAGGCTCCTGATCCGCCCTATTCTGCCCGACCCGTCAGGCTCCTGATCCGCCCTATTCCGCCCCACCCGTCAGGCTCCTGATCCGCCCTATTCCGCCCGACCCGTCAGCCTCCTGATCCGCCCTATTCCGCCCGACCCGTTAGGCTCCTGATCCGCCCTATTCCGCCCGACCCGTCAGGCTCCTGATCCGCCGTATTCCGCCCGACCCGTCAGGCTCCTGATCTGACGGCTCCTGATCCGCCCTATTCCACCCGACCCGTCAGGCTCCTGATCCGCCGTATTCCGCCCGACCCGTCAGGCTCCTGACCTGACGGCTCCTGATCCGCCCTATTCCGCCCGACCCGTCAGGCTCCTGATCCGCCCTATTCCGCCCGACCCGTCAGGCTCCTGATCCGCCGTATTCCGCCCGACCCGTCAGGCTCCTGATCCGCCCTATTCCGCCCGACCCGTCAGGCTCCTGATCCGCCCTATTCCGCCCGACCCGTCAGGCTCCTGATCTGACGGCTCCTGATCCGCCCTATTCCGCCCAACCCGTCAGGCTCCTGATCCGCCCTATACCGCCCGACCCGTCAGGCTCCTGATCCGCCCTATTCCGCCCGACCTGTCAGGCTCCTGATCTGACGGCTCCTGATCCGCCCTATTCCGCCCGACCCGTCAGGCTCCTGATCCGCCCTATACCGCCCGACCCGTCAGGCTCCTGATCCGCCCTATTCCGCCCGACCCGTCAGGCTCCTGATCTGACGGCTCCTGATCCGCCCTATTCCGCCCGACCCGTCAGGCTCCTGATCCGCCCTATTCTGCCCGACCCGTCAGGCTCCTGATCCGCCCTATTCCGCCCGACCCGTCAGGCTCCTGATCTGACGGCTCCTGATCCGCCCTATTCCGCCCGACCGTCAGGCTCCTGATCCGCCCTATTCTGCCCGACCCGTCAGGCTCCTGATCCGCCCTATACCGCCCGACCCGTCAGGCTCCTGGTCCGCCTTATTCCGCCCGACCCGTCAGGCTCCCGATCCGCCCTGTGTAGCCAAAACAAGGCGTTGACTGAATGCGTTTCAGCTATGGGTTTGCCAGCTGTGCGGTATACGGGCGTACCCCGACCGACGGGTAGTGTGCACGTGACCACTTCAACATGGCGACTGGCCCGTGGACAAACCTACAAGCTGGATCGCCTCTCGCTGACGAAACCTTCGTTTCTGTGTATTTGTATGGCTTGTACTGTCTGTGTATTTGTATGGCCTGTACTGTCTGTGTATTTGTATGGCTTGTACTGTCTGTTTATTTGTATGGCTTGTACTGTCTGTGTATTTGTATGGCTTGTACTGTCTGTGTATTTGTATGGCTTGTACTGTCTGTGTATTTGTATGGCCTGTACTGTCTGTGTATTTGTATGGCTTGTACTGTCTGTGTATTTGTATGGCTTGTACTGTCTGTGTATTTGTATGGCCTGTACTGTCTGTGTATTTGTATGGCTTGTACTGTCTGTGTATTTGTATGGCTTGTACTGTCTGTGTATTTGTATGGCCTGTACTGTCTGTGTATTTGTATGGCCTGTACTGTCTGTGTATTTGTATGGCTTGTACTGTCTGTGTATTTGTATGGCTTGTACTGTCTGTGTATTTGTATGGCTTGTACTGTCTGTGTATTTGTATGGCTTGTACTGTCTTTGTATTTGTATGGCTTGTACTGTCTGTGTATTTGTATGGCCTGTACTGTCTGTTTATTTTCTTTTTGTTTGTTTGTTGTAGGCTCATGAAATGAAATGAAACGCGTGGAAAAAAAAATGACGAGATCTTCCGCTGCTGTTGATTCCAAGGGCAGAGCCTAAAGCACGAGTTGTTGTTTTTTCTGCTGATGCATCACACCCCGACAACTCTCTATTCGTGATCCATCCCATGTGCCGGTAATGATCCGGCCGACTCCTGATTTCTTCGTAACGTCCCAAATACAGACGAGCATCGCGAGAATCTCCATCCCTCTCCTCACTCCGTCCTCCACACTTCTTTTCCCTCTGCATACTCTTCAAAGAAAAGACCTCTTTAACCTGTCTGCTTTGCTATGGATAGGACAACAAACCATTTTTTTGGAGTGAGGGCGACACGACAAATGAAGCCAAGTAACCCACTGACGTCAATTGATCAAGCTCAGACCCATGCTCAGACTGTGATGATTAAAGCCAGAACGTAGTAGACACGTAGTCCAACTGACTGCACGTCAATCAATATGCTGATGAGCTGCGAAACGGGAGACAAATCTCACGTTCCCTTTTGAAGACAGACTTTGGGACCTTTTTTTTTCATGACGTAGTGGACAGAAAGGTGACGCCATGTCTATGACGTACACATCAACCGATGCAAAGATGTAGGGAGGGGAAGAAAGGGGGGGGGGGGGGGGGGGGGGCGGGGTGAGAAATAGTGATACAAGATGGGAAAGGGGAGGGGAGGCACTGCAGCCTTAAATATGAAGTTGGTGAATGTAAGCCAAGAGGACTCCGTAACAACAGGGTGACCTATTCATACAAATTTCAAAAAAAGAATTCTTAATAAGTCCGCCAGTCAACAGGGACAAACAAAGTACAAGACAAAACACGACGCGTTTCGACCTCTTAGGTCTTTTTTTCAGGCAAATTAAACCACATTTAGGACTCGGAAAACGAAGAACGAACAATCACTTATCTTCTCGAATTTGAGAAGGTAGATGATTTGCTCGTTCTTCGTTTTCATGGTCCTGAATGTGGTTTAATTTGCCTGAAGAAGACCTACGAGGTCGAAACGCGTCGTGTTTTGTCTTGTACTTTGTTTGTCGCTGTTGTTTCGCGGACTTAGAAATAATTCTTTTTTGAAATTTGTTTTAATTTCCGCCTACATTCACCTCGACTCACTTTGAAACTAAGTATTCCTGCAAGTCAAAATACAGAAATCTGTATTAGAATCTATTACATCTGCCATCGACCTGGACAGTAATATCTGTCAGTCTATATTATGATCTCCGCCATTAACTAAATCAGGGATATCATGTCAAGTCCACCCTGTCTACACCAGTCACAAGGCAGAAATCTGTCAAATTCACTCTTTTACTGTGATAGATAGGTTTGGCGTATTGTGTTTACCCATCTACTAGTCTCTGCACAATGCGTTCTCTCTTGACCAGTCACACGACTAGAATGTCTGGTGACCTATCCTGTCATAATCAATCACTTCAATGGGATGTCTAATAGTCTGTCCTGTCTTGATCAATCACTTCAATTGGGTGTCTGTCTGTCTGTCCTGTCATGATCAATCACTTCACTGGGAAGTCTAATAGTCTGTCCTGTCTTGATCAATCACTTCAATGGGATGTCTGTCTGTCTGTCCTGTCTTGACCCATCACTTCAATGGGATGTCTGTCCGTCTATCCTGTCTTAATCAATCACTTCAATAGGAAGTCTAATAGTCTGTCCTGTCTTGACCCATCACTTCAATGGGATGTCTGTCTGTCTGTCCTGTCTTAATCAATCACTTCAATAGGAAGTCTAATAGTATGTCCTGTCTTGACCCATCACTTCAATGGGATGTCTGTCTGTCTGTCCTGTCTTGATCAATCACTTCAATGGGATGTCTAATAGTCTGTCCTGTCTTGACCCATCACTTCAATAGGATGTCTGTCTGTCTGTCTGTCCTGTCTTGACCCATCACTTCAATGGGATGTCTGTCTCTCTGTCTTGACCCATCACTTCAATGGGTTGTCTGTCTGTCTGTCTTGACCCATCATTTCAATGGGATGTCTGTCTGTCTGTCTTGACCCATCACTTCAATGGGATGTCTGTCTGTCTGTCTGTCTTGACCCATCACTTCAATGGGATGTCTGTCTGTCTGTCTGTCTTGACCCATCACTTCAATGGGATGTCTGTCTGTCTGTCTGTCTTGACCCATCACTTCAATGGGTTGTCTGTCTGTCTGTCTGTCTTGACCCATCACTTCAATGGGATGTCTGTCTGTCTGTCTGTCTTGACCATCATTTCAATGGTTTGTCTGTCTGTCTGTCTGTCTGTCTTGACCCATCATTTGAATGGGATGTCTGTCTGTCTGTCTTGACCCATCACTTCAATGGGTTGTCTGTCTGTCTGTCGTGACTCATCATTTCAATGGGATGTCTGTCTGTCTGTCTTGACCCATCACTTCAATGGGATGTCTGTCTGTCTGTCTGTCTGTCTTGACCCATCACTTCAATGGGTTGTCTGTCTGTCTGTCTTGACCCATCATTTCAATGGGATGTCTGTCTGTCTGTCTTGACCCATCACTTCAATGGGATGTCTGTCTGTCTGTCTGTCTTGACCCATCACTTCAATGGGTTGTCTGTCTGTCTGTCTTGACCCATCACTTCTATGGGTTGTCTGTCTGTCTGTCTGTCTGTCTTGACCCATCACTTCAATGGGATGTCGGTCCGGTCTTGACCCATCACTTCAATGGGATGTCTGTCTGTCCAGTCTTGACCCATCACGTCAATGGGATGCCTGTCTGTCCAGTCTTGACCAATCATTAGACTGGAATCTCTATAGTCTGCTCTGTCTTGGCCAATCATTAGACTGGAATCTCGCTAGTCTGTTCTGTACTGACCAATCATGAGAGCGGAATCTCTACACATCTGTCCTGACCAGTCATAAGACTGTCAATCTTAACAGTCTGTTCTATCTCAACCAATCGTTCCAATGCAATATCTACTCTTCTACTCTGACCAGACACTGGACCGGAATCCCCAAAGTCTGTTCTGTCCTTGCAGATCATTAGTGTGGAATCCTTATAGTTCTTTCTCCGCCGGTCACGAACCTGATGTATTCAGCAGTCTGCTCTGTCTCAACCACTAGTTAGATTGCCATCTTTGTAGTCTGCCCCGTCTTGGCCAGCCATTAGACTGACATCTCTATAGATGCTAAGCAGACCTTGGTAACCATGCACCCCCCCCCCCCCACCCCCGATCCACAAGGTACTGTAGGCACCACTGAACACGGTTCTGGTTGTTCCCAAGAAAATAACTTATTTAGAGTATGAGTTATGGCCCTTGATTTAAGGGTACCCCACTTACATGCTGACCACAATCATCAATTTTTCAAGTGAAATGTAGCTCATGTCGACCAGTTACAATAAAAACATCTCTGGCACAGTTTGCTCCACCGTCACCACTGGGGACTGGGATTGGGGCGTTCAGCTACGGGGTAATCATCAGCTCTGTCCATTAAGCCTTATCTTTGTGTCAAAGCTAACGTTGGGGTTTTAAAACAATCCTTAGAAGACGATGACGTCATTAGCTCCGATGATGTGAAAATAATCAGCCTGATTTGGAGAATGAGCGAGAGAAAATTGAACGGCTCCAAGTGGGCTGTGAACCAGGAAGTCTCTCCGGCGCTGATAGCTACAGGCCTCTGATCCATTGTGTCTGGAGGAGCCGTCGCTGTTGTTGTTGTTGTTGTGATGGCGGGCCTTTTTTTGATGGCACGCTGCGCCTTCTAACGAGAAGTGGTCGTGGCACAAAGAGGCCATTTCTGGGAGAACAGAGGATGAAAAGCCCACTGAGCCCGCTAGGCTTGCATTTTGCTGATCCCTGCAACATTGTCAGACATACTTTTTTTCTTGTTGGGGCGGGAAACAGCGAGGGAGGGGAAAGATGTTCTAGCGATTCCAGCGGTTGGATGGTTTTCCGTGTCGTCAGCGGAACTTTGCTGGCTTGCAAACAGCGAACAGCTGATGCGACACTTTTGGAGCCAACTGCGGAACATGCTATGGTTTCATGAGCCAACTGCGGAACATGCTATCGTTTCATAAGCCCACTGGGGAACATGCTATGGTTTCATGAGCCAACTGGGGAACATGCTATAGTCTCATGAGCCAACTGGGAACATGCTATCGTTTCGTGAGCCAGCTATAGAACATGCTATAGTTTCATGAGCCAGCTATAGAACATAATATTGTTTCATGAGCCAACTGGGGAATATGCTATCGTTTCATGAGCCAACTGGGGAATATGCTATCGTTTCATGAGCCAACTGGGGAACATGCTATCGTTTCATGAGCCAACTGGGGAACATGCTATGGTTTCATGAGCCAACTGGGGAACATGCTATTGTTTCATGAGGCAACTGGGGAACATGCTGTCGTTTCATAAGGCAACTGGGGAACATGCTATGGTTTCATGAGCCAACTGGGGCACATGCTATGGTTTCATGAGCCAACTGGGGAACATGCTATGGTTTCATGAGTCAACTGGGGCACATGCTATCGTTTCATGAGGCAACTGGGGAACATGCTATCGTTTCATGAGGCAACTGGGGAACATGCTATCGTTTCATGAGGCAACTGGGGAACATGCTATCGTTTCATGAGGCAACTGGGGAACATGCTATCGTTTCATGAGCCAGCTGTATAACATGCTATCGTTTCATGAGCCAGCTGTATAACATGCTATCGTTTCATGAGCCAGCTGTATAACATGCTATCGTTTCATGAGCCAGCTGTATAACATGCTATCGTTTCATGAGCCTGCTATAGAACATGCTATCGTTTCATGAGCCAGCTATAGAATATGCTATTGTTCATGAGCCAACTGGGGAACATCCTATCGTTTCATGAGCCAACTGGGGAACATGCTATCCTTTCATGAGCCAACTGGGGAACATGCTATAGTCTCATGAGCTAGCTGGAGAACATGCTATCATTTCATGAGATGCTGGCAACGCTAACGACCTCCTCATCCTGGCCCTGTCCATAGCAATGGCTTCCTCTGTTCCCCCGACCCTCCAGGACATGGCGAGGTACGTTTTTCCACTGTGGTTTTCTGTTGTTCAGCACTTCATTCACTACAAGTCTTCAGCCAGGTTCTTGATGGCACACACACACACACACACACATACACACACACACACACACACACACACACACACACACACACACACACACCTTCGAGAGTATGCATGTGCATAAACAGGCACACACGCATGTACTGATGCCCCTCACTCACATTACATCTCCATTTCTTTGGCATCGTCTCTCTCCTCTGCCCTCCAACACCCCCACTGTTCACCCATCACTCCTGTGCGACTAAGGTGGTTTTTTCCCCTTTCATCGTCCATACTTACCTGTAGCATTACTCGCACACCAATCATTCCGCCCTCCCCCCCCCCATAATGTCCCTGCCCCCTTCACCTCTCCCTCCTTCTCTCTCTCTCTCTCTCTCTCTCTCTCTCTCTCTCTCTCTCTCTCTCTCTCTCTCTTCCCATACACAACCACACCTTTGGCTGCTGTGCGAGTAAGTTGACACTAAGGATAGCTGCAATGGGTATACGCGTCTAAGGAAACATGAAGAGAAGAAAGTAACCAGCTTTTTAGGTTTTTTTCACAAAGTGACCAGCGTTTTCGTCTTTCTAAAAAAAACAACCCACTTTTCAGACTTTCTCTAAAGTGACCAGCGTTTGAGTCTTTTCCTAAAGTGACCAGCGTTTTAGTCTTTCCCTAAAGTGACCAGCGGTTTAGTCTTTCACTAAAATGACCAGTTTCCCTAAAATGACCAGCTTCCCTAAAATGACCAGCTTCCCTAAAATGACCTAAAATGACCAGCTTCCCTAAAATGACCAGCTTCCCTAAAATGACCAGCTTTTCAGACCTTCCCCGTGGCTTTGGCATCAGCAGGACTATGTTGACACTAAGTGAAGCAGTCATCAAAACAATCAAATCATCAACCAACTACAGAAACAAAGAACCAAACATCGATATAATCACGATACACTCTGATGTACAGACTGACAAACATACAGTCAGCCGGAGGATAAAGTTCACAGAAAGAATGTTGGGAGCAGGCCTTAGCCTCCAACGAACGCAGCAATTTGCTTTCTTCTCTTTTTTTCATTTTTTGAAATAATGCTTGTATGTAACTGTGGTAACAATGTTCGTATGTTTGTTCTCTGATGTTTCTAGTTTGTCATTTGAAATTTTCCTAAGTTACAGAAGAGACAGGCTTGCTTTTCTTTCTTTCTTTTCCCATCGAACACAACACTGTAGCTGGTGGTGATGTTCGTTCTTGACTGGCAGTGTGTGGCTACTGAACACACACACACACACACACACACACACACACACACACACACACGAGAGAGAGAGAGAGAGAGAGAGGAGAGAGAGAGAGAGAGAGAGAGAGAGAGAGAGAGAGAGAGAGAGAGAGAGAGAGAGGGAGACAGACAGACAGACAGAGATCAGCGAACACAGTCAAGCTCTCTCTCTCTCTCTCTCTCTCTCTCTCTCTCTCTCTCTCTCTCTCTCTCTCTCTCTCTCTCTCTCTCCTCTCTCTGAAGGACATCAGAAAGTGCAGAAAGCTGAACTTGTCTTTTGTTTCAGACGACAGGTGAGAAGGCAGGTGGTGGCTATAAATGAATCTGAGTAACACTGCAGCGCCTGTCTCTTCCCTCTTCCACTCTTCGCCCCCTCCCCCTCCCCATCCCACCACCCCTCTGTCTCCTTATTGATTGAAGTAGATCTCTCAAGCAATGCATTAAAGTTCAACCTTCATTTTTCACACGATATGTGACAATGCATGTGGGAGAGAGAGAGAGAGAGAGAGAGAGAGAGAGAGAGAGAGAGAGAGAGAGAGAGAGAGAGAGAGAGAGAGAGAGAGAGAGACAGAGAGACAGAGAGAGAGGGCGCACGCGCTCGCACTCTTGTGTACTCGTGTGTGTGTGTGTGTGTGTGTGTGTGTGTGTGTGTGTGTGTGTGTGTGTGTGTGTGTGTGTGTGTGTGTGTGTGTGTGTGTATGCATGTCTATGTGTGTGTGCCTGTGTGTGTCTGTGGTGTAATGCGCGCGAGCGCTAACGTGTGTGTTTGTGTGTTTTCAGGAGTGTGCGTGACTTTGCACACTCACGCGTATAGCTGTGTGTGAGAGAGACAGACACCGAACGGAAACAAAACGGTCATTCAGTAACGACCACAGCCCCGTTTGGAATGGGATGATTTCATTTTACCCAATAGATATGAACTTTAAAAAAAATCAAACGCAAGAACAAACACCAGCTGGTGACATCTTTCCCACAAACAATTCATTGCAAAGGCTGTTCCGGTGATCGGAAATTCTTCAGACCCACACGTCAGTTACAAATGCAATGAAAGAGATAAAAGCATGGACTCCGTCCGACATTGATTTTGATTTTCGTTTTGACCTGGCCTGACGTAGTTAAAGTGGCCTGGAGAAGACACGAATGAACGCACACTTCGCCAGAAATGTCTTTTTGTTTTACGTCACTGAAAAGAGAGCAAGAATGTGATGTCATTCATCTTGCTGCATACATAGTGGCCACGTGACAATGTTGTTTGAGAGCTTTCGGCAACTGTTACAGTGTACTGGCATGCGTGTGACTCTTTGCAGAGAATGAGAGAGAGAGAGAGGAGAAGAAGAAGCAGTATTAGTAGTAGTAGCAGTAGAAGTAGAGGAGACAGAGAGAGAGAGACAGAGGAAATGGAAAAGGAGGGGGGAGAGAGACGTGGGAGTAAAAATGAGGAGAGAGAGAGAGAGAGAGAGAGAGAGAGAAGAGAGAGAGAGAGAGAGAGAGAGAGAGAGAGAGAGAGAGAGAGGAAAAGGAGGAGGGACTGAGAGGGGAGAGTAGAAAAGGTGGGGAGAGTAGAAAAGGTGGGAGAGAGAGAGAGAGAGAGAGAGAGAGAGAGAGAGAGAGAGACCAACGGACCACCCGACCTTCCTCAACAAATGTCGGCTGAAACTCGCACTTGCCCAGTTCAATTCCTTGTGTAAGTCATCGGAAAAAAAAGGGAAGACTTTGGAAAAGGGGTCTGCGACTGCCGCCTCCCCCCACCACTACCCCTCATTCCCCCTTCCCCCCCCCCCCCCCCCCCGCGCCCTCCCTTCACATCTTCACACCATCCTCAAAAACTGTCTCACAACGTATCAGCCATCGCAGACAGAGCTTTCCTATTCATTTTTGTTGTTTGTGTTGGTTGTTTTTCATCAGTGGACAGGGTAAGCGTGATTTCGACCTGTTTGTTTTTAGCTTGTGCGTATCCTGATTCGTGGTTCATGTTGTTTATAGCCCAGCCGACCGGGAGGGGACACATCAAGGGCTGTCATCTAGTCAGAGTGGATTCCCTCTGTTAGAGTTCATCCACGTTCTAAACTGTGGTGACTTGTCTCTGGAATGCTGGGGTCATTGACACACCATCCCCACCCCCACCCCACCACCACCACCTACACCATTAACTGATTTCTGGGGAAAAAAAACTCGAGTCATCGACTCACCACCACCACCACCACCACCACCACCATCACCACTATGACTACTGCTGCTGCTGTTGTTGCCACTGCCACCACTACTACTACCACCACCACCATCACCACTATGACTACTGCTGCTGCTGTTGTTGCCACTGGCACCACCACCACTACTACTACTACTGCCACTACCACCACCACCACCACCACCACCACCACTACTACTACTACCACTACCACCACCACCACCACCACCACCACCATCATGCGGGAGGGGAAGGAGGAATTAGGGTGTGCGTATTATTGTTGTTAGAATATCTCAAATAATGAATTATACGATGACGGTACGAGCGTGGTCTTCTCTTCACTGGTTCCTGTAGGATCTCCTACAAAGTGGCATCTCTCTACTGTAAATACTGTGAATCCCCCTGTAGGATCTCCTACAAAGTGGCATCTCTCTGCTGTAAATCCTGCGAATCCTCCTGTAGGATCTCCTACAAAGTGGCATCTCTCTGCTATAAATCCTGTGAATAATCCTGTAGGGTCTCCTACAAAGTGACATCTCTCTGCTATAAATCCTGTGAATAATCCTGTAGGGTCTACTACAAAGTGGCATCTCTCCGCTATAAATCCTGTGAATAATCCTGTAGGGTCTCCTACAAAGTGGCATCGCTCTGCTATAAATCCTGTGAATAATCCTGTAGGTCTACTACAAAGTGGCATCTCTCTGCTGTAAATCCTTTGAACCCTCCTTTCCTGAGTATCTGACTGACCTCTTGCACTTTCATAACTCATCATGTGAACTCCATTCTTCTCATACTCGTCTCTTCTACGTGGTTTCGCCTAACAGGTCTATTTTCTTTCTGAACAATCTCCCAGATCAACTCGGATACCCTGCCTCTTTAACTTCTTTTGAATCAATTTTTTTTTTACAAAAACCTTTTCTTTACCCCATCTGTCTGGTGTATACGGGTATGTGCTGTTGCTGTTTTCGTAAGAACTGAAAGTGTTGTGCTGTTGCTGTTTTCGTGAGAACTGTGTTGTGCTGTTGCTGTTTTCGTGAGAACTGAAAGTGTTGTGCCGTTGCTGTTTTCGTGAGAACTGTGTTGTGCTGTTGCTGTTTTCGTGAGAACTGTGTTGTGCTGTTGCTGTTTTCGTAAGAACTGTGTTGTGCTGTTGCTGTTTTCGTGAGAACTGTGTTGTGCTGTTGCTGTTTTCGTGAGAACTGTGTTGTGCTGTTGCTGTTTTCGTGAGAACTGAAAGTGTTGTGCCGTTGCTGTTTTCGTGAGAACTGAAAGTGTTGTGCCGTTGCTGTTTTCGTGAGAACTGTGTTGTGCTGTTGCTGTTTTCGTGAGAACTGAAAGTGTTGTGCCGTTGCTGTTTTCGTGAGAACTGAAAGTGTTGTGCCGTTGCTGTTTTCGTGAGAACTGTGTTGTGCTGTTGCTGTTTTCGTGAGAACTGTGTTGTGCTGTTGCTGTTTTCGTGAGAAATGAAAGTGTTGTGCTGTTGCTGTTTTCGTAAGAACTGAAAGTGTTGTGCTGTTGCTGTTTTCGTGAGAACTGTGTTGTGCTGTTGCTGTTTTCCTGAGAACTGTGTTGTGCTGTTGCTGTTTTCGTGAGAACTGTGTTGTGCTGTTGCTGTTTTCGTGAGACCTGAAAGTGTTGTGCTGTTGCTGTTTTCGTGAGAACTGAAAATGTTGTGCCGTTGCTGTTTTCGTGAGAACTGTGTTGTGCTGTTGCTGTTTTCGTGAGAACTGTGTTGTGCTGTTGCTGTTTTCGTGAGAACTGAAAGTGTTGTGCTGTTGCTGTTTTCGTAAGAACTGAAAATGTTGTGCTGTTGCTGTTTTCGTGAGAACTGTGTTGTGCTGTTGCTGTTTTCGTGAGAACTGTGTTGTGCTGTTGCTGTTTTCGTGAGAACTGTGTTGTGCTGTTGCTGTTTTCGTGAGAACTGAAAGTGTTGTGCTGTTGCTGTTTTCGTGAGAACTGAAAGTGTTGTGCTGTTGCTGTTTTCGTGAGAACTGAAAATGTTGTGGCGTTGCTGTTTTCGTGAGAACTGTGTTGTGCTGTTGCTGTTTTCGTGAGAACTGAAAGCGTTGTGCCGTTGCTGTTTTCGTGAGAACTGAAAGCGTTGTGCCGTTGCTGGTTTCGTGAGAACTGAAAGTGTTGGGATGCGCGCGTTTTATTCATCTGACAGTGACTTTTTTAGCTTGAGAAGTGGATGATGAGGCTGGGTGTTAGAGTACACGGGGACGTGATACGACGAGCTTGTGACTGCGGGGTGCGTTTTTTGTGTACGTGTATGGCCTGTTGCTCTGGTGGACTTGGCTTGTAAGCGGGGGGGTGTTTTTACAATAACAACAACAACATTGATAATAATGATAATAACAATAATGATTATAATAATGAGGAGGAGGAGGAAGAGGAGAATAATAATAATAATAATAATAATAATAATAATAATAATAATAATAATAATAATAATAATAATAATAATAATAATGGTGAGTTGAGTGTATGTGTGTGTGTGTGTGTGTGTGCTTGCATGCATGCGCACGAGTGTGTGTACCAGCGTATGTGTGAGCGTACGCCTCGGAAGTGTATGACTACGCGTGTGTGTGTGAGTGTGTGCATGTCGTGAATGTTTTGTTTGTTTGTGTGAGTGTATGTATGTGCGCGCACGCACACGGGTGAGAGAGAGAGAGAGAGAGAGGGGAGAGAGAGAGAGAGAGAGAGAGAGAGAGAGAGAGAGAGGAGAGACAGACTGACAGACAGACAGAGGGAGTCAGAGAGAGAGAGAGAGAGAGAGAGAGAGAGAGAGAGAGAGAGAGAGGGGGGGAGGGACAGACAGTGATGGAGAGAGACACAAGAAAGACCAAGAGAGAGAGAGAGAGAGACAGGCAGACAGAGACATAGAGACAGACAGAGAGAGACAAAGACAGAGAGTCCAGGGGTGGGGATGGGCACACAGACAGACAGACAGTCAGACAGACCAGGCGACCCTAAGCGTATGCAGGCAAGCCGACAGAATACAGAGCCCGGGGGACAGAGCAACCTGCAAGGGAGGCGTCTGCCGCTAAAGGCCGCCCCACACTGCTCGACAGGAGACACCGCCTGCCTTGACCTTTGCCGGCCCCCGGAGAGCACACACCTTTAGACCGCTGCCCGCGGGGGTCTGTGCTGGTCTGTCTGTCTGCCGTGCATGTATTGTGTATGAGACTGATGACACAACACACACGTGTTGCAATCAGACAGACAGACAGACAGACAGAGATACAGCAGGCAGACAGGCTGGCATTACAGAATAGCGTTGGTGTGTGGTGTTAATAACGGAAACAAGACCTACCAGTGCTATTGCCAACATAAACGTCATCAGTCTTTCTCGTCCTAATGTTACCACTACTGCCGCTGTGCTGCTTCTGCTTGCAGCTGCTGCTGCTGATACTGCTAATACTGCTGCTGTGGCTGCTGCCTCTACCCTAATCAACTGACCCACAACCTCTGGTTATGCCGTTGCTGTTGGCTGCAAGCATTCAAGCGATGTAGAGAATTCAGTAAGAGTTTTCAACGCTGATGGATTGAGTTCCCCGTGAAGAAGAATGTCCCACACGTGCATTGCCTGGCAGTGACACTAGTGATGGTTGGTAATATGGTGGACATAATCATCTGCTCACTGCCAAGATTAATGCAGATTTTTTCAGTTTGTGTTCGTTGATCGTCACGTTGTAGTCTCGTTCACTCGTGTCAATGTCTGATGTAAGGCTGGGTTATGCACAAAGCAGGTTTCGTTGGCTTCATTTGTCAACTATCCCGGAGCCTTGATGACCGTTGGGGCGCCACAGAAGACTTAACAACCAGCTTCCTCCACTCCTCCCGATTCTCAGACGCTCTTAGGCAGTTGCTGAGTGTGAGGCCAGTCCATGCACTGATGTTGTCTCTCCATCTCTTTCTCTGTCTTCCTCTCCTTCTGCCTCCTCGCACCGTTTCTTGTAGAATGGTTTTGGCAAGTCCTGTTGATCTTGATACATGACTACACCATCTCGTTTTCCTTCTTTTCACTGTGGACAGCAGGTCTTCTATGGTCCAATGGCTTGCCTTACTCTGGTCTGAACCTCCAAGTTGGTAATGTGGTCTTTGTTTGAGATGCCAGGGATCTTGCGGAAAAGATGCTTTGTTGGCTTATCTAGCTAAAACTAGCACACGGATCGGGCGCACGTTACGCTTACGTGCTCTTTGCCACAAAAACTAAGTTTAGGTTGAAGTTTTGAGGCGTCGATATTCTTCAACTGAGAGCAATTGGCGTTAGTTAACTAACCGGCAACCCACAGCGCCATTTCCTACTCAAACCATAAATCTCACGTGGCTGACACCCTGACGTTATATTTAGATCCAGTGACGGTTATGCCTTGACATGTTCGATCAATCGCCAAAGACACTAGTCTGTGGTCAAGTTACAACTCTGAGCCGAACAATTTCACCCGCCACTCATCACAAGCAGTCATCATCAACATCACGCCTGCTCTGCCTTCAGTTTCTCTCGGTCACTGAGGCTTCAACAGTCCAGTGTGGCGTGTCAACGTACTTTCACATTCTCCATGAAGGTAACCGGGTGCAGGTGCTAGTGTAGCAATATTTCCGTATCCATCACACTTTTCATGTTAGATTTTGTTGGTGATGTAGTCAAATAAATCCACTTAATTCTGGTGTCAGCGCTTTGCCCTGTGATGTCTATGCTCACTGCTCATCGAACGCCTTGCCGTTCTGGTGGTGTTCATGTCGTCTTCGTCAGAGTGTCGTCAATGTCATGGCTGATTTTCTGTTCAGCGCACTGTTCAATTACGTTGGTGGTCAAGTCAGAACAGTCCGTGTAACGCCAGACTTCTGGCTTCACTTCAGTTTCATTTGGATGATTCTGTTCGCTGCCAGTGTTAACACTTCAATCATGGCAGTTCCAAGTGTCTCCGTGCAATGCCCACTTTAACGTTTCAACCGTTCTGGTGGTGCCATGATAGTGTTATGTATTTCCTTTCACCGTCCGCTGTCATATTTCAATCAGTCAAGTCGTGTTATGATGTTGTGACGTATCTACCTTCACCGCTAATGTCAAATTTTCAATCGCTCTGTTGCTGTCATGATAAAGAGACATATTATATGCAGTCTCTACTCATGTTGTTGTTTAGACAGTTCAGTTGGTGTCATAAAAATGAGACATATGCAGTCACAGTATAGTTGGTGTCATAATGAGACAGAGTCTATGTCTTACCTTACTGCCCACGTCATTGATTCAACCGTACTGTCTATGTCTTACCTTACTGCCCACGTCACTGATTCAATCGTACTGTCTATGTCTTACCTTACTGCCAACGTCATTGATTCAATCGTACTGTCTATGTCTTACCTTACTGCCAACGTCATTGATTCAATCGTACTGTCTATGTCTTACCTTACTGCCCACGTCATTGATTCAATCGTACTGTCTATGTCTTACCTTACTGCCCACGTCATTGATTCAATCGTACTGTCTATGTCTTACCTTACTGCCCACGTCATTGATTCAATCGTACTGTCTATGTCTTACCTTACTGCCCACGTCATTGATTCAATCGTACTGTCTATGTCTTACCTTACTGCCCACGTCATTGATTCAATCGTACTGTCTATGTCTTACCTTACTGCCCACGTCATTGATTCAGTCGTACTGTCTATGTCTTACCTTACTGCCCACGTCATTGATTCAATCGTACTGTCTATGTCTTACCTTACTGCCCACGTCATTGATTCAGTCGTACTGTCTATGTCTTACCTTACTGCCCACGTCATTGATTCAATCGTACTGTCTATGTCTTACCTTACTGCCCACGTCATTGATTCAATCGTACTGTCTATGTCTTACCTTACTGCCCACGTCATTGATTCAATCGTACTGTCTATGTCTTACCTTACTGCCCACGTCACTGATTCAATCGTACTGTCTATGTCTTACCTTACTGCCAACGTCATTGATTCAATCGTACTGTCTATGTCTTACCTTACTGCCCAAATCATTGATTCAGTTGTAGTGGCAATGTCTTACCCTACTGCCCATGTCACTGGTTTAATCGTATTGGCAGTGTCTTACCCTATAACCTATGTCACTGGTTTAATCGTATTGGCAATGTCTTACCCTATAGCCTATGTCACTGTTTTAATCGTATTGGCAATGTCTTACCCTATAACCTATGTCACTGGTTTAATCGTATTGGCAATGTCTTACCCTATAACCTATGTCACTGGTTTAATCGTATTGGCAATGTCTTACCCTATAGCCTATGTCACTGGTTTAATCGTATTGGCAATGTCTTACCCTATAGCCTATGTCACTGGTTTAATCGTATTGGCAGTGTCTTACCCTATAGCCCATGATAATCGTATTGGCAGTGTCTTACCCTATAGCCTATGTCACTGGTTTAATCGTATTGGCAGTGTCTTACCCTATAGCCTATGTCACTGGTTTAATCGTATTGGCAGTGTCTTACCCTATAGCCCATGTCATTGCTTTAATCGTATTGGCAATGTCTTACCCTATAGCCCATGTCATTGGTTTAATCGTATTGGCAATGTCTTACCCTATAGCCCATGTCACTGGTTTAATCGTAGTGGCAGTGTCTTACCCTATAGCCCATGTAATTGGTTTAATCGTATTGGCAATGTCTTACCCTACTGCCCATGTCACTGGTTTAATCGTAGTGGCAGTGTCTTACCCTATAGCCCATGATAATCGTATTGGCAATGTCTTACCCTATAGCCCATGTCACTGGTTTAATCGTAGTGGCAGTGTCTTACCCTATAGCCCATGTCACTGGTTTAATCGTAGTGCCAGTGTCTTACCCTAGTGCCCACCGCAGTGTTTCAATCCATTCTGGTGATGTTTTAATTAGATGACAGACTGCATCCCCCGCTCACTCCTACGCCTCACCCGTCCTGATGATGTCAGCCTGATGCCACAATCTGTCTGTAATTACCCATTAATCGTCCCGGGGATGGCTGTGTAAGCTTCTTTACCGCTACCAACCCGTCTGCCTCCCTCTGCCCCATCCTGGATGGAGAAAGTACTCGACTAAGTCACCTGTATACCAGCCGCTGTGGCAAAGTGGTTAGCGTTTCGGACTCCTGGCGTGGAAGGTCGTGGATTCGATTCTTACCAGAGCCATTTATTTGTGGGATTTTTCGGCCCCGACCAGCTCCTACCCGGAGCTGAGTTTGCTACGGGCTCAGTTGGGAAGACTGGGACCACACAGTCGAGTTTCATCCACTTAATGGATGCATCTCTGACAGTGTTGGCCAAATTTCCTGATCAACACTGCAGGTGTCTGCTGCTCTCGGGCCTGGTTGACACCGGGAAATATTAAGAAAGGAAGCTGTCAAGGAGCGTGAAACCTCTCACAAAAGGCATTAAACGCTTAGAGGCAAAGGGACGTTGTACGTAGTATACAAATAGGTAATAGGCCCATTAACCAGGGTACCTTAGCCATCACACACAGCCGAACTGTGTCAAGGAGGACGAAGTGGTCAGACGACAGACGGCACCTAAGGTAGTGGAGAGTTCGGACCTGCCCGATGGCGAAAGGAGGAAGGGATGTAACCACTACGAGCGCTGGACACTTTGTCAGCTGAGGTTCTTTTGTAAACAGTCAGTGAAGAGCAGGAGTCTTGGATTCGTTCGGATGGCATTGCCGTGGGTCACTGTGTTGGTTCTATTGTCAGGCTGGCTGAATGCGTGTGGAGGTTGTCGTAGCCCTCTTTAAGATAATTACTGTGTTAAGTGACCCCCGAAGTCGGCGGGAAATTTTGATGTCCATCTGGTGCTAAGTGTTTGTTTGCTAATCAATTAGGTAGGGATGTGTGTAAATGCTAATGTGTGGGAGAATGTAGCGAATGGAGAATTCAGGGTACTTGTGAACTAGGGGTTTGAGAAGCAGCATGGACAAAGGCATGGCCTGAAGGGGAATCCTTTGTCTCCATCCCTATATAAACTGAGGAAGAACAACGTGCCAAGAGAATAACACCAGGAGAGAGAGAGAGAGAGAGAGAGAGAGAGAGAGAGAGAGAGAGAGAGAGAGAGAGAGAGAGAGAGAGAGAGAAGGCAGAGGAGAGGAGAGAGAGAAAGGAGAGGAGTGAGCAGGACAGAGAAAGGGTCGAGAGAAAACGTGGTCTGGGAGACAGAAGAGACAGCAAAGTCTTAGAGTTAAAGACAAGCTGGAAGAGAAGAAAACTAAGTTTGAAGCCCAGAGGTGGGTGAAAGAGACGAATAAGAAGAGTTCTACGTCAAGATCCCAGAGACGACCACGAAGACCCAGTCCTGAAACCTGGAGCCAGTCAACCAAGGGCATCACCATCAAGCAGTGCTGAAGAAGACGTGAAGAGACTTGTTCAAGAACTGTGGTGTGGTGTGAAAGCGTGGTTGTGTGTGTGAAAACCTGGCCAGGTAAGAAGTCATTTTATTATAATCCGGGATTAGGAAGTATTGATCTTTCATGTGCTGATTTGTTCATTTGTGTAATTGGATTTTTCATTCTTGATTATAAGTAGCATAGAAATTGTAATTCTTGTGCTCAGTCGTGGTAGGAGAGAAACGAATGCGTGACATCCCATTCCCAGAGAGAGGTGAATGTTTGGTGGACGCATGAGTGTGCATATGCGTGTATGAGTGCAAAGATAACCTTGGTGTGTTAAGCCTGACTAATAATACATCAACTTAGTGCACTTAAGCAATACCATCACGATTTCCCCCGTCCTGGACAGAAGCATAGAGTATACGATGTCAGATCAGAATGGAAATCCGTAGCATCATCTTCAACATCGTCATGCTTATCGATCAGCGTTAAAAACAGAAAACCTCGAAGTCTGTGGCCCTCCATGGTGTGGCTTTCATGTTGACCTCAGTTTCAATTTCCCCTCCACGTTTATGGCCTTAGTTTGATTCTGTTGGAGTCGCCGGTATCGACAAATTCATGGACTTTATCGTTGGATGGATGTAGTGGCGCCCTCCCGAGGGAGAGCTCACATCGCGCTGGCTCCGCGACTAAGCAATTATTATCGTCAGTTGGGTGCTTAGTAGGTAGTGTCTTGCGTATGTTGGATCAGGACAGGCGCCACTGAACACCAAAGTGATTCAGCACAGCGCAGTGTCTGCTCTAGTGGATTGCCTCAGGACGACTGGACATTGACTGCTGCCTGTGGATTGCCGGTGCCCGGGCTGAGGCAGGACGGGCCAGGCTGTGGCTGTGGACGAAGGGAGTCGGAATGAGCGGCGTGGGTGCAATGATCACTGAGGTGGTATACAAGATGCGACCAAAAAAAAATCACTTATCTGGAGCCAGCTTTCTCTGTTCCCGCCTTTGCTTGGATAGAAAGCATTGAACTCCGTCGCACACTCCCCCCCCCCCCCCCCCCTACACACACACACACGCCCGCAATGTTAGCTAGCACGGCCAGTCAAAACAGGGGCTGCACAGCAAAAAAATTAATGCACCAAGGTCTTCCTTAAGAAGTCGAGTATTAATAAACTGGCGCACATAGATTGTTTTGAGAATGTCTATTGTGTCTGAAAGTGGATCCTCCTCTCCTCTCTCTCTCTCTCTCTCTCTCTCTCTCTCTCTCTCTCTCTCTCTCTCTCTCTCTCATATGGCCATTAAGGCACAGGCCATGTGGTTCCAAGCAGACAGAGTAAAATCAAAGGAATGGGACTATTTGGGGCTACCACCTGGCGCAAAGATAGGGTCACGGGTGAGTGCAAAGGCCTGAAATGTGACGTCAACTAAGGGGCAGGTCATGTACTTGAAGATTGTGTGTGATTTTCCCCGAAACAAGGGAAATGCGTGGTGGGGAGTTGTTCTTTTGATCAATTATCAGCTTAATACTAAATGCTGACTCAAACTTATGCTGGGCCTCAAAACCTTACATGGTTTATAAAGTGTTTAGTGCCCAATCCTAACTGTGGCGTGTGGCCAGTCTTCCAGTGCGGGTAAGTGATACTGACCACAGGCCTGCGGGCATGTACTATCTATGGGGAAGTGCAAGCTTCAAAAGAAAAGATTTACCGTTCTGTAGAAAAAAATCTGTTGTTAAAACAAAAATGTTAATACTCCACATGTACTGTTAATATGTGTTCCTGCCCGATGTTTCTTCATGACGTTAGATGCTATGATAACTGTAATTATGACCTACGAATTTCACTTTCAGTTTCATAAAGGAGGTGTCACTGCGTCCATGTATAAACGCCACATAGACTAAGTTTCGAGACCAAACTGCACAAGATTTACAGCTGATGAATAAATAAATTAAAGATAAAGATGGGAGAATTTAAGACGAGAGTCTCGTGGATATGACTTCATGGATGTCTGACTTGCGCATTAACCCAACGCGTTGGTCTGACCTTGGTTAATTATCTAACATTGTCTGCGCCACTATCTATATGGGTATATTTGCGTGTGTGTGCACGTGTCTGTGAATGTGCATTTGCGTGAGTGGGCATGCCCATGTGTGCGTGAGTAAGTGAGTGAGTGAGTGAGTGTGTGTGTGTGTGTGTGTGTGTGTGTGTGTGTGTGTGTGTGTGTGTGTGTGTGTGTGTGTGTGTGTGTATGCGCGCGCGCGCGTGTGTGCGTGTGTGTGTGTGTGTGTGTGTGTGTGTGTGTGTGTGTGTGTGTGTGTGTGTGTGTGTGTGTGTGTGTGTGTGTGTGTGTGGTGCGTGCGTGCGTGCGTGCGTGCGTGCGTGCGTGCGTGCGTGCATGCGTGCCTGTGCCAGCCAATGTATGTGATGTGAGCGTGCATGTGCGTTGTGTATATGCGTTCGTGCATGGGTATGCATATGTAATCTATGGGCTTGTGTGAGCAAGTCCCTGCATATACGCATGTGCGCACATACATGTGAATGTTCATATGCCTGAGTACATGGGCGTCACTTCCATGGTATGGTCTGTGGAGATGCCAGGCATGTCACATGAAACTACAACTAACGCGCGTGCACTGAAACATCGTACGAATGGGATATCGCGTATCAACAAAAACGTGAAACGTGAAAGTCCAAAAGCCTTTTAGGCGTTGGAACAGAGAACTGTTAGAGGTTCATCGCATCTGGTGCACGGCATGACAGACGACGAAGCCTTTAAGCTTTCCTTGCCCAAACCAGGTACCCATTTACTCCTGGGTGG
>CM031610.1:6316403-6318903 GCA_018398815.1 Conus ventricosus
CGCATTAATAAGCCAGTGTCAAACCATTATGAGGAGTCTGACACCAATCAGCCAGTGTCATGACAATCTCTGGCATTAATAAGCCAGAGTCAAACCATTGTGACAAGTCTCGCATTAATAAGCCAGTGTCATGACAATCTCTGGCATTAATAAGCCAGTGTCAAACCACTGTGACAAGTCTCGCATTAATAAGCCAATGTCATGACAATCTCTGGCATTAATAAGCCAGTGTCAAAACATTGTGACAAGTCTCGGATTAATAAGCCAGAGTCAAACCATTGTGACAAGTCTCGCATTAATAAGCCAGTGTCATGACAAGTCTCGCATTAATAAGCCAGAGTCAAACCATTGTGACAAGTCTCGCATTAATAAGCCAGTGTCAAACCGTTGTGACAAGTCTCGCATCAATAAGCCAGTGTCATGACAAGTCTCGCATTAATAAGCCAGTGTCATGACAAGTCTCGCATCAATAAGCCAGTGTCATGACAAGTCTCGCATTAATAAGCCAGTGTCATGACAATCTCTGGCATTAATAAGCAAGTGTCAAACCATTGTGACAAGCCTCGCATTAATAAGCCAGAGTCAAACCATTGTGACAAGTCTCGCATCAATAAGCCAGAGTCATGACAAGTCTCGCATTAATAAGCCAGTGTCATGACAAGTCTCGCTTTAATAAGTCAGAGTCATGACAAGTCTCGCATTGATAAGCCAGAGTCATGACAAGTCTCGCATTAATAAGCCAGAGTCATGACAAGTCTCGCATTAATAAGCCAGAGTCACAACAAGTCTCGCATTAATAAGCCAGAGTCATGAAAAGTCTCGCATTAATAAGCCAGAGTCATGACAAGTCTCGCACCAATAAGCCAGAGTCATGACAAGTCTGGCACCAATAAGCCAGAGTCATGACAAGTCTGGCACCAATAAGCCAGTGTCATGACAAGTCTCGCATCAATAAGCCAGAGTCATGACAAGTCTCGCATTAAAAAGCAAGAGTCATGACAAGTCTGGCACCAATAAGCCAGAGTCATGACAGGTCTGGCACCAATAAACCAGAGTCATGACAAGTCTGGCACCAATAAGCCAGTGTCATGACAAGTCTCGCATCAATAAGCCAGTGTCATGACAAGTCTCGCATCAATAAGCCAGTGTCAAACCATTGTGACAAGTCGCGGTTATCAACTGAAAACAGTCGGAGATCGAAACTACAAAAAGCGTCTTTACAGTGAAGGTACATCGCATTGTCGTTTGGACTGGATGCTGTGTCTTCTTACACCAAACAAAAGGAAGCTTGACTACCACAGCGCTGTGGACTGACCCTCTATATTTTGTGTCAGCTAGTCCTACAACCATCAATCAAAACAACAACAACAACAAAACCCCTCTATTTGTTGCAGACTGACTGCACACAGGCGACATTTTAAGGTGGAGAGTGGGGGTAGGGGAAATTGGGGTAATAATCAAAATTATTTTTCAGCTGGACAGAAACAGAGTGAAATTATGGGCACGCGTGCGCGCGCGCACACACACACACACACACACACACACGCACGTACACACACACACACACACACACACACACACACACACACACACACACACACACACACACGCACACACACACACACACACACACACACACACACACGCGCGCGCGCGCGCGCACACACACACACACACACACACACACACACATTAAAAAATTTTACGGATGGTTCCGTTTGCCAGTTAAATGCAGGTTCAGGTTTTGTTATTCCGGCTTTAAAAGTTAAAAAAACCATACAGCCTTGGAAAACGATTTTCTATTTTTACGGCAGAATTGTATGCTATCCTTATGGCATTACTCTTTATTTGTGATAGTTATCATTCTTTCTGTAACATTTTATTTTGTGTTGATTCTAAGGCAGTGTTAGATTGTTTGAAAGTTTGGGATGTTAAAACAAGGAAAGATTTAATCTTTGAAATAAAGCATCTAGTTAATTACATTATTTCCACAGGAATTAATATAGTCTTCTGCTGGGTCCCTTGACACTGTGGTATCTATTGGAATGAAATAGCAGATAAACTAGCCAGACGTGGGGTAATGGGCAATGCTGCAAAAAGTAATTTGAAGTTAGATATTTCTGAAATACATTCGTTATTGGAAAGCAGTTTCCGAACTGAGAAGTCTCAAGATAAATGTGTAATCGAAACATATCCTAGACATATTTCTAGTTTGATATACAAGATACGTTTGAACTCTTGGAAGACCAAATATTCCCAAAATATAGCGTGTGCATGTTCTAAGCCGTTATCTGGTGAACACATACTTTTCCATAGCCCCATTTTAAATGCTCTTTATTCAAAAGCAAACATTGAAATTTCGAAATCTAAACCGGCTCACGCTATTTCTTTCTATTCAGAAATGGTTGAGGTTGCAAAAATTATCTCTCAATCTCAAATTAGCATATTTTTTATAATTATGATAGTGTAGTTTATATTTAAGTGTGAACTGTTCTTGACA
>CM031610.1:6326403-6331403 GCA_018398815.1 Conus ventricosus
AACGTGTCAGCAGAACACACCACGCTGACATCCAGGCACGTGCTGCACGGCCGCTGGAGACGCTACACGGCCTGATCCTGTTCTACCTGGGATGACAGCCTGGGCTCAGACTCACGCCGCTGGAGACGCTACACGGCCTGATCCTGTTCTACCTGGGATGACAGCCTGGGCTCAGACTCACGGCCGCTGGAGACGCTACACGGCCTGATCCTCTTCTACCTGGGATGACAGCCTGGGCTCAGACTCACGGCCGCTGGAGACGCTACACGGCCTGATCCTCGACCTCTTCTACCTGGGATGACAGCCTGGGCTCAGACTCACGCCGCTGGAGACGCTACACGGCCTGATCCTGTTCTACCTGGGATGACAGCCTGGGCTCAGACTCACGGCCGCTGGAGACGCTACACGGCCTGATCCTCGACCTCTTCTACCTGGGATGACAGCCTGGGCTCAGACTCACGCCGCAGACGGAATCACCGTGACCAGTGCCTTGCCAGTGACATGAAACGTCAGAACTGTGTTTGGAAAAAGGACAAGTTTGTCATGGTTTCCATGTCGATGTAACATGCATCACGTTCAAATTTACCATAGTCAATCCAATCGTATTGCTAAGGAAGCTGTACTGTTTTAAAGCAATAAATTACTTTGTTCTCTCTCTCTCCTCTCTCTCTCTTCTCTCTCTCTCTCTCTCTCTCTCTCTCTCTCTCTCTCTCTCTCTCTCTCTCTCGCCTCTCTCTCTCTCACCGATGGCATTACAAAGGTATCGTTTGAAACGCCGTGTTTACCCCTCTCCACTTGACTGCTACAAACACCTTCTGGGCATCGTCTTTCTGTTTCACAAACTCCTTTATCTCTTCCAAAAACAAAAAAGAAGTCCTTCAAGGTTAAACTCTTATCGACACAACCTGCCGGTTTATTCTCTCGGCTTACGATGTGTCGTCATCAGCAATACTAGCACGGTAAAAACAACAACAACAACGAAAAAGCCCGGGGTGAAGTGAAATGTAAAGCATCAATGTGGAGAAGAGTCTATTGATTGCTACTAGTGCCACAAATACTTTAGCAATTCAATCAACTTCCGCTCAGCGTGACACAACTCTTTCAGTGGCCCGTTCATTCTAGTCTCTGTATAGCAGGAATGACGTCATATTTACGAACAGCCATGACGCACTGCTGACTTATTTTAAGTCGTTGTGGAGAAAAGTGGTAGGTATAGTATGGTACTACACTGAATATCAGGTGAACGAGAAAGTTCCATTCCTAAATAAGCTACAATAAAGTGGCAGTTGCAGAAGGGTGGGAGTAGGGGTAGGTATGTGCGTGGGGAAAAGTGAGTGGGGTGTAAGTTCGTGCGAATGTGCACGTGAGAGAGAGAGAGAGAGAGAGAGAGAGAGAGAGAGAGAATGTGTGTTTGTGCGCGCGCGCGCGCGTGTGCATGCAAATGAAGAAGCGAAAGTGAGAGATAGAGACAAACTTTCTGACAGAGAGACAGGCAGACAGACAGAGACAGCGATAGAAAGCTTGTATGCATGAGCTGTATGTTGTAAGTAGGCTTAGATTTTCAACAACAACAACAAAATCAAGGCAATTTACCAATTCGACTGACGAGCAAAAATCAATGAAAGACAGGGGCGGAGGGGGGGGGGGGGGAGGGGCAGTGAGGAAGGGGGACGGAGACTGGAGAGCACAGAGGGAAGGTTCTGTTACTGTCGGTGTCACAATGGAACACAAAGTGTGGGTGAATCAAAATTCAAAGCAATGCCGCCTCTCCTTTCTCTGCCTTTCGTCACGTAAGCGCTGTAACCTGTCTCGCCACAAATGTTTGTTGTCATCACGTATTCACCCACCAGATGACAGTTTTTTGAGTGCTTCTATTAGATTCTCCCACGTTTTCATGGCGGCTGGTAAATTTCGAATGATTCTAACCACAATGGCAAACCTATGACGTACTGGTGACGTAATCAGTCACTGTTGTTTGGGGAAACAAGAAAGGCTCTTTCATTTCCTGCTTTTTTAAAACTTTGCATCGCTAGCTTGATTCATCGTGAACGATACACTCTTAACTGGCTATCTTTCCTCTACATAAGATGTTTGTTTGCCTCTTCTCGTCTGCTTCGTAGAAATTACATTGGTAGGTTTCATCTTCAAAGAGTGCAAGTTACTATTTGTTGCCATATTTGCCAAACACGTCTACAACCTGATGATGTTTTTCTTGGAAAATGTCAATTGTGTGCTATTAGAAATACGGCTGGAAAGACTGAACACTGATTTACGGCTCTTCTCTTTCAGTGACATCTTCACGAATGTGATGGCTGGAAACGCCTTGCCAATATTGATTGTCCTGCAAATTTTGTGTTGTGCGAACACTTGCACTTGCAGGGAAAAAGCCACATACACACGCACGCACGCGCGCGTACACACACACACACACACACACACACACACACACACACACACACACACACACACAACACACACACACACACACACGCACGCACGCACGCACGCACATACACACACAGAGACTGTTAAATCACACACACACACACACACACACACACACACACACACACACACACACACACACACACGCACGCACGCATGCACGCACATACGCACGCATGCAAGCACGCACGCACGCACGCACACATCACACAAACGCCACGCACACATCAAAATGAACGTGCACATTTCATTGCTACTGTCTAGACCTGGCTACTGTAGTTATCTCCACTGACGCCATGAAAGCTGTGGCCAGTTCATTGGTACTGTCTAGACCTGACTACTGTAGTCATCTCTTGGCTGGTTCCACTCAAAACCTTGTGGGGAAGTCGCGGAAGATGCCAAACAGCGCCGTCAGGCTGGTCTGACAATCACCCTGACCACAGCACGTCACGCCTCTCTCGCCATCTCTTCCGTGGCTTCCTATTCAGCAGAGACTCAATCACAAATCGGTATGCGGTTCGCGTCTCTCTCTCTTTGGCACATGTCTACAATATCTTTCAAACATTCTGCACATCTACATCCCATCATGTTCTTCGGCACTCGTCTCTTTGACATCCCTGTCTGGAACAAAGTCCCTGCGAGTAGTAGACACTCAACGTTCTTCATCTCGCTCGTTTCAAATCGCCACAGTGTCTGCCTGTTGAAACTTATGTGACAATCTTGTGTATCGTTTCTCTCGAATATAATCATATCGCGCGCGCGCGCGTGCGTGCGTGCGTGTGTGTGTGTGTGTGTGTGTGTGTGTGTGTGTGTGTGTGTGTGTGTGCGTGCGTGCGTGCGTGCGTGCGTGCGTCGTGCGTGTGCGTGCGTGCGTGCGTGCGTGTGTGTGTGTGTGTGTTTGTGTGTGTGTATGTGTGTGTGTGTGCATGTGCGTGTCTGTGTGGGTGCGTGCGTGTATGTGTGCATAATTTATTGTGAGAGCATGGATGTCGGTATTGTGATAAAAATATTACTGCAATTGATCGGATATGTCCGTAGGGGGGGGGGGGGGGGGGGGGGGGGGGGGGGGGGGGGGGGGGGCGAAGGACAGGAGCGCTGGGTGGTGGTTGTGGTCTCGGATGGTGATGTTGGGATGGGAACCGTCGCATAACACGTCACACCCACTTTGCTTTGTCGCAGTCTCTGTGAAAGTACCTATGTCGCGTTAGGCTTTTCAAGCACGTTTACACCACACAATCAGGGGATGTAACCCTTACACGTAGTTTTCATGAGTATTGTTATTGTCATTATCATTAGTATTGCTATTTTTGTTATTATTATCATCATCGTTTTCATTGTCATTATTATTATCATCATCATTATTGTTATTATCATTGTTGTTCTTGTTACCTTTTATGCAACAAAGAGAAGGAGGCTAGACTCACAATTTTTTTTTTATCAAATCGTGAAAAAGGTGGGTTTAGTTCTAAATCTTTTCCATTCATGCATAAATACCTCATCCGTGTGAAATGCTTCACGGCTCGTTTACCTGTACGAAAAAAAGAGACTGAAACAGACCGCGGTGTTAGTGACAAGTTGAAACACAACCAGCCACAGGCCACAGAGTGCCAAACCACGCTTAGTTCACGCATAATACCAGACAGACAGGTGGATCTGGCGCCAACACGTCACCGGGCGCCCCTCGATAGCACAGACAGACAATGCACAGATCACTTCTCGCCAGACGTCTGTCAGGAACAGAGAGCCGACCATAACAACTCTTCGTTCACTCCCACCATAGTGTGGAACCAAACGTGGCTAACCAAGAGGTTGTTTGTTGTCTTTAATCCGTCGTCAGTCCCGCTACTGTCTGGAATCCTTGGGCTTGTATACAGATGGTGTGGTCTGAGAGTGAAGGTTCGGAAAGGGATGGAGACAGAGATTGGGATGGGGGAGGGGGGGGGGAGTGATGGAGGGACAGACAGTCTGCCGAACAAGTTGACGGTGTCCCCAGGGCCTGACGCCTGGACCACCCAAAGCTTTCAGATCACGAACACCGCCTGCCATGATTGACGGCAGGCAGACGATGATGCGGGAGGGAGAAAATGGAAAACCTACCAACTGGTAGTCTGCGTAATAGGATAAAGGGACAGTGCCCGACAGCCGTGCGGAGTCGGCGAATGAACGCTACTTCATCGCTCGGATCTTAGGTGATATCACCATATACATGCGTGAGAGAGAGAGAGAGAGACAGAGAGAGAGAGAGGCTTCAAATACCTTTTTTTTTTTATTGACAATGGCCTACATATAGCCTTAATATCAAGGAGAGAGAGAGAGAGAGAGAGAGAGAGAGATAGAGATAGAGAGAGAGAGAGAGAGTATTAATTTATTGTTTTGCAACAAGATTAATGGTTGCTACAGCATTGTAACAACGTTCATCGGGGGGTGGAGGAAAACCGTGCTTCTGTGCTGGTGACCGTGGCGACAGCTGGGTTTCTTTCGGTGTTGACATGACTGTAAACCGAATTCTGTTGCAAGGAGCCAGTTACAGCGTTCGTTGAGTGAAACCGTTGTCT
>CM031610.1:6336403-6341403 GCA_018398815.1 Conus ventricosus
CGTACAAAATGTATTGGCGGCTGAGCGGGTTTCAGTCCAATGTAGTAAATGCATTGCCAACTGAACGTGCTTCTGAGTGATATAAAAAAAATGCCCGAAGGAAAACGTGATGAAGGTACCTTGGTTCCCAAACCCTAGCAGGTTGGATTCTCACACCGGCAATAAAGGCCACAAGCAACGAGTGGCCTAGAGTGCACTAGTCTGTCGTGTTACGGGCGCTGGCTGGCTTGTCTGCCCGTGGAACGATCGTCACGATGGACAGCCGAGGGACCGTGTTCATGTCTCAGGGCGAAGAGGTCATTGACAGAACTCCAGGAATTCAGTTCAAGTTGCTTATAGCCAAGGCGACCACGATGGGCAGTTTCAGTTCTGTCACTTCGTCGAAGTCAACTCTCTACATAGATGGTTCACACACACACACACACACACACACACACACACACACACACACACACACACACACACACACACACACACCTGATTTAAACAGATGTCCCTAAAAAGCTAGAATTGCTTTGAAATGTTCAACTAGATAAAGTATGTCTTCCTTAAATTACTGAAAATTTTCAACATCTGTTGAAAACTCTAAAATCACATCAAGCTGGACATCTCCAAACAAGGGTTTCATGGAGTCTACCATAACGTGTTTCTGTCTGACGCCATGTACGTTCCACCACTCTGTAGGAATATGTTTCCTAGTGAGGGGTACATCACATGGAATGCACTTCTTAAAGAACAGTGTTGTGCCGATGGCCCACAAGCCACTACTTTGACTTGTCTTTTCACGACACAGCCCTGGTCCAGTGTGGAAGGGACCAAAGCCTTAGAAGGGTGAAGAAGAGTTTTACCGGCACCCTAATCCGTGTGAGCCACGACTCGGAGAATGTTCACTCGCTTTCACACTACAACATTTCACACGCTGGATTATCGAATTTTCCATCGAAGATAACTCCCAGAGGTTAAGCTTCCTTTGCAGCTGGAGTGGTGATTTTATCTTGATGAACGTCAGGATCAGAAAAAAATTTTCCTGTGGAATGTTGTGACAGTGCATACACTGAATTTGGTCGGTGGAAACAACAGCACCATTTTCCAACGCCCATTGTCGGATGTTATCCACACAAAGTTGGAGACAACGCTGTACACCTGCATCGGTGACTCCAGCTGTGTAAAGGAGAAGGGGGGGGGGGGGTGAAGAGAAGGGACAGGCAAAGGGAAGCGAAGGAAGGGATCATGGGGGAAGGGGGCACTGTGCAGAGCGGCTGTATGATAAAACCGGGAGAAAGGGGACGTGGTGAATGGCGGGGGCCGACTAGTCGTTATGATGAAATACGACAAGAGAACGGGCCACATGGACAGAACATCAATGGATGGCACAATAGAAATGACCAGAGAACGGGCCACATGGACAGAACATCAATGGATGGCAGTGAAAAAATGACCAGAGAACGGGCCACATAGACAGAACATCAATGGATGGCAGAGGAGAAATGACCAGAGAACGGGCCACATAGACAGAACATCAATGGATGGCAGAGAAAAAAATGACCAGAGAACGGGCCACATAGACAGAACATCAATGGATGGCACAATAGAAATGACCAGAGAACGGACAACATAGACAGAACATCAATGGATGGCAAAAGAGAAATGACCAGAGAACGGACCACATAGACAGAACATCAATGGATGGCACAATAGAAATGACCAGAGAATGGGTCACATAGACAGAACATCAATGGATGGCACGATAGAAATGACCAGAGAACGGGCCACATAGACAGAACATCAATGGATGGCAAAAGAGAAATGACCAGAGAACGGACCACATAGACAGAACATCAATGGATGGCAGAGAAGAAATGACCAGAGAATGGGTCACATAGACAGAACATCAATGGATGGCACGATAGAAATGACCAGATAATGGGCCACATAGACAGAACATCAATGGATGGCAAAAGAGAAATGACCAGAGAACGGGCCACACAGACTGAACATCAATTGATGGCAGAGAAGAAATGACCAGAGAACGGGCCACATAGACAGAACATCAATGGATGGCAGAAGAGAAATGACCAGAGAATGGGTCACATAGACAGAACATCAATGGATGGCACGATAGAAATTACCAGAGAACGGGCCACATAGACAGAACATCAATGGATGGCACAACAGAAATGACCAGAGAACGGGCCACATAGACAGAACATCAATGGATGGCAGAGAAGAAATGACCAGAGAACGGGCCACATAGACAGACCATCAATGGATGGTACAACAGAAATGACCAGAGAACGGGTCACATAGACAGAACATCAATGGATGGCAGAGAAGAAATGACCAGAGAACGGGCCACATAGACAGAACATCAATGGATGGCACAATAGAAATGACCAGAGAACGGGCCACATAGACAAAACATCAATGGATGGCAGAGAAGAAATGACCAGAGAATGGGTCACATAGACAGAACATCAATGGATGGCAGAGAAGAAATGACCAGAGAATGGGTCACATAGACAGAACATCAATGGATGGCAGAGAAGAAATGACCAGAGAACGGGCCACATAGACAGAACATCAATGGATGGCACAATAGAAATGACCAGAGAACGGGCCACATAGACAGAACATCAATGAATGGCAGAGAAGAAATGACCAGAGAACGGGCCACATAGACAAAACATCAATGGATGGCACAATAGAAATGACCAGAGAACTGGCCACATAGACAGAACATCAATGGATGGCAAAAGAGAAATAACCAGAGAACGGGCCACATAGACAGAACATCAATGGATGGCAAAAGAGAAATGACCAGAGAACGGGCCACATAGACAGAACATCAATGGATGGCAGAGGAGAAATGACCAGAGAACGGGCCACATAGACAGAACATCAATGGATGGCAGAGAAGAAATGACCAGAGAACGGGCCACATAGACAAAACATCAATGGATGGCACAATAGAAATGACCAGAGAACGGGCCAAATGGACAGAACATCAATGGATGGCAGAGAAGAAATGACCAGAGAACGGGCCACATAGACAGAACATCAATGGATGGCAGAGAAGAAATGACCACAGAACGGGCCACATAGACAAAACATCAATGGATGGCACAATAGAAATGACCAGAGAACGGGCCACATAGACAGAACATCAATGGATGGCAGAGAAGAAATGACCAGAGCTCTAGTCATGGCCAGTGTTGGTGATCTGAAAGCTTTGGGTGGTCTAGGCGTCATGGTGGCCAGTGCTGGTGATCTGAAAGCTTTGGGTGGTCTAGGCGTCATGGTGGCCAGTGCTGGTGATCTGAAAGCTTTGGGTGGTCTAGGCGTCATGGTGGCCAGTGCTGGTGATCTGAAAGCTTTGGGTGGTTTAGGCGTCATGGTGGCCAGTGCTGGTGATCTGAAAGCTTTGGGTGGTCTAGGCGTCATGGTGGCCAGTGCTGGTGATCTGAAAGCTTTGGGTGGTCTAGGCGTCATGGTGGCCAGTGCTGGTGATCTGAAAGCTTTGGGTGGTCTAGGCGTCATGGTGGCCAGTGCTGGTGATCTGAAAGCTTTGGGTGGTCTAGGCGTCATGGTGGCCAGTGCTGGTGATCTGAAAGCTTTGGGTGGTCTAGGTGTCATGGCGGCCAGTGTTGGTGATCTGAAAGCTCTGGTGGTCTAGGCGTCATGGCGGCCAGTGTTGATCTGAAAGCTTTGGGTGGTCTAGGTGTCATGGCGGCCAGTGTTGATCTGAAAGCTTTGGGTGGTTTAGGCGTCATGGCCAGTGCTGGTGATCTGAAAGCTTTGGGTGGTCTAGGCGTCATGGCGGCCAGTGTTGGTGATCTGAAAGCTTTGGGTGGTCTAGGCGTCATGGCCAGTGTTGGTGATCTGAAAGCTTTGGGTGGTCTAGGCGTCATGGTGGCGGCCACTGTTTGTGATCTGAAACCTTTGGTTGGTGTAGACGTCATGTGTGGGTGATCTGAAAGCTTTGGGTGGTACATGGTCTAGGTGTCATGGCAGCCAGTGTTGGTGATCTGAAAGCTTTGGGTGGTCTAGGCGTCATGGTGGCCAGTGCTGGTGATCTGAAAGCTTTGGGTGGTCTAGGCGTCATGGTGACCAGTGTTGGTGATCTGAAAGCTCTGGGTGGTCTAGGCGTCATGGTGGCTAGTGTTGATCTGAAAGCACTGGGTGGTCTAGGTGTCATGGCGTCCAGTGTTGATCTGAAAGCTTTGGGTGGTCTAGGTGTCACGGCGGCCAGTGTTGGTGATCTGAAAGCTTTGGGTGGTCTAGGCTTCAGTGTTGGTGATCTGAAAGCTTTGTGTGGTCTAGGCGTCAGTGTTGGTGATCTGAAAGCTCTGGGTGGTCTAGACGTCATGTGTTGGTGATCTGAAAGCTTTGTGTGGTCTAGGCGTCATGTGTTGGTGATCTGAAAGCTCTGCGTGGTCTTGACGTCATGTGTTGGTGATCTGAAAGCTTTGGGTGGTCTAGGCGTCACGTCAGCCTCTGGGGGTACGGTACACTTGTTCTGCGGACTGTCTGTCCCTCCATCCTTCTCCACCGTCCAACACCCGTCCCCATCCCTTTCCTAAGCCTCACGTTCAATCCACACCATGTCCAAACAGCCCGAGTATCCCACTGATGGTCGCGTTTGCTCCTGACAACGATGGAAGTGAGCCAAAAAATATTGCTGTGGTTAGCTGTCCCTCGCTCGCAGATATCTAGAGAGTAATGACTTGTCCAATTTCTCTGTCCGCTTTCAGAGACGTTAGAAGACGCGTTGGTCCAAAATTCCTCCGTCTGGTTTGTATTGTGTGTGTGAAATAAGCGTGACTTTACACACCATTTCAAGCGGCTGGTTGTATTTTGGCGTTTCAGTAAACGCTGCTGTCTGATTCAGTCTCTTTACTGGCACTGTAAACCAGCATGAAGTGTTTCCCACTGACACGGTATCACTTGCACAAATGGAAGGGATTCGGCGAAAAACACAATTTTGCTACAGTATCATTCTT
>CM031610.1:6346403-6378903 GCA_018398815.1 Conus ventricosus
CTCTCTCTCTCTCTCTCTCTCTCTCTCTCTCTCTCTCTCTCTCTCTCTCTCTCTCTCTGTGTGTCTCTCTATTTGAACTGGTATTCGAAAATAGTATTATTATAGTTTTCACATGTGATGTAAGAGCTCTGTATGTGTATGGTAGAAACTGAGTGCTTTTGAAAATGTTTGTGACTGTGGTTATTGCTGTGTGTGTTTCTTTCTTCTTTATGAGGGCAGGATGTGAAAAGAAAAAAGCTGAAAAGCTTGTTCTTCAACTCTCAATAAAGATAGTTTTGACTTTATGCACACACACACACACACACACACACACACACACACACAACACACACACACACACACACAAACGCGCGCGCAATTGCCGTCTCTCTCTCTCTCTCTCTCTCTCTCTCTCACACACACACACACACACACACACACACACACACACACACACACACACACACACACACACACACATACATACACTCACACACTCACACACACACACATACATACACACGCGCACGCGCGCGCGCGCCACGGGCGGTGATGGAGCTTTCTCGGCAGGTCGTCACCGCGACACCTTTGTGAATTCAGCGATCGATATTTTCGGTCACATAGTTCGGCCAGCGATCGATTTTTTGGAAGCACCTTGGCAAACTTTTCAATGCCCCGTGATTTATTTCGCCACCCCTCGTGACTCCGTCTGCAAGGAATGAAAAAAAAAAGAAGAAAGAAACTTCTTTCTCTCGCCTTTCACTCGCAGATCAACACTCCTGAACTACGATCAGGCAATATCACAACAGCCAGAGGTGGGTGCAGGGGTGGGAGTGGGGGGGGGGGGGGGGAGGCGGGGGGTCGGAGGAGGGCCGAGTGGTTACTGAGAAAGGGGGGGGGGGGGGGGGCAGAGGAAGAGGTGTAGGAAAAGGGTGAGAAGGGGTAGGTGGGGGAGGCAGAGGGGTGGGGGTGGGGGAGAGAGTGTGCAATGAGGACGGAGTTGTTGAGATCTGTTTCAGCCAACGACACCGCCAGCCGGGGACACGGGAGACACTGGGAGCGCAGACCTATGTCAAAATGTTCTCTATCGGCGACAAAAACCACATTTGTATATTCAATTAGATATATATTTTTTTCAATCAAAGTTTTAAGGCAGAGTCGAGAAAGGGGGAAGCATATTTGTCAGAGCCTAAATTCTTTTTTTTTTTTTCCATATTTTTTATCATCGAGTTTCAAGACGTAGTTGGAGGGGGGAGGTAAGTTTATTTGTCAGAGCCTCCCCTACCTCCCAACCCACTTTCTCCCGTCCACCCCCTGTCCGGGCTTTCCAAAAGCAAACACCACGCTGCACACTGCACACAAACTCTGGGCTGTCTTTCCAAAAGCAAACACCACGCTGCACACTGCACACAAACTCTGGGCTGTCTTTCCAAAAGCAAACACCACGCTGCACACTGCACACAAACTCTGGGCTGTCTTTCCAAAAGCAAACACCACGCTGCACACTGCACACAAACTCTGGGCTGTCTTTCCAAAGGCAACACCACGCTGCACACTGCATACAAACTCTGGCAGATTCAGAAAAAAAGCAACCTACCTACACATCATGCACTCTTCTCGCCCCCCCCCCCCCCCCCCCTCCTCCTCCCCTTCCTTCTTTTGTCCTTTTATTCCTTCTCTTATCCCCCATTCTCTAGCACTGTGAACTCTTGTGGCTGTAGCACAGCGGTCGTTCTAAGAGCGACGGCGACATCTCGGCGCTACCAATCATTCCCCTCTGCGAAACGCAAACAGCCTCAAGTGCGTGCTCCGGGCTTCCTGCCGCTCAAGTTGTCGTGTGTGTTGGTCTGGCTGTGAAAGAAGACTCTCCCTGCCTGTCTGTCTCTTCCTCCCCATTCCCCGTCTTCTCTCAGCCCCCTCCCCTCCCCTCCCCGCTGGTCCTCCCCATGTTATTTTCCCCCATCTTTAGTACTGTCAACAGGTCTGTGTGGATTGGCGAGCAGGCCTGTCCTTGTACCCGACCTTTCCCTGTCGCTCCCTGATTGTTGGTTTTGATGGTGTCCCGTGGATGAGGGTATGGTATGCGTCTTATGTGTGCTAGAATAGAAACGATCATCTGGATCGTAGAACTCAAATTCTCTCTTCTTCGATTTCATCTGTTCTTTCAAATCTACTAAAAAGTAGTTTTCTGGAGTTTCTTTAGTGCACTTTGCTGAAGCTTTCGAACAATACGTAAAAAAGCTCTTTTTGGAGAAAAAAAAGTCATATTTACAAGTATTATTCTATACAGTGCAATCAATCTCGGTTCAGAGAAAATCATTATTTCTAAAAATTTTCTTATCATATTGGCTGATCAATGGCTTTCAAACATAAGCAACATGCAGTATTCTTAAAGTTCTCTCTATGGTTTTTGTGAAAGCCTCCGATGTCATAAATCACACAATTCTCTTTAGAAAGCTAGCTATTCACTGGCTAGCAATTGACACTCTAACATTGATTGCATCCTTTGTTTCCAAAAGGCAACAGTCGGGGTTTTTTCCATGCATGTTTATCTGATTTCTCTTACAAAAAAATGGCGCACCACAAAGTTTGGTTCTTGCTCCTCTGTTAGTCTCGTTTCATACAAATGATCAATCTTTCACGTCAAATCGTGAAATGTCACGTCACAACTTTGGACAATAGTCATTCTGACGTTCAGTTGCTTTGTCTCACCATGAAATACATCAGTCTTCTTGTTAAATGGACATAAACAGGTGCCTCTCCATCCTCAAGAAGCAAAAGTCACGTTGATAACAACAGGGCAGAAACATCAAAACCTTATTCAAAACTTAGCAATCCTGCATAATGCTAACAAAAAGATTACAGAAGTTTCCAATTATAAAGTGTTCTGAATAACAATCAACAGTAATCCTCCATCTTGGTCTAGAAATATAGAAATTCTGTCCAGAAATCTTGCCACGAAATTCGTATAAGTTCATAAAATTTATCATCACGCAAAAAAAATCATTCATCCACTATTTGTATCCTACCAGAATTGCCTATGCCCCTACACCCTGGAATTTAGCTAAGAAGAATTTGCGTAAGCCACTGAATGCCATTCATCAAAGAGCTGTCACACTGACGACTGACAAGCCTTCATCGGTACACTGTGTTTGAAAACAGACGGGGATGAATCCTTGCACTCAAATGCAAAGTTTTGTACTAGCATGGTTTCTTATGCTTTAAAAAACTCCATGGTAATCCTCTCTCCTTTTAGTGAATACGTTTGTTTTCAATGATCATCGACATCTTAATCAAAGATTCCCCGAGAGGAAGTTCTCTGTAAATCAAGTCTTCCTCATTCTGGAAGTTGGCTGCTGAATCATCATCATCATCATCTGGTCGACGTTCATTGTGTTCTAATGTCAAACAAGTGCCTGACCGACAACGATATGGAAACATTCCTGTTGTACGTAAAGTTCTCACGAGGGTCAGGCTTCGGGCATCACCATTGAAACTACGTCGTTTCCGATTTTAAAGTGAAAGGCGTGAAGATACGTTGTGTTGATTTTGTTCAAACATGCAAGCCTTTGAACTTCATCTTATTCGGACATGTCTTGGGTGCCAAAACTTAGAACTGCTGTCAGCAAATGTCAAAGCTGGTCAGACACGTCGTTTTTTTTTATCTCAAAAACGTTTGCTCACAGAAACAAGTCTGCTGTTTGCGAATAACTCTCTCTCTCTCTCTCTCTCTCTCTCTCTCTCTACTCTCTCTCTCTCTCTCTCTCTCTCGCCATTAATGCCCCTGATGAGCGACGAATAGTTTACATCATCTTTGTTTTGATGTACAACGCTTCGTCTTTGTTCAGGTGGTTTCTGTGTGACTGTGTTCAAAAGGAATGTCGTGGTCATGCGGTATTCCACCCCTAACCCATCCACTGGGACACAGACAGAAAGCACTGGTCATATCCGCACGATCCCCGACCCTCTCCGTCTATCTGCCTGCCCCCCCCCCCCCCTCTCTCTCTCTCTCTCTCTCTCTCTCTCTCTCTCTCTGTTACTGATTCATTCATTGTTGCAGGAGGGCACCAACAATGCAGCTGACGACCCGGGTGTTTGTTAAAACCCTGGCCTCACTTCAGTTGTAACAAACACTTTTCCTTCTCTTCTTTATCACAAACCTAACATTTCCGTTGTAACAAACGCTTTTCTTTCTCTTCTTAACCACAAACCTAACATTTCTGTTGTGACAGATGCTTTTCTTTCTCTTCTTTCTCACAAACCCTAATCTTTATGTTGTGACAAACACTTTTCTCTCTTCTTTCTCACAAACCCTAATCTTTATGTTAGCACAAACACTTTTCTCCCTTCTTTCTCAAAAACATGACCTCTACGTTGCGAGGCACATGATCTTTCTCCTCTTTCTCACAAACCTAAACGTCACGTTCTGACTACGTTTTCTCTCTTTTCTGTCTCATAAACCTAAGCCTTACGTTGTGACAGTTCTTCCAGAAATTCTCTACTCTTTCTCATAAACCTAAGCCTTACGTTGTGACAGAAATTCTCTACTCTTTCTCACAAACCTAAACCTTACGTTGTGACAGAAGTTCTCTCCTCTTTCTCACAAACTTCTAAGCCTTACGTTGTGACAGAAGTTCTCTCCTCTTTCTCACAAACTTCTAAGCCTTACGTTGTGACAAAGGGCTTGCTTTTTTCTCTGACCTGTTTCTCACAAGCCAGGCAGAGTCCTCGTTGAGCCTACATTGTGACAGCAGCTTACTTCCCTTTTTTGTCTCACAAACCTACACCATGCATGCAGCGTGACAGACGCTTTCTCTCATTTCTTTTCTCACAAATCTATGCCTTATGCGGTGACCAGTTTTCGTTCTCTTTCGTTCTCTTTCCCACAAATCCATATCTTTCATTACGACAGACGCTTTCTCTGTCTGCTTTCTCACAAACCACGAGAATGTTGAAAGTTCAGATTTTCATTTAAACACGTTCCGGGGTACAGCTGGCTGATACACTTGCCTCGAAAACGGATTCCCCGAGTTTTGTGCCACACTGCTTTTTCGGGTATGCACGGCAAGACGACACATTTCTTCAGCACTTTCAACAGAACGGACTTCAAGAAAGACAGCGAGGTCCTTGGAGACACTCAGCAAAAATTGTTCCCGGAGAACAAGGCCACGGAAGGGAATGGAAATCTTTGTCGGTATCGGTCAATTCGACCAAAAGATTATTTTTAAAAAATATTTTTAAAAAAATAAAAAAGACAACTGCGGATCAAAAAGGCGGATTTTTTTTTCTCCGAACGCAAGGATCTGAATTTTTCTCGGAATCCGTCAGCGGTACACTGAAACCTTTTCGAGTTCCGACTTTAAGTCCTCCCAGGTGAGCGATTCTTTAGCGGCTAAAGAATGGTGAAGAGTAAGGGCATTTCCTTAGAAAAGGGACGCATTTTTCTTTGGGTCAGCCGCGAACTCCAGTCGTATGATATGACAGAAACTTGGTCTCTCTTTGTCTCTCTTTGTTCTTCTTCGCCAACTCTCATCTTAAGATATAACAGAAGCTTTGTCTCACTTTCTCTCTCTTTTTTTCTTCCTCACACACTCCAGCCTTACGATATGACAAAAGCTTTGTCTTTCTTTGTTCTTCTACACAAACTCCAGTCTTCAGATATGACAGAAGCTTTATCTCTCTTTATCTCTTTGTTTTTCTTCACACACTCCAGTCTAACAATACGACAAACGCTTTGTCTCTCTCTCGGCCAACGTGCGAGTCACACAGAGAAGTAAAAGCCAGGAATCGATCCACGGGACCCTGGGACTAGGATTTCCTTCCGGCCCTCTCCGGAAGCCCTGTCAACATGTCAGTCGGTTTTTGTCTCCGTGAATGGTCTCCCTTGCTTTTTACGTCAACGTCGCAGGCAAAACATATGTCGGGCACTTTCTCAGCGCAGGGACTGTTTTCTCTTTAGTCAGCATTTGTGGAGCCGGCCGATTTTTTTTTCTTTCCAATGTTGGAACATACTATCTGCGAGTGCGTGCGTGACTGAAGGAAAGAGTGAATATGTGTGTGTGTGTGTGTGTGTGCGCGCGCTCGCGCGCGCGCGCGTGTGTGTATGTGTGTGTGTGTGTGTGTGTGTGTGTGTGTGTGTGTGTGTGTGTGTGTGTGTGTGTGTGTGTGTGTGTGTGCGCGCGTGCGTGTGTGTGTGTGCATGCTTGCGTGAGTGCGAGCGTGTGTGTGTGTGTGTGTGAGAGTGTGCGTGCGTGCGTGCGTGCGTGCGTGTGTGTGTGCGTGTGTGTGTATGTGCGTGTGTGTGAGAGAGTAAGTGCGTGTGTTTGTGTGCGTGTGTGTGTGTGTGTGTGTGAGTGTGTGTGTGTGTGTGTGTGTGTGTGTGTGTGTGTGTGTGTGTGTGTGTGTGTGTAAGATAGAGAGAGAGGGGGGGGGGGGTGTAAGTGCGTGTGTATATGTGTGTGCGCGCGCACTTGCTCGTACGTACTTCTGTGAAAGCGCGCTAAGTAAGACAGACAAGCTATACACCAGAGAACAGCATCTTACCAATTCTAACTCACTTGCTTCACCACCGAGTTTTTGGGCGAAAGTGGCCTAAAAGCCGCCTTTTCCTGTTCTCTGACAAGTAAGACTTCAATAGCTAAAAAATAACGATTATCTACAAACAAACATACTGTGTAGGGTTATCCGTTTTCAATACTAATTTACTAAACTTTTCAGATTTCAGTTTTTGTTTAATCCTGTGTTTTTCCTGGTCATTTTCAATAACATCATTTTCACGCAAACATTCATCAAATGAGTCTCTGTCTTTCATGTGAAATAGAACTACAGTCTTTAACTGTTCTCTAAAGTCTTTTAAAACTGAGTTACATTTTTGACATAAAATCCACACACTTATTCCAGCATGTCTTCCACTGAAAGCCAGTTTTGACAAAGTATTCTTTTTTTAACTATGTCTCTTTCTGCCGAACAGTCATCTATAATAAATAGTGTCTGCGTTCCTTCAAACAGTCTATAAAACTGTTCTAAACACTCACTCAGTTTATTGCTGGTATCAACTAAATATATGTCATCATCTGTCCATATAAACCTTCTATTATGATATGCTTTGTTCCATTTAAGTGTTGGACAGAAAACCACAATATGATTAAAATTATAACTATAAACTGTTTGTAACAGGTCGAGGATAAATATTGTTTTTCCACAACCAGTCTGCCCACAAATCAATGAGCAATGAGGAGTTTTTGTCATAAAGTTTAACTGCTCCATAGTTTTATAGCAGAATTTAATCTAATCCAGTTATTATTTTTATCATACTCTCTGTCAAAACTTGTTCAGTATAATAAAACCCTACGAGGCCTAAATGTGTAAGATTAATCCAATTCAGTTCTGTAAGATTGTTTCTATTTAAGTCAACATTGATTTTGTTGCTTGTTGTTATGATCTTAATATCCTCGCCATTGTGAAGAACGACGACAACAACGTTAAGACGTTTAACGTCTAAGTTTTGCCAGCTAATATTAATTCCTTTTATAAGGTCATCACTAACGCCACAACCCATCCCTCTCCACATCTTTAAAGACAGAAATTTCAAATATCATTGTGACGTGTCTCCTAATTTTCTGCTTGGAAAGAACTGTAATTTTGTAGAAGCTTTTTTTACAACTGTTTCTTTTCTGTGGGGGGATGTACTGCTTTTTCCCATACGGCGTTATTTCAATTTCTTTCCGACTATTGTCGTCCGGCATAGACTTACATGTAAAGGGCCAGAGTTGAATGCTTTTCTGAAACTTTTTTGACGGCTAAAAAATGTAAATGGGCTTATGAATTCAAATTTTATTTCCCATTCTAAATATGGTTCTAAGTGCCATTTGAGGTCAGGTTTTCGAACTATTTTATATTCATATGGCCAACATTATTTGCTTCTAGATTGCGCAGCTGTTCTAGTTTAGGAAACTTTTTGCTGTCGCCAACTCTTTGCGTTTATAATCACCATCTTTAGTGTACTCAAAACCCTTTCAAGCGCCTATTCTCACCATTCTGTTCAAAGTCCGCAACGTCTGCAAGGTCTTTTAATTCTAAAGTTATACACCTCACAGGCGCTAATGTAACTCCTGGTTCTTCTGGCCCACGCGACATTATTTTTTAGTAACGTATTATTTTATTTCCAAAACAATGTGCAGGTTATCACATTTCACGACTTTCCCCGTTTTGTCTTTGATTTTTATATTAAATGATCCGACCCTCCCACAAACTAATCTTTTAAAACTGTAAATTAGGGAATTGTATAATTTCATAATCGCAATATGCAGCTTTCCCTGATGGAAGAGCTCTTAAACAGTTGAGGGCCTTCCATCATATAAGTTTTCATCAGTGCTAGCTCATCCAAATGAACATAGAGTAATGAATGTAATGCAAGATCGAGCGGACTTTCCCCCTCATAAGTAGTTTTGGTCGGTGTAACTCTAAATCTATAATTGTTAGCCGTAAAGCCTAACATTTTAGCTAGCTCTTTATCAAAATAGTAACCTCCTTCTTCTTCAGGCTTGAATGTTAACATTGTTTTCAGATTTGCATTGTTAAGTTTGAGAGTAATGTCAAAGTTACTCATTGCTTCTTTTAGTGAGCAAAACCCGTAATAACCATCAGGTATTGTTAACTGGCTAACTTTGGTCCCTTTTTTTATCAATTTTATGAACCGTATTATTCTCCTTGGATTCGCTTATATTAAACCATACGACTTTGTAGAATATTTCATGGAGCGCGACGTTTTGGCCCCGCAATTGTTATCAATAGCATTTCTAAAAACGAAGGACAGTCTTGAGTTGTTATTGTTACAAACATTTTTTAAAACAATTAAAAATGAGTGCATTCAAATATACTGGCGCAAAATATTCTGTTGGGCCGCACTACAATCTTAAAATATAGCAACTGATACTCTTGACATTGCTGTGACCCAGACTGCCTCTTTTCATAAAAAGGTGAGTACTCCATTAAAGAGCTATCTTAACCCCCCTATTGAAAACGACCACATCAAGAAAGCGTGGTTTAGTCATCCGATGCAGTTTTATCAGAACCAGTTAAACTTTGCTGTGTTTTGCGCATCAACTGGGTGTGGAGTGTCGTATGCTGATCATTTAAATCACCATGATCCTTTGGTGAGGTCAGTGTACAGATTTCATTTCTATTACACCTTCAGACGTATTTTGACTGAATGCAAGCGCCATTGCCAAATGACAAACCGTTTAATCCACTCAGCAACAGAATAGACATGAAGGCTTTTGAAAGGATCTGTAACGAATTCAATATTAACATCAAGACAGACTTTAGACAAAATTGGATCTTAATCATGGCTTAGGCGACCTTTATTTTCGGGGCACGCACAGAAAGTATAACTATGACTGGCATCCTCCTTTCAAATCTTTCTTTTTTGGCACACTGTTGAGCCCGGGTCCCTACAGCAAGAGCATAAAACAGCATGGACAACATTTATCTTAGACACTTCTAAGGGCCTAACTAGGGCGGGAATAGAACGAATAAACGACTCTATTCGTACTTACGTTTGGTGTTTGCTAGGTTCGCAAGCACAGGCAAGATCGAGCATAACTGATCCTTCTACTGGCTTTGACGCACAAAAACAATACTTAGCAAATTTAGAGGACGCCATTAATTCTACAGTTGATTTACCTTCAAGTATTCAAAGATACCAAAATGTTTTACAATACGCAAGATCGAAAGTAGACTTTGCGTTGGCACTGGTTTATACATGCTGCCTTCTGACCTCAGACTCCAGATAGGTACAATAATAAACTATAATAATGAAATTCTTATAGCAGGCAATGAACAGAAGGTTGGGAAAAACGACATAAATTCTGAGCCAGTAATATTACAAACAATAAAAGAACACCCAAGATTAAGTCATCTAATCCCCGAAGTCCAACCCCCAAAGTCATTGAAGACTCAGCAAAGCTCGCGGACTCTGTTCGTGATGACCATGAATATGAAAAGACAGCGCTTGTTCTTGGATTAACTGGCTAGGATTACTTGGTCTTTATCTTACTAAAAATTAACCCAACTATTAAGAGAACTAATGTCCATAAGTGCTCGGCCATAAAGCCAACTACTTTGCTTGCAGTAGACAAAAGCCAGCTGACAATACTCCCCAATATTCCTGGTAAAGAGTCTATAGCTTTACCGGCTAATTTTTTTAATAAATCCGCAAGATGATCAAGCTGTTTTTTTACCCATGATTTATCAGGTGGAGGCGATGGGGTGGAGGCACTGGACTTTGACCTCCACCGCCGCCTGTAATAGCCAACACCAGTGTACTTATTGCAAATCCTAAGGCCGTTATAACGCTTGCTAATGTGACGCCTTGCTCTCTAAACAGCGTTCGTATTCGTTCTGCTAGCGTTGTGTCTTCATATAAAATTTTCCGGATAGTTTCTCTTATTCTATTCACTTGAGTTCGTAATTGGTCTCGGTTAGTAGTCAGCGCTTCTAGTCTTGCTGATCTCTCTTGTTCAAGATCTTTTAGTCTTTGGGTTATTCTTTCTTTAATATCAGGCCCTAAGTTGGCGTCATCAGCCTCAACGAGTTTTTCTTTTTCTCTTTTTATATGCTCATCTAGTTCACCTAGTTTTGCTAAATTGTTTGTTAATTCGCCTCTAATGGTTCTTAAAGCATGATCAAGGGCCGTTATTTCTCGCATGGGTAGCGGTGAGTCGTGTATAGTCTTAATGCTGTTTCTTCTGAAAAACTGGTTTCTGCTTCTATTGCATTTATTATTTCATCTGCCGATTGATTTAATTCTTCAAGTTCCATGTTTTGTATTTGGTTAGCTGTTGGGAGTTCCTGCAGTGTGTTTTGAAGTTTAGAAACTCCCTCCCCCCTTAAATTTGGCCCTTAACAAGACCAAGGCGATTTTTTTTTTCACATGAGTCTTTGTAAAATTTAAAAACTTTGGGGCAAAATTTTGAGGGGGTCTGGCTTAGTTGAAAGCCGAAAAATTGCCCTTGGTCTTTTTTTTACAGACAAAATCTCTTTAATTCAAAATCTTTTGGGGTCTAAAATTCGGGAGGTTCTTGCCCAAAATTTTTCTAAAATTTTTAAACCTTACTTTCTGTTAATTTCAACCCCGCATTGAGAGCTTGGCGATGCGTGTCAAAGGGACATTTCATCATGTCGTCTCCAGGTCAAAAACCAATAACTTTTTCCCCTTTTCATTCTGCCATGTTTTTTAAATAATTAACTTTTTATTTGCTTCAAAAAAAGGGCGCACAAAACAAAAGGCTCATTTTTTGCCCGATAGAAAACTGAAAGACCCCCTTTTGCGTGAAGGGAAATAAGGGACATTTTTTCCCAAAATAATCCACTACTATTGGCAATCAAATTCTTACGTCAAATTTCCAGACCTAGGAAAAATGACGTGTTTGTGCCAGGCTCTCCCGGCGTCTTTTTTTTCAAAATAGCGCTCGATTCAAAAACAGCCCCAAAAACGGGACAGTTGTACAAATTGGGGGGGGCAATCGTTAAAAAAAATTTCTTAAAACTTGGGGGGGCAAGAAATTTTTCTTTACACAAGGGAAACATTTTTTTAACCTTTTTGATCTATGGCTAACCGGGCGAAAGGGCTGACTTTGCTTTTCAAGGAAAGAAAAAAGAAGCCCCCAAAACTAAAAATAGGTGCCGCAATACAAAGCGGCAAAAATAGTGGTGTAAATTTTCGTTTGGAAACTTTTTTTTTCCTTTCCCCTTGATTTTTGAGTTTTTAAAAAAGGCAGCGCCATACTTTCAAGGAGCATTAAAAGACAGATTGTCATATAAAATAACTTTTAAGAATAAAAACGCGTTACAGATCATCAGACCCCAAACAAATACAGCATTTCTGACATCTCGTTAAGTTTGACGTTGTTAGAACCCCTAATTTAGCAAGGCTAATTTGAACAACAAATCAGTAAAAATTAGCAAAATTACGAAAGGTGATTCATCAAACAAAAAATACCAAGAAGCAGGGCAGCACTAAGGGAAATTTTAAAAGTTTTGCGTCTCGAAAATCGTTTAAAAAGGGATTTTATTGCTTTTGGAAATGAAAAAACCTTTCAAAAAGGGGAAAGGGAAAAAAAAGTTTTTTAATCCAAAATAACGAAAGTACAATTTCGATTGGGGCAGTCCAAAAAAAATCTAGCTAGGGGGCTTAAACCTTATCAGCATTTTGATAAAATAAGAAAACTGTTTGGGGTGGGGGGTGTAGAAACCCCAAACAGTTGCCCTTGGGGCAAAGTCAAACCTTCACAGTGTAAAATTGATGATTTTTTAACAACAAAATACGGTTTATGGATTCCCCTAAGCAACGGGGGAAAACATTTTAAAAGGAAGGGGAAACTGGGGAAGACGTAAAAAACCTTCAAATTGATAAAAGAAGAAGCCGAAAAAACCGCTTAATGTACATTTGTTTTTATTATATGATCCCACTGAATATTGAAGCTAACAAAATTAGAAACGTTATACAAATTTATTTTTTTCATTTAAAAAAAGCATTCTTTCGGGGTTTACCAAATTGCCACAGCGCCGCCAAAAGAAGAGAAGAGAAACCCTAAAAAAAAACCTTCGATTAACAACATTACGCAAAGCAGCAATACTAGAGCAAGCCTTTTTCAAAAAAAGAAAAAACCAAACGGGGGTATTCTGCTCCCTTTTAAATGCTGTTACATATGTTAATACGGGGCAAAACAAAATGCTCTACAGCAGGAACAGGTTGGTCTCTTAGCAACGGCATAGCGCCCCGCGCTTTACCTCTAGGGGGTTTTTTTTACTCTCGGCCTGTGTTCTTAGCTGTAAGTGCGTGAAAAAAATTAAAAATAAACTCCAAAAGCACCAGCTAGGTTTAACTAAAAACGGCAAAACTTAGTTGTTTTTAAATGACAATAAAAAAGGCTTTTTTGACCCCAAACATCACGTGAAAAATTTAATCGTTTACAGGTCGATTTTGGTGATAAAAAAAACAAAAAAATTTTATCTTTTAAAAAAAGGGGAGGACACGTTTTTCTCTCCCGCCAGACGCCGGCAGATAAAAAAGGAAAGCTTAAAAAAAGTAAACGAGACTTTTAAAATTGTTTTAAAAGCTCACATAACAACACCCAAGGGTGTTTTTTACTTTTTTTTAGAGTCCCCAAACGCAAAAAGACCCTTGATATTGATTCTGAATTTAAATATTTTTTTTTTATTTTAAAAAAAATAATTTAGTTAGAAAAGAAACTCAACATGGAAAAATAATAAGGGGAAGCGAATTTTTTGAAGGAATGCTTGAGAGAGAGCGTTTATCAAAAGCACGAATAATTGATTTAGAAGTCATTGAACCCGCAAAGACAGGCAAGTGTTGTTCATGCTATTTTCAATTCCAGGCAAACTAAAATAACCCCCATTAAAGTAATGTTAGCTGTTTTAAAAAGACTATGAACAATAAAAAAGAAAATCTAAAGTCGGGGCTCGACTAAACAAAAGACTATTCTTTCTCGTATTTTACTTAACCCTGGTTGGGCAGACAACGCTTGCACTTTGACGCTGCCCCCTGAAGAACCAAAAAAGAGAGGTCTGTTGGTAGAGGGCGAAGTTTTTGAATTAGATTAAAAAGGCTAAGTAGCACGATTGTTGGGAAGTCTTACATTTCCCCTGCCTCAAGTTGGTACAAAAGACAGTTCTAAAAATAAAGAATTCGACAACAAATTTTTATGTGGGTGTTTTCGCAAGGCGCATTATATCGCAAAAACGAGAGAGAGTGTCTAACTATCACCCTTACCAAAGATCTTAACTTTTTTGGGGTGTCCTTTTTTTGTTGTGTAACAAATTTTTCGGTTTTAAAAACAAACAAAAAAATAACTGTTAATTAAACAATGGGATGAGGAAAAAAATTTTGGTGCCAAATTTAAAATGTCCCCAAAACAGTCCAAAAATGGCGAACCAGACAAAAAAAATGTTTACAAAAAAATTGATTTTTACCCGCGGGGGTCCGCTTACCATTGTTCCCCCGAGGTAGACAATGAAATACTTCAAAAAATGGGCACAAAAAAGAATTCTGTAGAAAAGTTTAACAAGAAAGCCATCTGTTCAGCCGCGAGCGAACATAAGAACATTGTAAAAGTTCTGTAGACTGTAAACGGGAAATAAAATTACCCTCCAACCCACTAAAGTTAGTTTTTAAAAAACGGAAAAGGATGCAAAATTCTCCATAGAGTTTTCGAGACTTCGATCGCTTATTGTTCCCTTTTGAAGGGCCGCACCACAAAAACTTTGAAAAAAAAAGTCTTTAATGAGTAAATCATCAATTTGTTCATTTTTCCTTATTGTTTTTAGGGCAGACGGTTCCATTCAGAACCAAAATTGTATAAGGACCTATGCTGCAGAAACATTCTTTGAATATGCAGCAAGTGCGTAATACTGTTTTAATAACAAACTTTCTGAAACAAGATGGGCCCGAAAACCCAAGAACGTATGCCGCAGCCCCTCACTGTTGGATTTTTGGTTTAGGTCCCCCTCATCAAAGCAGAGAACCAACGTAAAGACCATGATCACATAGTGGGGGAAATTTGAGGTTTTCAGCGCAAGTAAAATGCAAACTTCAACTAAAGTTTTTATCCTAAGACATGGGAAACGCCCCTTTTTTTTCATAACTGCGAGGTTACGACCTTTATCTTAATTTCAAACAGTAACCAAGCCTTGGGTAGCATGCATTGCACAGTTCAGAAAAATCATGTGTTTCACTTTAAATAACATTCTTTTTGATCCTTGCAGCACATGATGGGGTCATTAGACACGGCTATGTCCTTAAAATCCCCCCAATAAGAAGAATATTTTGACCAACTCTTGTTAGAAAGGGCGTTTACCCTTATAATACATAACTTAAAAATTTAAAAAAATAATTCCCCCTAAACCCTTTTCTGTTAAAAAGGGACAAGTAATTCTGTTTACCGCATTTCCAAAAGGGGCAAAGAGATTGAAAACCAATAGATTCATGACCCCATACTTGATGGCCGATGTTGTTTTTTTTGGCGGACGCTTTGAAAATTTTTAAAAAAAAAACCGCATAAAAAATTTTTGCTTGGGTCCCGCCATTAAATTCGCGCCCGGGGGTAGCTGGGACGCTTTTTCTTAAAGTTTACTGGGGTAAAGATTTATTATTGTCGATTTACCAAAGCACAATGATTGAAAAAGGATTTCGTGGAGAATTAGTATGGCTCGCATCATTTCTGTAAAGCAAAAACAAATACTTGGGCGATATGATCCCAGAAAAGGGTCTAACTATCTTATGTATTTAGACGCAAACAATCTGTATGGATGGGCAATGGCGCAATCGCTTCCATTACGTAACTTTAAAATGTACACAGGCGGTGATCCGAATAATATTCAAAAGGCATTAAAGTGGTTGAGCAGTTTAACGCCTGATCAACAGCGTGGTTTCATTCTAGAAGTTGACTTAGAATATCCTCATGAACTCCATGACCTGCATAATGACTATCCATTGGCAGCAGAAAGTCTAAAGATGAATCCAAGAGAGCCCCCAAAACTTGTGCCAAATCTTCGGGGAAAAAAAAATTATGTCTGCCATTACGATTTCTACAATTTTATTTAAGACAGGGTTTTAAAAATTTAAACAGCTGTTCATCTAAATTTTCTTTCGATCAAGAACTTTTCATGAAACCAACATCAGAAAAACATGATCTTAGAACTAATCCACAGAGCTTCAGAAAAAGACTTTTTCAAGCTGATGAAAAAACAGCGTTTTGAAAATATGGGAATCCGCACAAGCGTAAAGATGTCAATTAGTCCCCCCAAAGAAACAAAGCAATTAAGCTGACTTCAAAACCTTTTTATCAACTTTAAAAAATTCCATGATCAGCTTTTGGCAAATGATGAAAAAAAAAAAGTAAAATTAGAAAAACCTTATTTATGGGTTTACTTTTTTTAAAAATATCAAAGCTTTTGATTTAGAGTTTCTTTTAATATTTTAAAGCCCTCGAACCTGAGTCCAGAGTACTTTACACAGATAAGACGTTTTGTTATAGTTTTCCTACTGAAACACATAAAGACAGGGAAATTTAGAAGTAAAAAAAAGGGCATGTGGGGGGTACACACATCTGATTACCCTAAAGATTGCCTTTGCTTTCAATTACTAAAAAGGGGGGTTTTAGGAAAGATGAAGGATTAATTAGGGAAAAGGTGAAAAGGAGTTTTTGGTTTAAGGTCAAAAATGACAGATTTCGAGCCAGGAGAAAATCATTAAAAAAGCAAAGGAATATCCGCAGCGTTGTGCAGTCAAACAAATCACATGAAAACTACAAAGAAGCATTTTTTTGGCAATAAACTTTTCATCAGAAACGTAAAACTGCGATCAAATTTACATGAAACAACACAACTTTGAAACAAAAAAGTCATAGATAAAAAAACACAAAACGGGTGTTTTTAATCGGAGTTTTCATATAAAAGGGACGGAAACCGTAAATTAATTAAAGCGGAACTGTGTTTGGCGTTTATTGCTTTTCTTTTTCCAAAAATCTTTGAGGGCTGGTTTTTTTGTTGTGTCAGTTTCTCGTAAATAATACACGGCGGATTCATCTTAAAAATTTTTTTATTTCATAGGGGTCAACACTCCAAATGGATCGGTTGCCCTGATGCAGTGTCCCCTTCCCCCCCCCGGTAAAAAAAGGGTACCTTATTTAAAACCCAAACGGAAATATTTTGCTGGGGTACTGGAGTTTCAAAACATTTTTGTTTTTCTTTTGATTGCTTGTACGGGTTTTTTAGACCTTTTTTAAAAATTTTTCTTATTCATTGGCGCAAACGAGGGCAGTCTTCTAACCCATTCGTTTTTGCGAAAATTGAAATCAGCTCTCTGGATACTGGTAGGAGAAAAGTCTTCAGCTAACTTTTTAAAGTTTTCGACTAAAGCCTGTGACATAACCCCTGGAATGCCTCTTTTAATGGTAACTCTATTTTTAAAAAAATAATTTATTCACTTGCCTTTAAAATTTTTCCCCATCAACTTGATCATGCGAGGATAAGTTAAAGGACCTCGTTGAATATCAGTTGTAAAAGGGAAAAGCAACAGCAGAAGCACTCTTTTGTGTTTAAAGGGGTTCCGCATCTTTGATTTTTAACTTGTCAAGACTGTAATGCTACTTAAATCTTTTTTTGTCTAATCCTTCAGAGGGAAAAAATAGAAACCATTTATGGGTTTGTCGTTCGGTATTGTATTCACAAAATGGGTCTCTGTATTCGTTGGGCGCGGTAAATAAATTTGCCAAATCGCTTGTTTGATAAACCTTCTTTTTCTGTTTGTTTACTGACTCCAGCTGCTTTGGCTTTGCTTTTTTAAATTTCTGTTTCCCTTTCCAAAATCCTTTGGGGGAAAATAATTTTGTTCATTTTTTTTTCAGCCAATATTTTGTCAAAAAATACAGACGGTCATCCAAAGGCAATAAACGGATTTCTTGCTCTTTTTTTTTCTGTGGGTTTATAAAATCACTGTTTTTTGGGGGGGCAATGCCTGGGCCGGTTGCCTGTTACTGAAAAAATTGTTTATTGTTTATCAACATCTTTTTAAAAATGTAACTGCTGCCCCTTTTTTTCAGTGTGTCATTATAAATCTAACTGCTCAAGTCTCTGCTTTTCTAGGCGTCTTTTGCACTGCTAGTTTCCATAGCTTTGTTAGTCTTTTTTCTCTCCCGCATCCCTAATTTATAAATGCGAAATTTCTTCTGCTAAAAGCAAGCGCATTCACCCCAGGCCCCCCTATCTCATTACAGTGAAGCCTTTTTTTATAAAAGATTTTTTTTTTACATATTTAACTGTCTGGGAATATTCCTTGCTTACTAGAAAATCTTTTTGTGGCAACCAAGCTGCAAAAGATAGCAATCAGCTTTGCTGAATCCCCCAAATCAGTTTTTCCAAATTGCTGGTTTAATCTTAACAAGCTTTACCAACATTGAGTTCCTCACTTAGGCCCCCCAAAAACAGCAAAGGGAACAAGTTGGTAACATTTTTTTTGGTGCTATTTTTTAAAATAAAAAATTAAAATTAAAAAAAAAACAGAACACGATGATCACTACCCACGGGAAGCCTAAACCTTCCTGAACTTGAATGACCCAAATTATGATCAAGCTATTAGCCCAAAAAGGAAGGGTATTCTTTGGGAGCATTTGGGGAAAAAAAAACAGTTCCTGAAAAGAATTCAGCATGAAAAGATTTAAAAAAGATGTCTACACAAGCATTATAAAAGTATCATAACAGGATAACGCACTGGGGGCTAGAATTTTGAAAAGTGGGGGCAAACGGTTCTTAGTTTTTACACCCAAACAGTCAGAAATTTGCTCCCATTGATTCTGAACAAGATTTTTTTATGATTTAACCAAGATCCAGTTTTTAAAAAAAAGTCTTAAGTCCTAGGCTGGATTTATATACAGTTGGAACATTGTTATCGCCATTAATCATGGGATTAATAACTTTTAATCATATAGATTTTATTTCCCTTCAAAATGACCGGGCCAGAAAATCAGCAGAATCAGAAAACACTGAACCAGGTGGAGAAAGTAACCAAGCCAGAAAATCAGCAGAAAACGCTGAATCAGGTGGAGACCATTAAAAATCCTGGGCGTGTTGAAGCAGGAAGAAAATTAGCAGAGTGGAACAGACAAAAAAAATTAATGTTACAGAATATGACTCATCATGAAAACATAACACCTCCAACGCCAGAACAAGTTGATTCAATGCCAGCTATAAAAACTCCATGTGATACAAGGCCCCAAAGTCTTCATGGAATATTGAACTTAAAACTGTTGCCATTTTTGGCGCCATTGCTGCTGTTGGGGGCGGTTATTACGGTTATAAAATATATACCAATGGCAGCAGAAACAAAAGCAATCAAAAAAATCTGAACCGCTAAATGCAGAAAAAGACAACTGCACGCCAAAACCGCCAATAACAAAGCATCATTTTGATCCATTTATAATGCAATAATATTTTAAGAACTTAATTTTAATTTTTTTTTATAAAAATAGATCATGGCGTATTATAAAATGATAAAGTCAATAAATAAAGACATGGAGTCTATAAAAGACATTTCCATAGACCAGATTGTAATCAATGTGGTTGCTTTAGTGTCAGATCTGAGCCTTCCTGTCCTGTCATCGTTACCATGGTCACACGGTCACGGGCTACGTGCATTCGGTTCGCACTCTGTCATCAGCCGTCAGTCTGTGTTGGTGACAGTTTTGGGGTTTGTTACAGCGCGACCGAGGTAGATTTAATAGAAGGTTATTTTTAAACTGGTAGGGATTAAACTAGTTTGTGGTTGGGCCTACTCAACGCCTTTAGTCTATTTTTAGACCGGGAGAAGCGAGTCAGCCGGTTTCCTGACACTGGCCGTGTTTTGTGTGTGTGGTGGGTTCCGTTGTCAAGGGGGGGTCACTCAAGTTTTCTCAACAGGTGGCAGGATTAGAGTACGCCTGCGCACGAATCGGCGTCATCGTGAGTTTCTTTTCGGTTGGTGGCAAGACTGCAGGAGGTGCGGGTCTGAGGCCAGATAGCTTTTCTTACGGGTGATTTGTTCATCGAGAAGTTTAGGCTAGTGTCTTGTGGCGTATTGCCTAGCTAGTCTAAGAAATCCGTGTATCCACGTTCTACTGTGTTAGGCGGGAAGAGGTGCCTGCGAAACCGTAGTTGTACTGTTTTAGTGTCAGAATGAAGTGAGTCGAGTATAGTTGTGAAGAAAACCCTCACGGGGCCTCGGCTGCGTGAGCGCTGACAGATCCTGTTGCGGTGTGTCTCGTCTGGTGCGCTGCGAAGTGGCTGTTGTCGGCGCGTGGCGTTACGTCTGACTGGTTTGCTGTTTGAGTGGTAGGTGTGGTTTGCGTTTTCTGTTCGTCTGGTATTTTGGGATATATGGTTCGTGCATGTGGTGTGATGGTTCGTATGTGTGGTGTGGAGGTGTTATCTGAGGGGGATATAGGTGTTCACGGGGATGTGGAGTTTGTTATGGAGAGTTCACATTCAGTTCAGGACAGGCGCTCGAATGTATTATGCAGGAAGGTATAGGGCAATAGGGTTTTTGAACTATGAAATATTATATAGTGTGGTTACGATGTGATGACTGCATTATTGTTGACATCGTGTGTCGGACGTATTGTTGTTGACACTGTGAGTGGGCAAGAGTGATGTATAGGGCTGTCGACTTGGTAAATGCAGTAAGCGGAATGTTGGGGCTCTTCGTGAGTGAATTGCAATGTGGTAGTTACCGCAGGGTGTGGTTAGGCTCGCAGGGTTCATGAGTGGAAATTTTGACAATGCTTGGTAAAACCTTATGCTTTGGACTCTGTCGATTCTGGTCACGCGCTCGAGGGGATTGAGAGATTGATTATGAAATGAGGAGGAGGTTTTGGTGGTAGTTGCAAATTTAATTGCTACGGGTTTGGATTGAGTATTTTGGTTGTGTTTATGGTATGGGAGGTAACTGTGTTCCACTTTTAGGTGGGGCTATTGTTCATGGTGGGTGATGATTTGGGTATGTGCGACCCCATGTGTGAATGATGTTGCTGGACTAAGCCTCGTATATGCTATGAGCGGTCTGGATTCGTATGGGTGGATTCGTGCACTGATCTGACTATTGACTAAGTGTTTAGTCAAGCGGGAGTAAATACGGGGATTTAGACTAAGGATCTGTGCTCTTTCTCTGATTGACCTGCCAAGACCCCCCTGGTGTACGACGGGATCCTGTGGTCCGACTGCTGCACGTCCTTGCGGAGGCTCCTGTTGGCTCCATCGAGTGACCTGCTGTCACTGTCGTCCGAGGTCACGTGTCCCTCTCGGGGTCCGGCAGATTACCGGGTCATCCGTCAGGGTGACTCGTCCTGCGTCTCTTCGACCCTGTTTCCCGTTCCCATTCCGATGCCCTTGACCCTGTTGGGCTGTAACCCGGTTCGTCCTTGTTCCACTCCAGACCGAATGTCCGTTGACCCATCAACTTCCCCTCCTTGTCCTTGTCCCTGTCCCTGTCCTCCGCCCTGCATCGCTGCAGCTTGTGCGTATGCTGCCGCTGCGGGCAGCTGGGGGGGCAACTACTCGCCTGCACCTGGTGGCGACCGGACAGGACTGGGACTGAGCACGTGGCTCGACCCTTGGGGACTTCGCCAGGAGAACTGCAAGGAGGTACTAGTGGTGCGGTGGAGGGCGTCCTGGACGCTGCTTGTGTGGCCAGTGGACTTTTTGTGGCCAGTGGACTTGTGTGGCCAGTGGACTTGTGTGGCCAGTGGACTTGTGTGGCCAGTGGACTTGTGTGGCCAGTGGACTTGTTGGCCAGTGGTCTGGTCCGGCAGGGAGCATCGCGAGGCCGACGGTGAGGGGCCAGTGTCTGGTGATGTGATTGGACAGACGTGCGCGTGCAAGTGCTTCGGGCTCACTGAACAGTAGTGAGGAACAGCACGAACGAGACGCTCAGGTGATAGTGTTGGGGGTCGTGGACGGTGGTGAGTCGTGTGAAAACCTGTGTACTGTGTAAAATGTTTCTCATGAAATAATTAATAGTTTGGTCAGCGTGGTTGTTGGCCTGGGGTCTATTGAAGTTCTTTGCAAGGGTTGACGTTGACACTGTATGATATTCATTGTATTGATGATGTGTTCATGTGCCCTATGACCCATGTGGTGTTTCCAGGTGCGGAGGCCATTGAGTTCCTTTCAGGGGTTGAGTTTGGCACTGTGCTGTATGCATTGTGCTGATGATATGTGTCAAGTGCCGTAATATGTTTCTCATGAAATAATTAGTAGTTTGGCCAGAGTGGTCGTTGACACGGCGTGGTATTCATTGTATTGGTGATACGTGTCATGTGCCCTATGACCCATGTGGTGTCTCCAGGTGCTGGAGGGCCCTTGAAGTTCCTTTCAGGGGTTGACGTTGGCACCGTGCTGTATTCATTGTATTGATGATACGTGTCATGTGCCCCATAGCCTAGGTAGTGTCTGGGTTCATTGAAGTTCCTTTCGGGGGTTGATTTTGGCACTGTGTTATTTACATTGGATTGATGAAAATGTGTCATGTGCCCCATGACCTAGGTAGTGTTGCTAGGTACTGCCGGCTGCAGGGGATGGAGCTGGGGTCAGGTGTGGATGCAGTGTGACTGAGTGTAAATGAGCGAGTGGGTTTTGGTGGTGGCATGTGTTGTTGGTGTGAAAGGGATTGATTAGAGGTGGAAGGTTGTCGTTTGTTATGGTCGGGGAAAATGTTCATGTCATAGTAACGGTCAATAAATGTTGTGTGAGTGTTAATTTTGTGTTCAGCAGTCTTAGATCTGTTTGGAAGCGACTATTAGGCTGTAAATTCTGTCTGTCATTCTATAGTAATTAGTTCAGGTCTTAGCGAACCTGACACTTAGGATGTAAAAACTTCATTAAGATCTATGCAGAGAACGCTGAGCAAGACATTCTCAACGATGACACGTTTTTGAGGCGTGTGTGTACTATATTAGGCATTTACTATTTAAGATAAAAACATAGATTGTATTTTTTTTTATAATTATAAGACAACTTAAATAAAGAACTTGGTTGTACTTAGAGGATGACTTAATCAAGAACTTATCAAGAACTTGATCAAGAACTTATTAAGAACTTACTTAAGAACTTGATCAAGAACTTATTAAGAACCTGGGGCGACTTAATTAAAAACTTAGAAGTAACTTGGTAAGAACTTAAAAGTAACTTGGGGTAACTTAAGTTAAAACTTAGAAGGAACTTGAGTGTGTGCATGCGTGGGGGGTGGGGTGGAGTGGGGTAGGGGGGTGTGCATGCGTGGGGTGGGGGTGGGAGAGGAGGAGGGTGTGCATGCGTGGGGTGGGGGTGGGAGGAGGAGGTGTGCATGCGTGGGGTGGGGGTGGGGCACATCTGTCCCAGTTACGAGCACCACTACATCCTGTTAGACTCATGCTGCTAAAATAGGGCGTTCACACATAAACGGCTATTTATAGTAGCAGTCAGCAAGGCGGATTTCCCACAGTCCTCTTGCTGCTAAAAATAGCCGTTCATGTATAAACGGCTATTTATAGCAAGGCGGATTTCCCCACAGTCCTCTTGCTGCTAAAAATAGCCGTTCATGTATAAACGGCTATTTTAGCAAGGCGGATTTCCCCGCAGTCCTCTTGCTGCTAAAAATAGCCGTTCATGTATAAACGGCTATTTATAGCAAGGCTGACTTCCCCACAGACCGCCTCCCAGCTACGCACTACTCCTCTCCATACTGGTAGATGTACTAAGGTCTGCCTAGCCCTATCTAGTTTGTTTGCCAGAACATTCGAAAATCGCCATTCAGTTGCATAAGGACACACTTGAAGGCAGATGAACTAGTTAGAATTAGAAAAGTAGAAAAGTATACACATCTTAACACAGATCAGCTTGCTACATGAACACTGAATCTGTAGTTAACAATCAATCAAGTCTGATACAAACTGAGAACATTTTTACTTGGGAGGAAACAGCAAAAATGTTTCAAATATAAGTTTTTTTAGCATACGAATCAGTCGTGTTTACCTCCGCCTTAAGAAATGAACGCCATGTTTTTTAAACATGGCTTTAGCTGTCTCAAGCCAGCTCCCAACAATCAACGCGTGATGGTTTGTTTTGCTTCGGCCAACTTTCAACAATGCAGCGCCATTTATTAGATAAGAACCATCTCATCGATAGCCAAACACGTATTAAAACTGGCTACATCTTGTTTCATTTCCTTGAACCAACAAACCTTTAAGATAGTCGTTCATTTCCAAAGCAGTTAGTTCACTTTTTCGTTTTCTAGAAAAACAATCTCCCCGGTTTCACAACATGCTTCGCCTAATTCTTTCAACAAATACTCTAACATGCAGTTAAAGTAAACCTTATGGCCGCGAATATCACAACCCTGTTCTTCAGTAACGTTTAACAAAACCAACCTGCACAAAACCCGGTAAATATCTTCTCACTACAACGCACACACCTTTACAGCTCCAACGCTGCCAAGTAAACTGACAATACAAACCGGTCTTGCTGACGTGATTCGCTAAAGCGCCCCCTGTGTGCTTTATTGATTTTTTGGCCGAGCGCCTAGCCTGCGCTGTGCAACCGAAGGCCGCGAGCCGTAAATTAAGTGATCAGGTTTCAGCCCCGTGTCTGCCTGTCTGTGTACAAAGTTTGTAGGCAGAAATTAGTCAGAAGAAGTGTGCGGATTTTATGTCATTTAATTGAGAGAGAGAGAAAGAGAAAGAGTGTGTGTGTGTGTGTGTGTGTGTGTGTGTGTGTGTGTGTGTGTGTGTGTGTGTGTGTGTGTTTAGTGTGCCTGTGTGTGTGTTAGTGTGTGTGTCTTAGTGTGTGTGAGTGTGTGTCTGCCCGCCTCTCTGTCTGTCTGTCTGTCTCTCTCTGTCTCTTCTCTGTCTGTCTGTCTGTCTGTCTGTTCTGTCTCTCTCTCTCTCTCTCTCTCTCTCTCTCTCTCTCTCTCTTTCCGCCACAGGAAAAGGCGGCTTTTAGGCCACTTTCGCCCAAAAACTCGGTGGTAGAGCAAGTGAGTTAGAATTGGTAAAATGCTGTTCTCTACACCCCTGGGAACTTCCCTCTTGTAGCCTAGCACGTGAGAATGAAGGGGGTGGGGGTGGGGGAGGTGGGGGGGCGATCAGCTGAGGAAGACTGGCTAGCTCCTCCTGGGACTCTTCCTAACGCTCACTGACCCGTCCAGCTCTGTCCTCCAACCCCCCCCCCCCCCCCCCCCCCCCCCCCACCCCCCACCCCTCCGTTTCACACCTTTTTGTCAGCCCTTTAATTCCATTCACTTCGGCCGCTTCAACGGCGCTGTTGCGACATCTTTATTCTCTCCCGCCTCAAGAGAGATACAAGCATAAATATGTATTTCCGAACACACCGGCAAGGGAGGGAAGTAAATGAACGAAAGCAGTGGAAGAGTTGGAAGCGTGCAGAGCCATCATCAGCAGGGCTTGAACAGTGAGGGGAAAGGCGAACAGGCAGACACGGCAACAACACGGCACGACTGTTCCGGTGACGAGGAGTTTAGGGAGCTTGGCGCATCACGTGGCTAGACCCGTATCAACACAGAAAGAAATACCATAGACATAAAAACAAACACACAAACAAACACACAAAAACTATACTGAAACGACTATAGTCTCTAACTTTCCACTCAGATTCTACGCCATCTTCAATACCAGCAAGATAAAATCTGGTCTCCAAGGTCAGAAAGGAGATCATTTCACATTATGAACCGCCATTATTTTCCGCCGTGAGCCGTGAATAGTCCCGTCTCTTGACCGGCACTGGCGCCCGTCATAGCGCCATGGCCATTCGCTGTGACTGCCACTGCTGGTATAAGACGATACAATCATGCCATGTATAGTATAACTGGATCACCATTTTACAGTTTCCCTGTGCGTATTGTATTGTGTGTGTGTGTGTGTGTGTGTGTGTGTGTGTGTGTGTGTGTGTGTGTGTGTGTGTGTGTGTGTGTGTGTGTCCGTCTGTTAACGTCTACATCCCCCCAGTATATAAAACAAAACAGAAAGATAACCATTTCATTTTATTTGTCTATATATCAGTCCCACCGACTTTCAGTTATCCTGATGAACGGCCTCGGAACAACAATAACGAAGTTTCCAAACCAAACCAAATTAGAGGACAAGCCCTTATGGGCTTCCACTCGTCCCTGAGCCACACTGATCTGAACGTCGCCTCGTGATGGCGCACCCCTAACTCCCCCTCCCCACGTCTTTCTCACAGTTCCAGTCTGTGATGGGGGCACAGGGCGGCCCAGACCTATTGTGCCGGTGTCGTATATAATACGTGTCGCAGCGACAGTATTTCCCGGGAAATACTGCATTTTATGGACAGCTACAATATTCTGTCACGGAACGCTAAGCCGGACGTAAAAAAAAACAAAACCCTCCCACAACTAACCCATTAAACATATAACACGCCACACAAGAACTGACAATAAAACAATTTTATTCCCGACACAACAATCAATGACCGGAATCTTCTATATATTCGTCTCAGACCCCAGCCTGAAACACACGGTTCCTACGGCCAAGGCCGCCACAACCAGTTATTTAACCCTTTTCCAGTCGCGGTGTGCAGTGTTTCTCAGATCCGCAGATTACACATAGCATAATACACATCATTTGTTTTTTTCAAAACCAATTCCCCAAAAGAAAACAACCAAACTATACTAACTTCACTTAACCATGTTCATTTTAACATATAATTCACTGCGCACATTCACCCCTTCAGTCATACCCTTTTTAATCAACACCCATCCTTCATGTATGCACATCCAAACCCAATCTCTTCAGGTGTTTCAATGTCACACACAAAAAAAAAACAAAAAAAAAAAAACCATGCCACACGACGACAACATTGACAGTCTCACGACGACGACAGCGACAGTGACGGTGACCAGACGAACCTGCCTGCCGAAGACGAGAAGACACAACAGTAAACACACCGGCTTTCACAACAGTGGAGTCACAGCAACGGCGATAACAGCAGTGGTGACACAGCAACGGCGACACAGACAACGGCGACAGGTGACAGTGACACACTGGCTTTTACATCAGTGGAGTCACAGCAACGGCGATAACAGCAGCGGTGACACACTAACGGCGACACAGACGACAGCGACCAGTGACAGTGACACACTGGCTTCCACATCAGTGGAGTCACAGCAACGGCGATAACAGCAGCGGTGACACCCTAACGGCGACACAGACGACAGCGACCGGTGACAGTGACACACTGGCTTCCACATCAGTGGAGTCACAGCAACGGCGACCCAGCGACAGCGTCAGCAGCAACAACGACACCAGCAACGGCGACGTTAATGGCCAGGCTGTAAAGACCCGGTCGGATGGGAGGAAAAGGTAAAGGGTTGTAGCACCGGACGGGGTAAGGGCTGGGACAACCGTCCGGCACAGCAGGGTGGGGAGTGGCAGGAAGGGTACTTGCAGGCACCTGCGACGACCACCGGACAGTCAAGGACAGGAATGCCCGCAACTGGGCGTCCACAGCACCCCGACTAAGCTGCCCTGATCCGCCTGGTGTACCGGGCCACAGGATGGTGGGAATGCGCCCTCACCTGCTACAACACAGAACGACGACAACAACTGCGGCTGGCCACCCCAGCACCTGAACTCAGGGTTGCAGCACAGAGAAACACCGACGACTGCACGACCAAGAGCAAAACGCTCACGAGGGCCGGCTCACCATGTCGACCGAAGTCGGACCCACAGCACAAACGCTGGCACCAGAACAAGAGCCCAACTGCTCTTCACCAAGGATTTGACCGAAGTGATAGCCACCCGGCCCCACCAAACTTTAAAGCCTGATGACTCAGCACTCACTCCTTGCTGAGTTCTGAACTCTACAACACTGCACGTGCAACGGGACTCCACACGACACAAAACAGGAGACGGAAGGCTAACCCCCTCTCTCCCCACACTTATCCTTTCCCTGCCTGTGCCTGGTAGCAAACGCACACCCAGTATATGAATGGAACATACAGGTATCCAACACCCCCACCATCCTTCCTGAACCCAACAACTACCACATATGGCCCGGTAAGCCTACACCCCCATCGTGGAATGATGCCACGAATCGATACAGAGCCGTCGGCGCGTCTGTACGATTTCCACGCTGATACAGATCGGTGACATATTCTATAGGACATTTTCGTGAAAAGTTGTCGCGCGACAATTTTTTCAAGCAAATATTGTCGCTGCAACAGTATTTCACGTGAAATGCTGTCGCTGCGATACAATTCCACGGCGACAGTATTATATACGACACCGGCACTAAAGTCATCAGTCCAGTGTCGTCCGTGCGGCCGGGTTGTCCGGGGGGACAGTGATGGAGTGGGCTATTTTCGCCCTGCTCTCCTGAGGTTCCAGTCCTTGGCTGTCTCCATGTCCCCTTGTTGTCCAGCCCCCCAAGTCAGTGCTGTCCTGTCCACTGCGCTGGGCAGTGGTGTGTGTGTGTGTGTGTGTGTGTGTGTGTGTGTGTGTGTGTGTGTGTGTGTGTGGAGAGAGAGAGAGAGAGAGAGAGAGAGAGAGAGAGAGAGAGTGTGTGTGTGTGTGTGTGTGTGTGTGTGTGTGTGTGTGTGTGTGTGTGTGTGTGTGTGTGCGCGTGCGTGCGTGCGTGCGTGTGAGTGTGCGTGCGTGCGTGTGCGTGTGTGTGCGTGTGCGTGTGTGTGTGTGTGTGTGATATCTCGTGTTGTGTTGCCTTACAATATGGCGGTCTATGGACACAGGAGCGGAAGAGAAAGGAAGTGGGATGAAAAGGAAGAACCATTTTTCGGGGGCGGGGGCGGGGGCGGGGGGGGGGGGGGGGCAATTAACTGCTACTGAGCAGCGAAGCACGGCCAGTAAACGAGATTTTTCACTTAACCTAGCTACCACCGCTAAGCCATTGCTTTTTTTTCTTTTAGTTTGCTTGCTTGCTTGCTTGCTTTTGTCGTTGTCGTTGTCGTTGTTGTTGTTGTTGCTGCTGCTGCTGCTACTGCTGTTGTTGTTGTTGTTGTTTAACTGCATGGACAGGGTGGGCCTTTCGGTCGTCTGTGGAGGCAAGCCTAAACGTGAGTGGTAGAGCAACAGCGATGCAAGGGGCCTACAACCCTTGTATCCCCTCTTCCCCCACCCCACCCGCTACCCCTGCCTTTATCGAAGCATTCCACCAACCCAGTACGATCAACGCCAACAGGATCATCATTGTGTTTACAACTGTCTGACTCCAGCAGCTCTTGACACCCTTTCTATCCCTGCAGAAAGACAATGCACACTTGTCTGCATTGAAGGCGGCGCCAATCCACATGTCTCGCATGTTGTTTACAGACCAGCCGGCCACCGTGGCCTCAAGGGCTGATACTATGCAACAACAAGCGCAAAGCGTTCCGTTCAGAGTGCACTGAAGTGTACGACATACACAGTCACACGTGTGAACCGACCCACTGCAACGCTGTCGTTGACGACTTAGCTGCTATCCACTCCCCACCTTTTATCAATAATGAGCAGAAATGGGCCGGGTCAAGCACAACAGTGCGAGGCAAGGCCGCAAATGGGTGGTAATTAATGAGACCTAATGGAATGAATTCATTAGGAGCCCCCCCCCCCCCCCCCCGCCCCGCCCCCTCCCACGTCTTGGCTGTGGAACGGGTGGCCAGCATTCTGTGTATGTGAAACCTGCCTGTACTGCCTCCCTCTTCCTCTCCTCGCTGCTCTACTAAGCTTGGTGCAGGTTCCCACGGGGGGGGGGGGGGGGGGGGGGGGGGAGGGGTTAACAGCGTGGACAGTGACAACAGATCGTTCCTTCGGTTCATTCCATGGTAGACCGTAACAAACGCAGATGACCTGTTGATATGAGCGCTGTGGGATGATCAAGTCTGAGAAGATCCCTTCAAATGACATGAAAACAACACGCCCCCATCATGACTAGAAGCACAACAGGTTGTTGCTATTCAAAGGAACAGGGCACCAAGTTTAACCTGTGTTTTTGTTTGTTTGTTGTTTGTGTGTGTGTGTGTGTGTTTTTAAGTTAAAAACAGAATGCTGCGTAAATCACATCACAAGTTTCATATTCAAAGAAAGGTGTAAGACAATTTTGGCAACAATTCACAGCACAGAGAGAGAGAGAGAGAGAGAGAGAGAGGGAGGGAGAGAGAGCCAGAGACAGAGACACACAGAGACAGACAAACAGACAGACGGAGACATACAGACCGACAGACAGCCACAGACAAAGAGACAGATGTCAAACTGAAAAAGTTGGAAGAAGTGCTGGACATGACGTTCTCATTTTCAGGACACGACAGAATGCACGTTGACTGTTCGTCAACAGTCGCTGCTGGGAATAGCAACCCCCAACCCCCACCCCTCCCCTTCCCCCTATGACAGCTTGCAATTGACGCTTTTGGGAGTTCGTGGTTGGAAGTATTTCCCTATTATTTTTCTGTTAGAACTATTCCATTTCTTTGTGCTTTGTAAGTGTGGTGCTTTTGGGAGTTGGTGGTTGGAAGTATTTCCATATTATTTTTCTGTTACAAGTATTCCATTTCTTTGCGCTCTGTAAGTGTGGTGCTTTTGGGAGTTGGTGGGAGAAGTTGTTTTCGCTTACTTTTCTATTACAATTGTTCACGTTCTTTTGCGCTGTCAGTGTGCTGGCTTGTGGGAGTTTTGGTGTTTAGAAGTTATTTCCCCTTATTTTTCTATCAGAACTTTTCAATTTCCTTATGTGTGTGTATGTATGTACCTATCTATGTATGACGCGTGAGGTAATTCGTGTTCAATATTGCTTTCCCACGTCATCTCTAGTACCACTGTTCAATTTGTATGTTATTTTAGGTACGGTGTGTGTTCTGGGAGATTTTTGTTCAATAGATAGATAGATAGAGACAGACAGACAGACAGACAGATAGACAGACAGATAGATAGATAGATAGATAGAGACAGACAGATAGACAGACAGATAGATAGTTAGATATGTATGCATAGATAGACAGACAGAGAGGCAGAGAGACAGACAGGTAGACAGACAGACAGAACAAACGATAGACAGACCGACAGATACGACGAGCACTAGGATCGAATACTGCGTGAAGGGGTGAGATGCACCTCACCCCCACCATGCTGATTAGTTCTTGACAAGAAAGATGAAAAGAGATATACCGTGAAAAGCTCTTCATACGGTGTGTGTGTGTGTGTGTGTGTGTGTGTGTGTGTGTGTGTGTGTGTGTGTGTGTGTGTGTGTGTGTGTATGTGTGTGTGTGTGTGTGTGTGTGTGTGTGTGTGTGTGTGTGTGTGTGTGTGTGTATGTGTTGTGTGTGTGTGTGTGTGTGTGTGTGTGTGTGTGTGTGTGTGTGTGTGTCTGTGTGTGTGTGTGTCTGTGTCTGTCCGTCTGTCTGTGTGAGAGAGGAAGACAGAGAGAGAGAGAGGGGAGAGAGAGAGACAGAGAGGGGGGAATTGGACACATACAGAGGTAGCGAGATTGACAGGCAGACAGACAGACAGACAGACAGACAGAGGGAAGGGGAGGATCTCAACGGAGACGCAGAGTCAGACAGAACGTAGATTTGCATAAAATCCATTTTTTAACCTGAGGTTAAAAAAAAAAAAAAAAAAAAAGCCGGAGCCACAAGTATTGATCAATCCCATCGTTTGAACGCAACAAGGCCACTGACTGATATGAGGTTGTGCAGAAGAGGCGCAGGGGGTGGTGTCGGGGGTGGGGTGGTGGAGGTGGAGGTAGGACGAGGGAAGGCAGGGACAGCAGGTGGTAAAGGGATGGTGGTGGGGGCTGAGCCTAGGTTAGAAAACTCCCTTCAACACGACTCCATCGAGAGAAAGTAAAAAGTGCTGAGATCAACAGAAAGAATGTTGTGAGAGGCCAGCGTCTCCTAGCTGCTGTGTAAAAACACCTGATAACGCCAGACACACCCCTGTGGACTTTCTGCCCACGCAACAAACATCAAACAGTACAAATAGCATTGCAATGATCACTTCCCACGTTGCAAGGGCTAAGCTCATAACACCCACGAAACGAACATTGCACGTTTCCTGTCGTATGTTGTTGGTGGACCTCTAGTTTTACACTTGAAAAGGGTGTTCAGAAACAGACTGAAAACGTGTGCCATGTTCATTGAGTGTTGGTTGATTTTTACTATTTGAGGTACTTCGTTGAAACTTCATAAACAGTCCCACCGTGTGGAGAAAAAAAAACCGTACCGTCTGTTTTCCAAAACAAATCGATTTTGGGTTCAGCATATGCGTTGTCCCTAGATATTTAAGTAGCCTTTCTAATCTCGCTGTGTGTTTGTTGATAGTTCGGGAGAATTACGCTGTAATGTCAAAGAGCCAACCAAGTAGTAGGCTAGTCTTCATGATTTCAGCCAGAGCAGACGATGGTGCCAGCAGGATGGAATGGCACTGATCAGCGCACAACACTTCATTACAGACCCTGCAGACAGCAGACAGGAACTGGTGAGCCATGTGCTAACTTCCAGCCTTTTCTCTACAGTGCAGAGCTGCCAGCTCTGGGAAGACTTGAGAGGAGGAATGTTTTTAAAAATTGAGAGGAATTTCTGACAGTTGAGAGGAATACATACACTATCATATCCAAAGCACAACAGTAACATTCCAGACACTTTGCTTTCTTCCCTTTTATCAAGTGCTTTCATGGAGTCACTGTCTCAGCCAATACATTGTTGCTCTTTTGCATGTTTGAAGCACACTGTCACTAAACTTCATCTGATGACTGGGCTATGTTTGCACTTCAGAATCATCAATGCCTCTGTAGTGTCTTGATCCGAGCAGGGACGAAAATCTGTGAGGTTCTTCCAGATAAGGCTGAACACTTTCACAGACCGAATTGTGACTGGGATCAGCAGCACTCCATCATGACAGCAGAAAACAGTCTGTATCTGCACTTGTGTTCCAATTTCTTTCTTCTTCTCTGCCTCAAGTTTAATCGGTCC
>CM031610.1:6381403-6401403 GCA_018398815.1 Conus ventricosus
TGTGTGTGTGTGTGTGCGTGTGTGTGTGTGTCTGTCTGTGTATGTGTGTGTGTGTGTGTGTGTGTGTGTGTGTGTGTGTGTGTGTGTGTGTGTGTGTGTGTGTGTGTGTGGTGCGTGTGTGTGCGTGTGCGTGTGTGTGTGTGTGTGTGTGTGTGTGTGTGTGTGCATACGTGTGAGCGTGCGTATCTTAGAGTGTCTGTAGCGTGTATGTGTAGGAAAGACAGACAGAGAGACAGACAGACAGACAGAGTACGAATACAAATACGAATGATTTATTCAGTTTACGGCCATAGCCCATACTGAAGGGGTGACGCCCATAAAATAAAATGAGAATGATTCTCAGTTAAGGATGTGAAAAGAAAATGCAGTTGCACATACATGCACCATGTAAAGCATTATGAATATACTGTTTGTAGCAGCTTTTGTGCTTCATAAATGTACACAGCAAGAGAAATTTTGCATTTCTTTGTGCTAACAGTAAGACTAGATGACTTTAAAACTACAAGGGTCAAAATAATACTTTGATATTTTAAATTTAAGTCTAGGATCACTGACAGCAATTTTTTTTAATGTATTTCATCTTCTGTAGCCTCATTACACAAGCCAAATATCGTTTTTCTTTCAGAGCGGTGAGTCTTAACTGATAGCAAGCCATGCCAGAGACAGCAATCTAAAACTTCTCAATGCACTCTTAACATGCCTATTCATATTAGTTTAATGTATGATTCAATCGTACGTGTTGTTTTAAAAAGTCCGTATTGTACAAATGTCACTGCTGTAGACATTCTGCATATCATTCTTTGGTTAAAACTTTCTTGAAAAAATCCTGATATACTTCCAACGTTCTGGTTGTCCCAAACATAAGCAAAGCCATATGGATGTCAGCACTGACGAACATTAGCAGTCCATATCTTCTTACCATTGCAAATCAAATTTCGCAACATCTTAGGTTTAAATGGTATTCTGGTTTCTTCTTTTCTGGATATTTGCAGCCAACACTTGATCCATTTCAAACCTGAATTAACATAAATCGGATTCTTTCAAAGTTCACCACAAACGATTTGGTGCTCGTTGATCTACATTACATTCAAAAATCTTTTCATAGCATACAAATGAACATTCTCTATTAGAACACTTTCTGGAAATCCCAAAATTCCGCTTCATACTGTAAGATTTGCTGCACCTGAGAGTCGAATAATTTCGAGAAAAAAAACCCTGAAAATTCGCTACTACTTATCTCATACAGAATATGAATTCTAACTGTGCTCGACACCCAAAAGTGAACCTCAATCTGGTAGTAAAATAAAAATCCAAGATACGTTGACAAACCCTGAAAATTCGCTACTACTTATCTCATACAGAATATGAATTCTAACTGTGCTTGACACCCAAAAGTGAACCTCAATCTGGTAGTAAAATAAAAATCCAAGATACGTTGACTACAAGGAAACATTCTAGCCCGTAGATCCATGCCTCATTGTATGCCAAACATCCACCTTCGCAAAACACACTAATATTGGTCTTCATGTCAACGTTTAATTCTGATTGAATAGCAGCTGGGGAGAGTGACATAGAGAGATAGACAGATTGTCAGAGGAAGGAAGGGAGTGGGATAGAGAACAAGAGAGACAAAGGAAGTGAGAGAGAGACAGAGAGTGGTTGAGGAGGAAGGGAGGGAGGGGGCAGAGAGAGAGAGAGAGAGAGAGAGAGAGAGAGAGAGAGGAGAGAGAGAGAGAGAGACAGACAGACAGACAGACAGACAGACAGACAGACAGACAGACAGACAGACAGACAGACAGACAGACGGACACGGAATGCACTGTAGCGTAGGCTACGTATGCGTTTGTTAGTTCGCACGATCGCTCTATGGCTAACAGATGCAGACATATCAATAGATAATCAGCAGATACCCACAAAGACTTTCTGTCCCGGCACCAACTTAAAGAGATAACTATCAATCAATCATCACAATTAAATTACGGAACACTCACCACGTCAACTGTCAGTGAACCGGTAGTTTTCACAGATTAACCAACTCAGCAATTAACCTGTTAACCACCAGTGTGCTGGTAATCAGCTCAGCACACGTTAAAACCTGACGCTTAACCTATCAGCCATCAGCGGCGTAATGGTTATCACAGGTTAAATAAGCCCATACTTAAGCTCGTTCGTTTTTATTTTCTGAATACTGTTTATCTTGCCTGAAGAAGACCTAAGAGGTCGAAATGCGTCGTGTTTTGTCTTGTCATTTGTTTGTCCTTGTGGTTTGTCGAACTCGCCAACAATTCTTTTTAAAATTTGATACTTGAGCGTTAACTGTCAATGAACTGTCAGCTCTCACGGGTTTAAACATCCCAACATTGAACTTGTTAACCGTCAATGCCTTGCTAGTTATCAAGTTCAACAACCCGATGCTTCATTTACCAGCCATCGATGGGTTGGCCGGCTACTTCACGGGTCAAACAATCCAACATTTCAATCATTTTCAATCATTCAACATTTAACCAGTCAACTGCTAATGAGTTCAATCCTATCACATATTTAAGAACTCAACATCTCCCTTGTGAATGTCAACTTTAGAGGCTAGTTATCATTAGTTAAGCATCCCCCACCCACCTCCCTTTAATCCGTGAACTGCCAATAAGCCGTCATATATCCCTAATTAGACCATTCAGCATTTATAACAATAATGGACAAAATTCAATTATAATTGATCAAATATCTCGACATACAGTTCAAGAAAAGTGTTTGGATGAATAAACACCGATTAAAGAATCTCACATCCGGCTAACCAAATGAAAAACAAAATCTGGTAAAAATAAGTCACGTGAATCTGTAACCCATCAATGTCCAAATGATCGCTACTAAAGGTGGTTTCATAATGCGACATTCAACCCATGAACCGCCGAATGATCGTCACTAAAAGTGGTTACATGACCCGCCATGAAAACCATAAATTGCCAAATGATCGTTACTAAAGGTAACCCGACATGTAACCCTTAAATTGCCAAAAGATCATGGTCATTACTAAAAGTGATTACATAATCCCACACGTAATCCATGAACTATCGTTACTACAAGTCGTTACATAATCCAACATGTAGCCCATGAACTATGGTAGTTACTACGAGTCGTTACATAATCCAACATGTAGCCCATGAACTACCAAATGATCGTTACTACAAGTCGTTACATAATCCAACATGTAGCCCATGAACTATGGTAGTTACTACGAGTCGTTACATAATCCAACATGTAGCCCATGAACTACCAAATGATCGTTACTACAAGTCGTTACATAATCCAACATGTAGCCCATGAACTATGGTAGTTACTACGAGTCGTTACATAATCCAACATGTAGCCCATGAACTATCGTTACTACAAGTCGTTACATAATCCAACATGTAGCCCATGAAACTACCAAATGATCGTTACTACAAGTCGTTACATAATCCAACATGTAGCCCATGAATTACCAAAGGATCTTTACTACAGGTCGTTACATAATCCAACATGTAGCCCATGAACTACTAAAGGATCGTTACTACAGGTCGTTACATAATCCAACATGTAGCCCATGAATTACCAAAGGATCGTTACTACAGGTCGTTACATAATCCAACATGTAGCCCATGAACTACCAAATGATCGGTACTACAAGTCGTTACATAATCCAACATGTAGCCCATGAACTACTAAAGGATCGTTACTACAGGTCGTTACATAATCCAACATGTAGCCCATGAACTATCGTTACTACAAGTCGTTACATAATCCAACATGTAGCCCATGAACTACTAAAGGATCGTTACTACAGGTCGTTACATAATCCAACATGTAGCCCATGAACTATCGTTACTACAAGTCGTTACATAATCCAACATGTAGCCCATGAACTACCAAAGGATCGTTACTACAGGTCGTTACATAATCCAACATGTAGCCCATGAACTACCAAAGGATCGTTACTGCAGGTGGTCACATAACCGAACGTGAAACTCTTGAACTGCCATGAAGCGTCACCGGGGTTCGTGACCCAGCTCGTCAGAACTGTCACACAGTGGTCAGCACTGGTCTGATGTCATCGGTGTAGCGGATAACAGACACCCCCATCCCTACACACACTCATCCGCCCTCCCCTCCCCCACTTCCCTTTACCACCCATCTCCTCTTCCCCTCTCGTTTCTTCCTCCCTCTTGTCTACCAATCCATGTGTACATTTCCATGTCATTAAAAGTTCCAAGTTTCCATGACCACGACGTATTTTGATCTAAAACCAACAGAACATGTCACCCCTCACGTGCCTACAGTACGCTTATGCTGAACGAAAACCACACGGAGTGGGAAGGAGGACAGAGAAGAGGGCAGGGGGGTGGGGGGGATGGTGTCCCATGACTGATTAACGATTCACCTATGGAAACGTTTTCTATCGCTCACCCAGCCCCCACTTTCCATTTTCCATTTCTAAGACAGATTCTCTTCGTCAACAAATGAAGTCAGTTTAGTGAAAATAATGCCTAGCGCACAAAAAAGCTCAGGAGCAACGTCAACAGATGTTCACAACGTACACATGACACAGGAAAAATGGCAACAGATTTTCATGACGCAAATCGGACAAAGAAAAGTCAACAGATCTTCACCACACCACAAGGACAAAGAGATTTTCACAAATCAAAAAAGAACACACGAAAAACGTCAACAGACTTTCAAAATGCAAAAAGGACAAGGGGAAAACCTGCAACAGATGCTCACAACACCGACTTGTATCTGTCGTTCAGACAGGGCTTTGGACAGGGTGAGGGGCACAATGCTACTGAGCAGCTTGTTTCCCTCCACCACTGGACAGACAGAAAGAACGACAGGACACCGTCCATCGAGCACTTACCCCCTACAATGTGCGTGCTGCGTGATATCACTGCCATGCCGTTAGAACACCTTCAGGGTCACCTGATCACCGGTCACAGAACACTCTCAAGGTCACCGGATCACCTGTCACAGAACACCTTCAAGGTCACCAGATCACCTGTCACAGAACACCTTCAAGGTCACTAGATGACCCGATCTCTGAAGGTCACAGAACCCTTTCAAGGTCAGCAGATCAATTATCACCTGCACCGGTCCTTTCCCGGGTTGCAACACGACCCTTCCACGCTGTCTTTGGCCAGGGCAAGAACAAGACACACACAGTCCCTCTACATTCCTGTCAGAAGGCAAACAAAGTCCTCCCACCCTCTCCTGTGGTCAGGAGGCTAACTAGAGGCGCACACAGTCCAGTCACAACGTTAACAACCGAGGCACAATCCCCACACTCTCGCAGAGCTTCTGGTCAGGCAGTTAACGACAGAGACAGAGTGCTGCCTCACTCCTTCGATCAGAACGTTGATAACTATCACACAGTCCTAACACTCCTCTAGTCGGAATATCAATGTCGGCAACACAGTCATCACACTCCTTGATCAGGAAGTTGAAACAGGCCCCACTGTCTGCTCGGAAGGTCAATAATGCCCATGCAGTCCTACGGTTCTTTCGACCAAAACAGTAATGACATCCACACAGTCATCACACTCCTAGATTAGAACATGGATAATGGCCACACAATTGCCATACTTTTGCTCAGAACGTTATGATGCCCACACACTCTTTGCGTTAATGATGGCTTTTAGTCCTCGCTGTCTTCAGTACGGACGTTAATGATGGCCGCACACACCTAACGCTTTTTGGTCTGACCGTTTACGATGGCCATACAATTTTCACATTTTGGTTAAAACGTTAATGAGGGCCACACTATCCTCACACTTCGGTTAGAACGTTAATGTGGACCACACAATCCTCACACTTCGGTTAGAACTTTTATGAGGACCAAACAATCCTCACTCTTCGCTCAGAACGTCAATGATGACCAAACAATCCTCATACGATTTGGATTGAACGTTGATGATGATCACACAATCCTCATACGTTTTGGATTGAACGTTGATGATGATCACACAATCCTCACACTCTTTGATCAGAACTCCAATGGTGGCCACGCAGTTTACACACTTTTTGGTTAGATATCGCTGACGATGATTACAAAGTCCCAACAGTTTTTGATCAGTGAATGACGGCCACACAGATCCCACAGGGTTTAGTTAGAAAGTTCAGGATGGCCATACGGTCCCCGCTCCTTGATCAGCAGGCTAATGATGGCCACACATACTCCAGCCTGTCCTCGCCCAGAGCCCAGCTGGCTGGGAACAGTGACGTGGAATCCTCCCTCAACACCAGACACGTGATTACCTGCAAAATAACAGTGCAACCAAACCTAACGTTAGCCGTCATCAGTTCGAATCTCCTAGCTTTTATCAGATACAGTGACAACCACTGGGAATCAAATTTTTTTAAAAATAAAGAAATAAATAAAAAAATTTTTTAAAAAACTCTTACTCTGTGAATACGTCTGCCATTTAACATGAAATCTAGAGCAAACGGTACACAGGTTCAGGTCGAAATTACCCCCTCCCTCCCCCCTCCCAGATTTCACGATATGCCACAAACGGATGCTACATCTCCTATTTTCATACCTGAATTAAGGTGCGAAATGAAGTTTGCGCACAGCAGTGCACTGCGCAACCACACGGTGCGGTGTTATTTACACACTGGGAGAAAGAGGCCCAACCCTCTGACACACGAAACACATTGTGATTGCACTGTCTTCCAACATTCGCCCCAGCCCCAATGTTTACCCAAGTCCCTTTTTTTCAAACTGATAAAAAAAAAAAAGCCTGTGTCGAGCAAGCAGCTCCGCATTCTGATTAGCACGAGGTCAAGAGGCTCACCCGGAACTAACTCTGTGGCTAGGCGAGAGTTTAACTCTGTGATTTCCTGTGTGGAAGAGGGAAGGCGGTGGTGGGGGGGGGGAGGGGGGGGGAGGGAGGGGGGTAGTTGTAGTGAAAGTTTTACCTGACCCAACAGTTTGGTTTTACTCAGGCTGGCGACTGCCAGCCAAGTTTCCGTTACATAAGATTAGCGTCAAGACCTTTTTTTTCTCTTAAAACACCAACACCTACCTGCTGCTTCAGAAACTGAAGACCAAGACCCCAGCTACAAATCAAAGCCACAACAGACATGTACAGTATGAACGACAGTTCCCCCGGCTTGCTTCATGGAAACTCCAACTTTCCAACTCTGGATGTTTGCAGCAAGTTTTCTGTTTGTTTGTTTTCAAGGATGTAAAACATTGCAGCGTGAACTTCGACAGTAACACGCACACACGGCACAACGAAGATTACAGCCAGTACCTTCAACCTTTGCCAAGACTCCTAGGAGCCCCGAACAGCACGTACAGCCAGCTCCGCCCCGCTGACTGCCGACACTGGCTATTCACACCACGAACGAGGAAGCGGACGGCGAGCCGAACCGTCTGTCATGCCTGCCGTGGCGCCTGTGACGCCGGCACTGCCGCACTTCCAACCTTTATTCTGTCATAGCAGCGCAGACGACAGTTTGGAATCGATCGGCGCGACACGAACGTGTTTTCACTGCACTGAGCACGAAGATGCCGTACCTACCACGGCGAGGGGGGGGGGACAACTGCACCCGGGTTCTCCTTTCTCTCGGTTGCCTTCTTCTTCCCCCCCCCCCCCCCTTCCACTCACCACCACAGTTCTTTAGTCCTGCAGTCTGCTTTGTGCATGCGGCAAGGGAAGCCAGTCAGTGGGAATTCCTGCCTGCTGACATGAACGCTGCCTTGGCGAATTTCAGCTTAGCCAGGGAAATATGTTACCTGTTTTAAACCACGTAGGGAAACCTGTTACCTGTTTAATCCACGTAGGGAAACCTGTTACCTGTTTAATCCACATAGGGAAACCTGCTATCTGTTTAAATCCATACAGGGAAACCTGTTACCTGTTTAATCCACGTAGGGAAACCTGTTACCTGTTTAATCCACGTAGGGAAACCTGCTATCTGTTTAAATCCATACAGGGAAACCTGTTACCTGTTTTAATCCACGTAGGGAAACCTGTTACCTGTTTAATCCACGTAGGGAAACCTGTTATCTGTTTAATCCACGTAGGGAAACCTGTTACCTGTTTAATCCACGTAGGGAAACCTGTTACCTGTTTTAATCCACGTAGGGAAACCTGTTAACTGTTTAATCCACGTAGGGAAACCTGTTACCTGTTTAATACACGTAGGGAAACCTGTTACCTGTTTAATCCACGTAGGGAAACCTGTTATCTGTTTAATCCATATAGGGAAACCTGTTACCTGTTTAATCCACGTAGGGAAACCTGTTATCTGTTTAATCCATATAGGGAAACCTGTTACCTGTTTAATCCACGTAGGGAAACCTGTTACCTGTTAAATCCATATAGGGAAACCTGTTATCTGTTTAATCCATATAGGGAAACCTGTTACCTGTTTAATCTACGCAGGGAAACCTGTTATCTGTTTAATCCAAATAGGGAAACCTGTTACCTGTTTAATCTACGTAGGGAAACCTGTTACCTGTTTAATTCACGTAGGGAAACCTGTTATCTGTTTAAATCCATACAGGGAAACCTGTTACCTGTTAAATCCATATAGGGAAACCTGCTATCGGTTTAAATCCATACTGGGAAACCCGTTATCTGTTTAAATCCATATAGGGAAACCTGTTACCTGTTTAAATCCATACAGGGAAACCTGTTACCTGTTTAATCCACGTAGGGAAATCTGTTATCTGTTCAAATCCATGTAGGGTAACCTGTAATCTATTTAAATCCATACAGGGAAACCTGTTATCTGTTTATTCCATATAGGGAAACGTATTACCTGTGTAATCCACGTAAGAAAACCTGATATCCATTTAATCCATATAGGGAACCCTGTTATCTGTTTAATCCACGCAGGCAAAACCTGTTACCTGTTAAAGCCATATAGGGAAACATGCTATCTGTTTAATCCACACTGGGAAAACTGTTATCTGTTTAATCCACGAATGGAAACTTGTTATCTGTTTAAGTATACATAGGGAAACCTGTTACCTGTTAAATTCACTTCGGGAAACCTGTTGCCTGTTTAATTCACTTTGGGAAACCTGTTATCTGTTAATCAATATATAGGAAAACAGGTTATCTGTTTAATCCACGATGGAAACCTTGCTACCTGTTTCATCCACGTAGGGAACCCTGTTATCTGTTTAATCCATTTAGGGAAACCCTGTTACCTGTTTAATCCACATAGAGAAACCTGTTATCTGTTTAATCCACATAGGGAAACCTGTTATCTGTTTAATCCACATAGGGAAACCTGTTATCTGTTTAATCCACATAGGGAAACCTGTTCTGTGTATAATCCACATAAAGAAACTGTTATCTGTTTAATCCACATATGGAAACCTGTTCTGTGTATAATCCACATAAAGAAACTTTTATCTGTTTAACCCACATAGGGAAACCTGTTCTGTGTTTAATCCACATTAAGAAACTGTTATCTGTTTAATCCACATAATAAGGAAACCTGTTCTGTGTTTAATCCACATAAAGAAACTGTTATCTGTTTAATCCACATAGGGAAACCTGTTCTGTGTTTAATGCACATAAAGAAACTGTTTTCTGTTTAGTTCACGTGTTGATTGAATGGCTCAGCTCATTTTGAGCAATTATTCTGATAACGTTCAACCATGATTTCACTGAGTGACTCAACACATCTTCCGTTATCTTCTGATAACTGTTAAAGTATAAGTTACGTTAAGTATAAGTTCGTCGAGTGACTCAAACTTCTCTCAAGAAATCAAGGGAAGAAGGATAATTCCCATGTTAAGAGAGAGAGAGAGAGAGAGAGAGAGAGAGAGGAGAGAGAGAGAGAGAGAGAGAGAGAGAGAGAGAGAGAGAGAGAGAGAGAGAGGAGAGAGAGAGAGAGAGAGAGAGCATGCACTCAAATGATTGAATTTCAGTCTTGTGCGTTCTCCCTGCCCGACTCGAGACACGTAACAGTTTTCGCAAATGCAGCCGAGAAAACTGCAGTCAAACGATCTTGTAATCTCTCCTGAGGAAGCAGAATTGATTTAAGTCGCGAAAGGAAGATAAAGAGAACGAACTACGGAAGAGAGCGAGAGAGAGAGAGAGAGAGAGAGAGAGAGAGAGAGAGAGAGAGAGAGAGAGAGAGAGAGAGAGAGAGGAGAGAGAGACAGAGAGAGACAGAGAGAGACAGAGACAGAGACAGACAGAGACAGACACACAGTCAGACAGACGGACGGACGGACGGGCCGACGGACAGACAGACCGATAAAAAAGACAGATTGAGAATGCAGAGAGAGAGAGAGAGAGAGAGAGAGAGGAGAGAGAGAGAGAGAGAGAGAGAGAGAGAGAGAGAGAGAAATTCAGATGATATAGTATTCATCAACTACGAGCCGTATATTAACAGGCCTACTTGCAGGAATGGGAGATTAAATTTGCGAGTCAGTGATGACCCCAAACAACAAAAAGGTAGATACATAAACACGTGTGTAGTAACAGCCGAAAGCAAACGACTGAGGTGTGTCTTCCGCAATCTGCCTTTTAACAGACGATGTGCAGCCATCTTAAATGATAAAGAAAAGGGCAGCATTATATATAACTACATGAACAACGACAAGAACAGTTATGATAACCTAAACTGGTCAGTTCTTCAAAAGTACACTCTCCCAGACAAAATGAATCCTGGTTCAATGGCTTGTACGACATAAGATGTAAAGGAAACAATGCACCAATATTTAAGACGGAAAAAAAACCCAAGACAGTTACAGTAATACCGAAAGCAAAATAGCCCTCCGTTTGCCCCAACATAAACATACAGACTCAATATGAGCGTGAAGACTGTGTCTTATTCCAGACTGTGTCCTATTCCAGACTGTGTCTTATTCTGTGCATCTCGCAAGTGCCCACAAACTGGCTTGATCACCCACGATATTTGATTTATGTCATGTGCTGTGACAGAAATTAAAGCTCGTAGTCATGCTGGCTCTTTCCTGCGTGCAGCTGGGTCCTTAAGGACACATCTGCTGAATCTCTCAGAAATTAAATGCTAACCGTTCGTGACTGTTCTCCTCTCATCTCGTTGACAACAGTTTTAAACTCTCCAGCATTTCCTCTCGTCCTTCTTCATGAGTTCTCTCCCGTTTCTGAAAATGTCACATGAAAAGATCATCTCACAAATACGTGTGAACTTGATGCATGCCGTTTAAGATTTCTTTTCAACAGACTGACATTTTGCTAACACCAATTTCAAACACCATGAACGATTCACGTCCGCGATTTTCCCATAGAATCGAGACCTCAGTAAAAGCGAAACCTCGTAGAACTGAAACTCAACCCATACAGACAGAAATCCAATTTGGATGCAATGACCAGAAAACATTTCTGCCTAAGTTTCTTAAATGATTGATCCCTTGCCAACCCTTCCCTCATCTATCATACACAATCTTTTCAGGGTGCATCGTTGTGAGCCTTTTCAACAGGGTATAGCATAAAAACTGCTTTTCTATCTATTCTAAACTATCTTCTCTCCTGATGATGACAAAGCTTCCGTTCTCATAGTCGTAGATCTTTCGTCTGCCTTCGACACACTCGATACAAAATTCTTCATAGACGGCTAGGTGTTGACTTTAAATTCGCAAACACTTGTCCCTGTCTTTATGAAAGAAAGTGAACCGTTTATGTCAGCAAAAACAAATGTTCCAATTTGCTTCTGGATTTCTGCATAAACCTTAGAGGTATCTGTTTGGCCCTGGGCTGTTTATACTATGTACAGCTCCTTATACAAATCGCATTCACACACATACTCTCTCTCTCTCTCTCTCTCTCTCTCTCTCTCTCTCTCTCTCTCTCTCTCTCTCTCTCTCTCTCCATCATGAAATATAGCCATTCAGCTGAATATCTGTAGTTCTTTTATGCAGCCTTCTTGTTCAACCTCTTTAGGGTGGTGTCTCTAAAGTTAAAACTTTGGTGTCAAACGAATGTTTGAATGTGAATGATGATCAACAGAACTCCCACGAATTTCCCCTCAATCTGCAAAGTCTTCTTCACTGCCTTCCGTAATCCTTTCTGGAAATGCCGTTGGGTTGTTCTCTGACTGTCTACGTGACTTTGCCTTGTCCCTGATCAGAATCTCTCAGTGGTCCAACTCAACCAACAACATATCTGGCTGCGTAATCTGAATTCAGATGCAACAGTTGTATCCGCTAAGGTACCCCACAAGATTGAACCAAGATATTAATGTGTACATTCTTTCAAGCCTAAACCATTGTAGGTTGTAAAGTTGGGGTGGTGCAGGCGGCAAACAAGTTACCAGACAAACACAACGCGTTTCGACCCGCTGGCCTTCTCCAGGCAGGACAAACAACATTAAAAAAAGAAGGATCAGACAAGAGGACGATTACTTATCTTTTCGATCTTAGTGCGAATAATACCAATAAGAATTCCAAAGGGTCGAAATGGGTTATGTCTCTGTGGTAACATGTTAGTTACATAAGTCTGACGGGCAAGTAACTTTACCTTTCCTCTTAAACTTTTAGAATAACTTTCTAATCGGCGTTCACAAACCATTTAAAACCTCTCCAGCAGATTTTCAATTTAGCCGCCAAGTCTACCTTTGTGTCACGGTCAAAATTCAACACAACCAAAGTGTGGTCCGTCGCCGGCCACTTCGACTGGACATAAGTCCAAACGCAGACATCTTGGCGCCACGTAGACCAGGCCCATGGTTCGGATCCGGCCAATTAAGCTTAGTGGAGAGGCTTCACAGAGACGGTGCGATCCACCCAGACTGACTAAGCCGTTTTGACCGACGCCTCGATGTCTAGCGAGACGAGTCGTAGAGCCTGGCTCAGGCTCATCTGGCCACTTTGTGGAACCAGCGTCATTGTTAATCAGACGTCGTGGCGCCCACCCAGACTCAGCTAGCCACTTTAGATTGACCAGTGTCCACGACTTAAGCCACACGGCGCCAGTTAAGTAGGAAAGGGGGAAGGTAGTGTGTGGTGGGGGTGAAATCTAGCTAATCAATTAAATGACCAATTGACCACCACAGAGAGTAAGGCGTGTCGGTGTGACTGTCATGATTTGAATATCCAATGGAATTAGAGGGAGATAACTTCGGGTGTCAGGGCGGTAAAAATACTGACCAATGGTACTCGCCCTTTTGGACAGATCGGAACGAATAAAGAGGATGTGAGAGTGAGAGAAGGAGAGAACGAGGGGGAGAACGAACAGAGAGAGAGAGAGGAGAGGTCTGAGTGTAATCTCTGAGGAGAGAAGAGAGAGAGATGAGGGGAGGAGAGGAGAGAACCAAGTGGAGGCATTAGCACGAGATAGTCTGCAGAGGAAGGACTTAGGAGAGATGTGGAGAGAAGTTGCTAACTAATGAAGAGGGAAAGAAAGAAGAAAAAAAAAGGAAAGAAAAGCAACCATGTCCATTTGATAAGAGCAGACTAGAAGAGAGAGAGAGAGAGTGCAATGCGTTAATGCAGGAAGAAAGAAAGGAGAACAGATCGATGTTGATAGTCACTGTTCTATCCTAACCGGGGGTTCGACCTCATACCTGGCAGCGTCACTTCGCCAAGCAGAACCACAGACCAACGCCAACAGTCTCACCTGACCAGGCGCCATCAGACCAAAACCAGTGCCAGCAGTTGTGTCGTGTTGTGAAAGTGACAGTGAAAAGAAAAAGAAAAGAAAAGAAAAGACAGTGATTCGTGAATAGTTAAGATCACCTGGCCAGGTAAAGTAGAAATCTATTTATACCGGGTTAGTTAATGATGTTTTAGATAAATGATTTTGTGAAGTTCAGGAAAGAGAGAATGTTTTATTTCATTTGATTCCATATGCATTGATGTTTCGTTCTATGATCATGTGTAGTAAAGTTATAGACTTTACTAGTGGTTTGATGTGACGAATGCATGATATATGAATGAGATTGTAAGCAAGCTGTGAGTGTGTTTGGGCTGTGCGCTAGTCCTTCCTCCACTGACATCACCAGAGGTTGACAATTTATTGGCGAGCCTGCCAGGATATTCTGGCCCATTTATTATAATTGTTCAACTTCTCAGAGAGGAAGCTGGGTGGGATTCAAGTATTGTAATCCTAAGACAAGGGGTTGTCTTACTGTATGTTCCCAAGATAGTTAAATACTAGGCTTGGCATTGCTTCCAAGATAGTTAATACTAGGCTTGGCATTTCAGCCCCAGAGTACTCATTTCGCACAGATTGCCTATAATTCGCTCTCATAGTTGGGTCAGGCGCTGGGCGTCTTATAAAAACTAACTACGTTGTCCCAAGCTAATATTATCATTCATAGGATTGTGCTATCACGTCACTCGTGTCGGTAACCACCAGTTTGGCTGTCGTTGTTATAAAATCTCGTTCAAAAAAAAAAAAAAAAAAAAAAAAAAAAAAAAAAAAAAAAGAAGATATAATGGCGGAAGAAAAGAACACACCCTATTGAACAACTTGTGAGCGTCGCTCGTGATTTAGGTTACTCAGGAGATGAGTTGCGTGCATTTGTTGAAACCAGCAAAAGATGGAAAGGGATGAACGCGCGGAAAGACGACGTGTCGCGGGAGAAATAGCAGAGCAGGAAACAGAAAAATTAAGGATTCAGGCTAATGATAATCAGGCTAGGGAAAAGCAGGAGACAGAAAGATTAAAGGTTCAATTAGAATTAGAGAAAGTGAGAATACAGAGGGAGACCACCGAGGATGGGAGTTCAGTTTCCAGTGACTCTGTGCGCAGCTATGCTCCCCGACCCAAGTTGCCAAAATTCTCCGAAGGAACCGATTCGATTGATGCATACATCAGTCGTTTCGAAACGTTTGCGACCAGTCAGGGTTGGCCTCCAGAAGAGTGGGCAGTCATTTTGTCAGCGCTATTGACGGGTAAGGCATTACAAATTTTCACTGCGTTACCAGCAGAACAACGGGTCTGATTTTGGTGCTGTGAAGGAGTCTTTAATGAAGGGATTTGACCTCACAGAGGAAGGATTCAGAAAGAAATTTCGTTCAGCTAGATTGCAAGCAGGGGAAACGTACACTCAGTTTGGTGCACGTCTAGATCACTATTTTGAGAAATGGTTAGAGTTGAGTGGTACGAAAAAGGAGTTCGCCGAATTGAAAGAGCTAGTTATGAAGGAACAGATTTTGTCAGGTTGCGGCCCTGAGTTAACTATACATTTGAAAGAGAGACAGCCAGAGACAGCAGGGGAGTTGTTGAAGTTCGCAGAGGTGTATAGAGAGGCACGTTTGGGCACTAAGGTGCAGGAGAAACAGGTGCCAGGCACAGGTGAGAAGAGTGCAAGGAGACTAGGGGAGTTTTCTGCAAAGTCTGCAAACCCAGTGGTGGGGCAGAAGGAAGGGCAAAGGGACATTAGGTGTTTCATTTGTCACAAGAAGGGACATGTGGCGAGGGACTGTCGCATGAGGTTCCAGAAGGCAGCAGCCTTGCAAGAGGTGGATAAGGGTCGTCAAGGGAAACGACCTGCAGTGGAACCAAAAGGGATTCAGTCTGAAAGAGGGTGGAGTGCAGCCTATGGCTAGCACTGGACAGCAGTCAGTGTCAGGGATGGAGGGCACTAGGCTGAGTGGTTCGTTACCAGTGGAAGAAGGGTGGATTGGCCAGCAGAGGGTGAAAGTGTTACGAGACACTGGTTGTTCATGCGGGGTAGTACGAACAACGCTGGTCGAGAAAGGGGATTTGACAGGGCAAATCCAGACCTGTACTCTAATCGATGGCACTGTGAGGGAGTTTCCAGTTGCTAAGATAGAAGTACGTACCCCTTACTTCTCAGGCGAGTTGTCTGCGTTGGTGATGGAGAAACCCTTCACGATTGATCATTGGAAATATTCCAGGTGCAAGGGATCCAGGGGATCCTGAGTTGTTGACTGCTACAGGGGCAGCAGTTCAAACACGGAGCAAGAAGGAGGAAAAGGTTGTTAAACCGTTAGTTGTTCCAGGAAGGAAGTCGGGCATAGACGTGTCGCCTGATGAGTTTAGGGCTGCACAGGAACAAGACCCTTCGCTCGTGAAGTCTTGGAGTTGGCAAGAGGTGGAGAGAAACAGGAGGTTAGAGGAGGTGAGACAGAATTTCTTGTGAAAGGCGGGCTGTTGTACCGAGTGTTCACCAAGGGGAAGACAGGTAAGGTGACCACTCAGTTAGAGGTACCAGCGTGTTATCGTGACACTGTCATGTCAGTGGGTCACGAGTCGCTCATGGCGGGTCATCTCGGCACCAGCAAAACAGCTGACCGAATCTTTGATGACTTTCATTGGCCAGGAGCAATGGCAGACATCAAGCGTTTCTGCATGTCGTGTGACGTGTGTCAAAGGTCAGCCACAAGGGGGTGAAGAGGAAGGCGCCTCTTAAACAGCCCCCTTTAATTGACACACCATTCAGGAGGGTGGCTGTTGATCTGATTGGCCCAATCGCGCCCTGTTCCAAAGGTGGGCACAGGTATGTGTTGACGCTCGTGGACTACGCGACCAGATACCCAGAAGCAGTTGCATTGAAAGGCGTAGATACGCAACAGGTCGCTGAAGGGCTGGTAGACATCTTTTCTCGCGTGGGTGTGCCAGCACAAATTCTCAGTGACAGGGGGTCACAGTTCACCTCAGGCGTGATGAGAGAGGTCAACAGGCTGCTAGGGATCACACAGCTTCTCACTACCCCATACCATCCCCAATGCAATGGCTTGGTAGAGAGATTCAATGGTGTGCTGAAGGGCATCTTAAAGAAGCTCTGTGAGGAAAGGCCAGCAGATTGGGACCGCTACATTCCAGCGGCACTGTTCGCCTACAGGGAAGCCCTCAGGAAAGCACAGGCTTTTCGCCATTTGAGCTGCTGTATGGGCGGACAGTTCGGGGACCGGTGTGCATTCTCAAAGAGCTGTGGTCCGGAGAACAGGAGTCCGAAGAAGTCAAAACCACATATCAGTATGTGGTAGACTTACGCAATAGGCTCGAGGAGACATGTAAGGTCGCAAGGGAGAGTTTGCAGGAGGCTAGGGTCGTCCAGAAGAAGCAGTATGACAGGAAGGTGAGGAAGCAATTCCTCAAGGTGGGAGACCAAGTCCTGTTACTGCTTCCCACGGATCACAACAAGCTGATGATGCATTGGAAGGGACCATTCACCATCATTGAAAAGGTAGATCAGGACTACCGAATCGATGTGAATGGGAAATCAAAACTTTTCCATGCAAATTTACTCCGCAAATATATTCAGCGTGAGAGTCAGCACATAGGCGCAGCAGCAATCATTGATGGAGGTGAGGGAGACCCAGCAGAAGAAGGAGAGATTTTGTTGCCTGAGTTTCCAGGGGAAGAGTCATACAGGGATGTGTCACTGTATGAAGGGCTAGACAGTAGGAGACAGGAGGAAGTTAGGGGCTCCTAGAACAGTATAGGGCGTCCCTGACTGATAAACCAGGCAGGACAACTCTAGAGACATGTACGGTGGAGTTGACATCACAGAAACCCGTACATGTGAAAGCCTACCCGATCCCATATGCCACCAAGCAAGTGATCGAGGAGGAGGTAGAAAAGATGTTGGACCTTGGGGTGATTGAACCGTCCAAATCATCATATAGTGCACCCGTCGTCTTAGTAAGGAAAAAGTCAGGTGAGCATCGATTCTGTGTCGACTATAGACGTCTGAACAGTGTCACCAAGGTCGATGCAGAGGTCATACCAAACATGGAAGACCTGTTCGCTCAGATCGCCACAAGCAAGAGCCAGTATTTCACCAGGATAGATCTGAGCAAGGGTTACTGGCAAATAGCCCTGAGTGAGGACTCAAAGGAAGTCACAGCATTCTCCACTCCTATGGGGCTATACCAGTGGCGAGTACTCCCTTTTGGGATGGTCAACGCACCTGCAGTCTTCTCTCGAATGATGAGGAAGCTATTGACGGGATTGGAAGGTGTTGTGAATTTCATGGATGACATTCTGATAGCATCCGAGACATGGGAGGAGCATATGAGGCAGCTAGGAGCAGTTTTGGAGAGGTTGAGACAAGCCAATCTCACAGCCAGACCAACAAAGTGCCAGGTTGGCTTTCCAAGCCTGGAGTTCCTAGGTTTTGTTGTCGGAGGCGACACAAAGCAGCCAGAAAGGGGAAAGGTGGAGAAGATGATGAATTCAGAGAGACCAAAGACCAAAACAGAAGTCAGGAGTCTGCTAGGTTTTGTTGGCTTCTACAGGGAGTTTGTTCCAAATTTTGCTGCGATCACGAGTCTCTCAGTGATTTGGTCAAGGCAGGGAAACCGGCAGTGGTCGAATGGTCAGACGCTGCAGAGCAAGCACTGCAGACGGTGTTGGAAAGACTAGGTTCCCGTCCCATCTTGAAGCTACCAGATATGTCCAAACCATTTTTGTTGCGGACAGATGCATCAGGTGGTGGGATAGGTGCAGTATTGTTACAGGAGCATGAAGGGGTCGAGTTTCCTGTGAGATATGCTAGCAGGAAGTTGACAAAGTGTGAAGAAGGGTACGCAACGGTGGAGAAGGAGTGTTTAGCTGTCGTGTGGGCCGTGCAGAAGTTCCACAATACTTGTATGGGAAAGAGTTCGTGATAGAGACAGATCACCAACCACTCAAATTCCTGCAGGAGGCGCAGTTGAAAAACAGCAGAGTGCTGCGTTGGGCAATGGCATTGCAGCCCTACAGGTATCGAGTGCAGTACATTCCAGGTCGACAGAATGTCGGAGCTGACTATTTAAGCCGTGTAGTCTAGCAAGCTGCAACTCAGAGGAAGTCAGTCATATCCGGGGTGCTTTGTTGATAGTATGTGTTGATTACAGTTATGTTGATTGGATATGGGTTCATTCCCAGTTGGCTATGGTTCATATTTTTTTTGTGTGTGAGACTTGTTCATATTTTCTTTGTGAGACTTGTTCATGTGGATGTAGTTATGCTTGGAGCATACAGTCGCTTGTGTAGTGATGCATTATTTGCAATAAGTGAGGATGGAGATTCCTCAGTGAAGTGTCATGGATCGTGATCATATTATATTGTGCTTTTCATAAGAATTGTGAAAAGAAGATATGGCAAATCCGCAGGTAGGGGAATGGCATAAGTGCGCACAGAGGTCGTTATAAAATGAGTTGAAATAACGCAAGAGCGCACGTCATGATAACTCATTGGAGTGGTATTCACTAATGGTATATTTTATAATTTATAAACCGTTGGTTGTAAAGTATTTTCCAAACTTTGCGCGTGTAGCTGTGTGTCAGCAAATTCGGTTGTTGTCTTTTTTGTACCGTTGTTTTGAGACAATGCGGTGCATAGTCTTTTGCAAGGGGGAAATTGTCACGGTCAAATTCAACACAACCAAAGTGTGGTCCGTCGCCGGCCACTTCGACTGGACATAAGTCCAAACGCAGACATCTTGGCGCCACGTAGACCGGGCCCATGGTTCGGATCCGGCCAATTAAGCTTAGTGGAGAGGCTTCACAGAGACGGTGCGATCCACCCAGACTGACTAAGCCGTTTTGACCGACGCCTCGATGTCTAGCGAGACGAGTCGTAGAGCTGGCTCAGGCTCATCTGGCCACTTTGTGGAACCAGCGTCATTGTTAATCAGACGTCGTGGCGCCCACCCAGACTCAGCTAGCCACTTTAGATTGACCAGTGTCCACGACTTAAGCCACACGGCGCCAGTTAAGTAGGAAAGGGGGGAAGGTAGTGTGTGGTGGGGGTGAAATCTAGCTAATCAATTAAATGACCAATTGACCACCACAGAGAGTAAGGCGTGTCGGTGTGACTGTCATGATTTGAATATCCAATGGAATTAGAGGGAGATAACTTCGGGTGTCAGGGCGGTAAAAATACTGACCAATGGTACTCGCCCTTTTTGGACAGATCGGAACGAATAAAGAGGATGTGAGAGTGAGAGAAGGAGAGAACGAGGGGGAGAACGAACAGAGAGAGAGAGAGGAGAGGTCTGAGTGTAATCTCTGAGGAGAGAAGAGAGAGAGATGAGGGGAGGAGAGGAGAGAACCAAGTGGA
>CM031610.1:6403903-6424788 GCA_018398815.1 Conus ventricosus
TGTTTTTGCAATGGGTTTGGCAATGGTTTCAGACTCGCGTTTTGATGACAACATGAATCGATAAAACGCTTTGTTTCTGTGATGAGTTTGCCGACTTCATTTTGACGGCAGCTGCAAATGCTGGGACAAATTGTTTCTGACATAAAGGTATGAACACGTTTTGATGGCATCAGGAATGAGCAGGATTTGTTTCTACAATCAACTTGACAACCTTGTTTTGATGGCATCAGGAGAGAACAGGAAAGTTTGTTTCTACAATCAACTTGACAACCTTGTTTTGATGGCATCAGGAGAGAACAGGAAAGTGTGTTTCTACAATCAACTTGACAACCTTGTTTTGATGGCATCAGGAAAGAACAGGAGTTTGTTTCTACAATCAATTTGACAACCTTGTTTTGATGGCATCAGGAAAGAACAGGAAAGTTTGTTTCTACAATCAACTTGACAACCTTGTTTTGATGGCATCAGGAAAGAAACAGGAGTTTGTTTCTTACAATCAACTTGACAACCTTGTTTTGAAGGCATCAGGAGAGAACAGGAAAGTTGTTTCTACAATCAACTTGACAACCTTGTTTTGATGGCATCAGGAGAGAACAGGAAAGTTTGTTTCTACAATCAATTTGACAACCTTGTTTTGATGGCATCAGGAGAGAACAGGAAAGTTTGTTTCTACAAACAACTTGACAACCTGTTTTGATGGCATCAGGAGAGAACAGGAAAGTTTGTTTCTACAATCAATTGACAATCTTGTTTTGATGGCATCAGGAGAGAACAGGAAAGTTTGTTTCTACAATCAACTTGACAACCTTGTTTTGATGGCATCAGGAGAGAACAGGAAAGTGTGTTTCTACAATCAATTTGACAACCTTGTTTTGATGGCATCAGGAATGAACAGGAAAGTTTGTTTCTACAATCAACTTGACAACCTTGTTTTGATGGCATCAGGAAGAGAACAGGAAAGTTTGTTTCTTACAATCAATTTGACAATCTTGTTTTGATGGCATCAGGAGAGAACAGGAAAGTTTGTTTCTACAATCAATTTGACAACCTTGTTTTGATGGCATCAGGAGAGAACAGGAAAGTTTGTTTCTACAATCAATTTGACAACCTTGTTTTGATGGCATCAGGAGAGAACAGGAAAGTTTGTTTCTACAATCAATTTGACAACCTATGTTTTGATGGCATCAGGAGAGAACAGGAAAGTTTGTTTCTGCAATCAACTTGACAACCTTGTTTTGATGGCATCAGGAGAGAACAGGAAAGTTTGTTTCTACAATCAATTTGACAATCACCTTTTGATGGCAGCAGGAAGGAACAGGAAAGATTGTTTCTACAACGGATTTGACATCCTTGCTTTGACGGCAGTAGGAATCAACAAGCACTTTGTTTCTCTCATGAAGTTGACGAGTTTGTTTCAACGGCAGCGGGAGGCAGCAGAACGTTTCGCTGCTGGAGATGTTGACTGTTTTCATGTCTGTGGAATCATAGAACACTTTGTTCCTGTGACGAATCTGACCGTTTCGTTTACACAGCAGCATGAATCAAGCAGACACTGTGTTTCCTTGATGAGATCATGGGTGTGCTTTGACGACAGTAGGAATGAGTGAACACTGTGTGATTCACTGATGAACAGGATGGCTTTTGGACAGCGGTAGGAATCAACAGAACCTGCCGTTTTGGTTTTTTTCTAATAAGCTTTGTTTTACCAACAGAGAACCGAACAGGGCTTAGTGTCGTCCTGATTTAAAATCACTTTGTTTTGATCATCGTTGGGATCAGAAGGCACACTCTTTCTCTGAAAAAGAATCCTGGCTTTGTTGTGACAGAGCACTTATCAAGAAGACATTCCTTCTCTGGTGAAGATTGTGGCATTGTTTCATTGAGAGCTGCAGGAGTCAAGGAGATACTGTTTCTCCGCAGAATATTGCAACGTGTTTGGCAGTAGCAGGAATCAGGGAGAAACTGCTCGTCTGAGGAAGATGATGGCTTTCCTTGCCAGCAGCAGTCAAGGAGACGGTGTTCCTCTGATGAGGGTCCTGCAGAGCTAATATTGCTTCTGACGTCACTTCCCAAAAGTCCTTTGAATGAGATTATAAGCCGAGGTTCCACGTGTGAACGTACGTATAACTTCTAGCACACGCTAAAATCCCAACACCAAATTTAGGACGAGAAGGCCAGTGTGGCAGCTGTTGACACGTGTTCACACAGCATGCACCGACAGAATGAAAATGTGAATGAAAAAAAACAACCTGAGTGAGTGACAGACTGAATGACGCGGAAATAAACTGAATGGGACGCCGGCAGCCAACTCTTCAGTTGGCTCTACCCAGTTAGACAGCCCGTTGTGCAAGGAGAGCATGGGTTGTTAAGTGCGTAGGGCTTAGTCTCTAACCGAGGACAGGCGCTTAACATCATCGTCATCATCATCATCATCATCATCATCATCATCATCATCATCATCATCCCATCATCATCATCATCATCATACGAATTATAATTATTATAATGGTAGTAATCATGATGGTAACAACGACAACCACAACAACGATGATGATAATCATCATCATCATCATCATCATCATCATCATCATCATCATCATCATCGTCACTGTTATCATCATCATCAATCGTCGTCATCATCATAATGAAAAAATGATAATCACAATAACAACAACAACGACAATAATAAAGATGATAATAACAATAATAATGATATAATAATGACTTTGTTCTAACAGCAGCTTGAATTAAGAAGACACTGCTTAATTGATGAAGACCAAAGCTTTGTTCTAACAGCAGCAGGAATACAGAGAAAGTTCAGTGTGCAGTTTACTGTGCCCGGCTGCAGAGCAAAGAAACGCCTGACGGGACCAACAGTGTCAACACTGATTAACGACTCCTCTTCCCCCTGTGCTGCCCGATCCCCCATCCCCACCACCCACATATTTCTGTTTTACTTGTTCCACTGTGATAGGCTCCACGGGCGACGTGAACGAGTATGTTCAGACGTGCTGAACTAGCCAAGCGAGATGGGGACTATGGAATCAAGATTCTTTAGGAAGCGGATGGGTTTGATCTAATATCAGGAAGAGAGAGAGAGAGAGAGGAGAGAGAGAGAGAGAGAGAGAGAGAGAGAGAGAGAGAGAGAGAGAGAGAGAGAGAGAGAGGGTGGGTGTGGTGTGGTGGTGGGGTTATGTAAAGAGGTAATAAGAAGAGGACGAGAGTGAATCCTTTTTTTTTTGTCCTGCACAAAACCTTATTACGGGTTAACTTCTGAAGCCGACACCCACATCAAAGCCACAGTCTCCAACCACGAAAGTGTCAGTTTCGTTTGGTCTATTGCTTGGCTCACCTTCGTTTCCTTTGACGTATGTTAGTTTTTTGCAATGTGTACTTCCTAAGCACTTCCATCAGATTTTCAAGCACCGTTATTGTGTTCCCCCGTTTATTTCACCATACAAGATGGTCAACATACGTTCGCGTTTCTCCCTTTGCAGATGTAAACATATGAGATGTAGCGGGATGCCAGGCTTGTATGCCAGACAGCCATACGCCACATTCTTGGATAATGCTCTGCAAAAAAAGAAAAAAAGGTATAGATTAATGTTTGTCTGTGTTGTGTGCTCAAGTTTCCAACAAGTTCAACATCTGCTCTGTTTTTATGGATTTACACAAGAAGCAGTTGGTGTGCTGGTACTAATGTGTGGACTTTAAGATCAAAACACAACACTTGCGTTTGGGCAAATCAGGCCAAGTAAATATTCTGGCACTGGCAAGCTTCTTTCAGCAACCATGAAACACAGCCATTCAGAACCGTCCTGTAATATTAGTGAATCCCCGAGCATCTCGGATGTTAAAGTTATATAGTCCTTGAATTCAATGCGAACTGAAGCAAAATTTCACAGTTCAATGGAGCCTGCGGCATATTAGTCCCCCCCCCCCCCCACCCCCCCCGATGCCACCGATGTTCAAAACAAAAAAAGTTGGCTTCAATTGCCCTGGAACATCTTGTACCAACTGCTACTACAGGATTTGGTCCATAGATGCACCGAGAGGTAAATCACACTGTACTGACTGAACCAACCACTTGTAGAGGAGTGATTGTCAACAGCATCACACAGCAAATAACACATGCCCCTGAAAGCTACGAGACAAATGCCCTGTGAAGTAACTCCCTCAGACGCTCGTCGCAAATCTGGCGTGCGATTCAGTCACAACCAGTCGCTGGAGACACGCAACCCAGAGACTTCCATCCTCAGCGCCCAGTTAGCGATTTCAAACAAACATCTAAATACACCAATTCGCGCGAGAATTTACGATGAATCTAAATGCCAATTAATGGTCCCTTTTCGGCGACAACACTGAAAAAACGTGATTGAGGCAGCGACGTGCCCGTTCTCTCAGACTGACTTGGATAATTTCGATTGAAGCCTGTGAGTGATGATGGAGGGCAAGGGTCCCAGAAAGTGCAATACACTGAAGATATTATTTTTGTTTATTTGTTTTTATAGCAGTGTCTGAAGGCTGCTTGAAAACGTATCACTGTAAAAATCCCAAATGCGAGAGACACAAAGAATCCCAGTACTCAGTAACAGGGAGAGGTAGCGATTTTCCCTTCAGCATTTTCAATCGACCGCCAATCGTTTGAAGGCTTATAAATTGCTAGTTTTTCTGCTAGCAAGTTGGGTTTTTTCTCTCGCTTAGAATGGCCATGGATCAATTTGACTCTGACAGTTCTTACAAATGATTTGAAGTAGCAAGATGGTATTGGTTTTGCTCGGACGTGGAACTGATATCCTGTCCTATAATAAAATAGAAGTGTTAGCCCAAATTAATCGGCCAAATCATGTTCTGAAATTTGGAAAAGGCTTTAAAGCAACCAAAAGTGGTCTCACAACGTAATCAGAATGTTAATGAAATGCTTTTTTTTTCCCTTCAATTACTGACACAAAAAATAATCCGTCGTCCTGTGATTCTAAATCTAAGCCGACTGAATTCACAAGTATTTACCGCATCTGTAATTGGACATAGGCAACACAGCACTAACTATAATCAAGAAGAACTGCTTCTTTTGGACCCATACATGTATTCAAGGATGTTTATTATCCAAGTGCCCATTTACAATGAACTGAAGATATTGAGATTAGTTTGAAGAGGCATGTTTAGAGTTAATTTCCTGCCAAACAAAATTAGTGCCAGCATTTCTGGTTCATTGCACTTTTGAAACCAAAGTCAGACAACAAATCTATCTATTAGATGATTCATTATTGCAGGAGCACCAAGAAGGCCCTACATTGAAAATTGTTGGCATCGTTTTTAACCGACAAGAATTAGTCCTTTGATGTAAATGAATTGTCTAGGTGGATCTATGTAAAGTGGGTTCTGACTGAAAACAGAAGTGGACAAGCTTACTGACTGGGTACGATAAATAATGCCACTGGAAAAAACATTCAACATCAGGAAATTTGGCTCAGGTAATAGCTTAGATAGTTGCGGGTTTTCAATCGCAAAACGGGGCCTCTGCACTATCGCCACTGTTGATGAAATGAAAAAAAAAGCAGCTCTGAATAAGTGGAGGATTTCGACAGTTTGTGCAGTTATCTCCGGCTGGTTGTGATGAGTCAATGGGGTGGACATGAGAATGTGGAGAAGCCGAAATGACATTTGTGAGGGGTGAACCTACATTGGGATCACAACAGACGCCAGCCTTACAGGTTGGACGGCCTCTAGGGAAGAGTAGTATTAGGAGGATGGTAGCTGGGTATGTTAGAAGTTTTTCCACATAACTATCTGAAAAGTAAAGGCTTTGTTTGTTAGCGCTAAAAACGCCTTCAAAACCAGAATTGAAGAGGAAGCATGTCATAATTATGACAGATACACTACAGCAATGAGCTTCACAACCCTTACCATTTCACCTCTCCCAACCTCAACCCTCCAATACTACTCCAACAATACATTAACATTTATTTACCTCCCATCCTACTTTTATCTCCCCACAAACCCCCTCTACCATCCCCCTCCTCTCCTCCATTACATACCCCATAAAATCAACCTTCTTTACACTCCATCCCACACCCTCCCTTTACTCCCAATCCATCCCCTACACAAAACTTATTACAATACATCCCACCCCAACATTTATTTCTCCTCCAACAAAAAAAAAATAAAACAATCCCACACCAAACCTATATTCCATTCAATCCCAACCAAACCTTTATTCCCAATCATCCCACACCCACTCAATCCTCAAATCCCACCCATTCTACCACCCATCACATCATACAAATAACCATTCACCAACCCCTCCATTCTCTCAACCCCTTAAAATCACCTCCCATTCATAAAACCCATCATCTCCTAGCCCCTAACACCCAAACACCAAACTACCAAACATATTATCACCCATTCACATAACCTCCACAAACCCCAAACTAACCAACCAAACCCATACTTACCAACCCATTCATAACCTCACTACACCAAAAAACTATACCCAACTTTCATATTCCACAATGTTACAGTCTAACATAACTACCAACCCCAAAAACCAAACCCAACCTACATATACCAACCCCTTGTCCTAAGTTCCGCCCTTCCCCTATCTACTTTCCCAACTATACCATAGACTCCCATGTCATAACATCACATGACCCATTATACTTTCCCTTCTTACATATATCAACCCACCTGGTCCAGTTCAGAACAAAACCTTTATCCTAACCCATCATTCATTGTCCATCAACTTGACTGATTCATCTCTCAACCTAAATCATTCCTTATCTATCTTAGACTCAGACTGGACTGCTTCAGTAAATGTTGAAACCTTAATACTTAACCTTCTCTTCTGATTCCCCACTCATAACTTGAACTGTTCCCGCTCTACACCTTTCTACTTTCCCATCATCTGATTCATCAACTGGACCCTGCTTCACGCACATGACCCAATTCTCATCTACAATTCCCACCATACATATTATACTGTGTCATCACCTAGGACCGTCACACCACGCCCTAATCGACACCCACCTCCTTATACCTTTCCCCCCCTTCTCTGTACCACCTCGCCGTATCTCCCACACCCCCCCCCCTGCCGCACACCCCCTGCCCTACAGCCAAGGAACCTTTATTCCCCAATCCCTTCTATCTGTGTATCAGCTGGACTGTTCAGATCTAAAAACCTATATACTTTCCCTTCTTTCTGTGTCATCAGCTGGACCCCTTTACCACGATATCACCCCCTTTATACAACCCCCCCCCACTCGCTTTCTGTGTCTTCAACTGGACTCTGGTTCGAAATGAACCTTTATCTTCCCTTCTTTCTGTGTAATCAACTGGACTGTTCAGATCTAAACTTTATACTTTCCCTTCTTTCTGTGTCATCAACTGGACTGCTTCAGATCTAAACTTTTACTTTTCCCTTCTTTCTGTGTCATCTAAAACTGGACTGTTCAGAAATGACCTTATACTTTCCCTTCTTTCTGTGTCATCAAACTGGGGACTGTTCAGAAAGAAACCTTTATACTTACCCGTCTTTCATGTGTCATCAACTGGACTGTACAGATCTAAACCTTTTATACTTTCCCTTCTTTATTGTCATCAATGGACTGATTCAGATCTAAAACCTTTATATTTCCCTTCTTTCTGTTGTCATCCGCTGGATGTTCAGAAAGGAACCTTTATACTTTCCCTTCTTTTCTGTGTCATCAAGCTGGGACTGTTCAGATCTAAACTTTATACTTTTCCATTCTTTCTGTGTCATCAACTGGAATGTTCCGAAATCGAACCTTTTACTTTTCCCTTTCTTTCTGTGTCTCAATGGACTGTTCAGAAAGGACCTTTATACTTTCCCTTCTTTCTGTGTCATCAGCTGGTGTTCAGATCTAAACCTTTATACTTTCCCTTCTTTCTGTGTCATCAGCTGGACTGTTCAGATCTAAACCTTTATACTTCCTTCTTTCTCGTGTCATCAACTGGACTGATCAGAAATGAAACCTTTATACTTTCCCTTCTTTCTGTGTCATCAACTGGACTGTTCGATTATACCTTTATACTTCCTTCTTTTCAGTGTATCAAACTGGACTGTTCAGATCTAAACCTTTATATTTGCCCTTCTTACTGTGTCATCAACTGGACGGTTCAGGAAATGGAACCTTTATACTTTCCTTCTTCTGTGTATATCTAAGCTGGATGTTCAGAAAGAACCTTTTACTTTCCGTCTTTCTGTGTCATTAAACTGGAGTGTTCAGATCTAACCTTATACTTCCCTTCTTTCTGTGTCATCAACTGGAGCTGTTCAGATCTAAACCTTTTATACTTTCCTTCTTTCTGTGTCTCAGCTGGACTAGTTCAGAAAAGGACCTTTATACTTTCCTTCTTTTTTCGTGTGTCATTCTGCTATGGACTGTTCAGATCTAAACCTTTATTTACTTTCCCTTCTTTCTGTGTCATCATCTGGAATGATTCAGAAATGAACCTTTTATACTTTCCCTTCTTTCTGTGTCATTGCAACTGGACTGTTCAGAAATGAACCTTATACTTTCCCTTCTTTCTGTGTCATCAACTGGGGGACTGTTCAGAAAGTAACCTGTATTACTTTCCCTTCATGCTGTGTCATCACCTGGACTGTCAGATCTAAAAACCTTTATACTTTCCATTCTTTCTGTGTAATCAGCTGGACTGTTAAGATCTATACCTTTATACTTCCCTTCTTATCTGTGTCATTCAACTGGACTGTTTCAGAAATGAACCTTTATACTTCCCTTCTTTCTGTGTCATCAACTGGACTGTTCAGATCTAAACCTTTATACTTCCCTTCGTTCTGTGTCTCAACTGGAACTGTTCAGATCTAAACCTTTATACTTTCCCTTCTTATTCTGTGTCATCAAACTGGACTGTTTCAGAATCTAAAAACCTTTATACTTTCCCTTCTTTCTGGTCATCAACTGGATGTCAGAAAGGTACCTTTATACTTGTACCTTCTTTCTGTGTCATCAAACTGGGACTGTTCAGATCTAAACCTTTATACTTTCCCTTCTTTCTGTGTCATCAATGGACTGTTCAGATCTAAATTTATACTTCCCTTCTTTCTGTGTCATCAACTGGACTGTTCAGATCTTAAACCTTTATACTCTTCCTTCTTCTGTGTCAGATTACGCAAATTGACGTCGCATTCACTGTCTGGTTATGGTTTGTGTCAGAAATGACGTCGGGGTGCAGCCCATATTCCAAGAGCTCTGAACACCGAAAGCAGACGGCATGGATATGTAAATGTTTGGATTTCAGGGTGGTGGACTAGAATGAAATATCACCCGCAGGGTCGAAATTGAATGAAATCTCCTTTTAGGGGGAATCCGCGTCATCTCTGTGGAATAAGAAATACCCTCTCAGGGTGGTGAAGAATGAAATTCCTTTCAGTGTGGAAATGGAATGATATATCCTTCAGGGTGGAAATGGAATTGCAATCTTCCACTCAAGCCGCTTTTAAATAATGGAATGTTGGTTTAGTAAACAAAAAAGTACTACCTGAAATGAAGTATTGCTTCCCAGGATCAATAAACAGAATGGAGCGATTCGGTTTGACAGCCCTGGCTGTGTTTCATTTGCCTGCGCCGTTGGCAATTGATCTAAACCTTTATTACTTTTCCCTTCTTTCTGTGTCATCAACTGGACTGTTCAGATCTAAACCTTTAATACTTTCCCTTCTTTCTGTGTCACAACTGGACTGTTTCAGATCTAAACCTTTATACTTTCCCTTCTTTATGTGTCATCTACTGGACTGTCAGATCTAAACCTTTATACTTTCCTTCTTTCTGTGTCATCAACGGAATGTTCAGAATGAACTTTATACTTTCCCTTCTTTTCTGATGTCATCAACTGGACTGTTTCAGAAAATGAACCTTTTATACTTTCCCTTCTTTCCTGTGTCATCAACTGGACTGTTCAGATCTAAAACTTTATACTTTCCCTTCTTTCTGTGTCATCAATGGACTGTTCAGATCTAAAACCCTTTATACTTTCCCTTCTTTCTGTGTCATCAGCTGGACTGTTCAGAAAAGAACCTTTATACTTTCTCTTCTTTTCTCTGTGTCATCAGCTGGACTGTTAAGATTCCTAAACCTTTATACTTCCCTTCTTTCTGTGTCATCAACTGGACTGTTCGCAGATAGTGAACCTTATACTTCCCTTCTTTCATGTGTCATAAACTGGACTGTTCAGGAAATGAACTTTGATACTTATCCGCTTCTTTCTGTTGTCATCAACTGGGCTGTACAGAAAGGAACCTTTATACTTTCCCTTCTTTTCGTGTCATCAGCTGGACTGTTCAGATCTTAAAACCTTTATAACTTATCCCTCTTTATTGTGTCTCAGCTGGACTGTTTCGATCTAAACTTTTACTTCCCTTCTTTCTGTGGTCATCAACTGGACTGATCAGAAATGGAACCTTTTTACTTTCCCTTCTTTCTGTGTCATCAACTGGACTGTTTCAGATCTAAACCCTTATACTGTCCCTTCTTCTGTGTCATCAACTGGACTGTTCAGTTCTAACCTTTATATCTTTCCTTCTTTCCTGTGTCCATCAACTGGGCTGTTCAGATCTAAACTTTTATACTTTCCCTTCTTTCTGTGTCATCAACTGGACTGTTCAGAAAGGATCCTTTAGACTTTTCCCGTCTTTCTGTGTCATCAATGGACTGTTTAAGATCTAAACCTTTATACTTTCCCTTCTTTCTGTGTCATCAACTGGATGTTCAGATCTAAACCTTTATACTTTCCCTTCTTTTCTGTCGTCATCAGATGACTGTTCAGAAAGGAACCTTTATACTTTCCTCTTTCCTGTGTAATCAGGCTGGACTGTTCTGATACTAACCTTTTACTTTCCCTTCTTGCTGTGTCATCAATGGGACATGTTCATAAATGAACCTTTATACTTTACCTTCTTTCTGTTGTCATCAACCTGCGACTGTTTCCGAAAATGAACCTTTATACTTTTCCCTTCTTTCTGTAGTTACATCAAATGGTTTGTTTAGAAAGGAAACTTTATACTTTCCGTTCTTTCGTGTCATCAGCTGGGGGAACTGTTCAGTTCAGATCTAAAAATCCTTTATACTTTCCCTTCTTTCTGTGTCATATGCTGGACTGTCTCAATCTAAACCTTTATACTTCCCTTCTTTCTGTGTCATCAACTGGATTGTTCAGAAATGAACCTTTATACTTTTCCCTTATTTCTGTGTCATCAACTGGATGTTCAGATCATAAACCTTTATACTTTCCCTTCTTTCTGTGTCATCAATGGATGTTCAGATCTAACCTTCTACTTTCCCTTCTTTCTGTGTCATCAACTGGACTGTTCCAGATTCTAAAACCACTTTTATACTTTCCCATTCTTTCTGTGTCATCAACTGGACTGTTCAGAATAGGAACCTTTTATACTTTCCCTTCTTTCTGTGTCTCAACCTGGACTGTTCAGATCCTAAACTTTAAACTTTCCCTTTCTTTCTGTGTCATCAAACTGGACTGTTCAGATCTAAACCTTTATACTTTTCCCTCTTTCTGTGTCAATCAGCTGGACTGTTCAGATCTAAACCTTTATACTTTCTTCTTCTGTGTCATCAACTGGACTGTTCAGATAAACCTTATACTTTCCCTTCTTTCTGTGTCATCAATCTGCGATGTTCAGATCATAACCTTTTTATACTTTCCCTTCTTTCTGTGTCTTCAACTGGACTGTTCAGATCTAAAACATTTATACTTTCCCATCTTTCTGTGTCATCAACTAGGACTGTTCAGGAAATGAACTCCTTTATACTTTCCCTTCTTTTGTGCCATTCATATGGGACTGTTCAAGAAATGAAACCTTTATACTTTCCTTCTTTCTGTGTCATCAGCTGGACTGTTCAGAAATGAACGTTATATTACTTTCCCTTCTATCTGTGTCATCAACTGGACTGTTCAGATGATGAACCCTTTATTCTTTACCCTTACTTTCTGTGTCATCAACTGGACTGTTCAGAAAATGGAACTTTATACTTCCCTTCTTTTCTGTTACATCAGCTGGGACTGTTCAGAACATGAACCTTTATAGACTTGTCCTTCTTTCTGGTGTCATCAGCTGGGACTGTTCAGAAATGAACCTTTATACATTCCATTCTTTCTGTGTCATCAGCTGGACGCTGTTCGAGAGAAATGAACCTTTTAGACTTTTCCCTTCTTCTGTGTCATTCGCTGGAATGTTCAGAAATGAAACATTTATACTTTCCCTTCTTTTATGTGTCATGCAAGACTGGAATGTTCAGATACTAAAACTTTATATACTTTCCCTTTCCTTGCTCTGTGTCATCACTGGACTGTTCCAGATCACGTAAACCTTTATACTTTCCTCCTTTCTGTGTCATCAACGGACTGTTCAGATCTAAACCTTTATACTTTCCTTCTTTCTGTGTCATCAACTGGACTGTTCAGATCTAAACCTTTATACTTTTCCCTTCTTTCTGTGTCATCAATGACTGTTCAGAGATCTAAACCTTCTTATAACTTCCCTTTCTTTCTGTGTTTCATCAGCTGGACTGTTCAGATCTAAACTTATACTTTCCTTCTTTCTGTGTCATCATCTGGACTGTTCCAAGATCTAAACCCTTTATACTTTCCCTTTCTTCTTGTGTCATCAACTGGACTGTTCAGATCTAAACCTTTTACTTTTCCCTTCTTTCTGTGTCATCAACTGGATGTTCAGATTCTAAACCTTATACTTTCCCTTCTTCTGTGTCATCAGTGGACTGTTTCAGATCTAAACCTTATATTCTTTCCGCATTCTTTCTGTGTAATCAGCTGAGACTGTCCAGAAATGAACCTTTATACTTTCCCTTTTGCTCTGTGTCATCAACTGGAACTGTTCAGAAATTCCGATAGAACAAGCACAGCAGTAAATGTGCGTGTTACAAGATTGCCACACTCAGTCCTGGTACCATGTGTGTGTATGTCTCCCGCGCAGCTCCCCAATCCCAACCCCACCCCTTCTGCGAAATTCCTTATCGTTTAATTGGTGGCCCCTTCATCTCCCCAGTCACCTATATACTGTACTTCCACTCTGAAATGGCAACTTGAATCTCTTGGTTTGCTCAGAGTCACGGAAATGGTCCATTTGAAAAATCCGGCTGAACCAGAGAATGCGCCAAGACCTAGTATTAAATTCCGTGGAGGCCCAATACTCCGAAAGCCAAACAATATATCCACAGACCCTGGTAACATATGTTTCCAAGTTCTGACAAAATATTTTATTGCTGGCACAGTTGCTTTCGCCGCAGCGTGCGCACACGGCGCGCGCGAAAACACACACACCACTCACACACACACACACACACACACCCACACACACACACACACACACACGCAATAACTCACGTGACTTCGTATGGAATGAGACATTTTCCACAGAAGTAGAGCGTCACTCAACGCCCAAAATGGAAGTCTTCCACACACATGATCATTGTGATTGTGTTGTCTCTCACAGACGTTTACATCTTCCACACGCATGATCATCTTGTGATTGTGTTTGTCACTATATGGGACGTTATCTTCAACACACATGAATCATAGTAATAGCGTTGTCTCCACAAGATTGTCACTTCCTCACGTACAGATCACAGTACTGTGTTGTCTCTTCCAGGATTTCAAGTCTTCCGCACCACAAAATGATCATAGCGATTGAGATTGTCTCTAACAGGACGTCACTCTTCCAACACATGATCATTGTGATTGTGTTTGTGCGCTAACAGGACGTCACGTCTTCCACACACATGATATTGTAAATGTATTGTGGCTAAAGGACGTCACGTCTTCCACACTCATGGACATTGTGATTGTGTTGGTGGCTAACAGGGGACGTCACGTATTACACACTCATGATCATTGTGATTGTGTTGTGGCTAACAGGACGGCACGTTCGTCCAAGCAACATTGCTGTAGTGCATGCATTCTTCACAACATGGAAAACCTGGCCCTCCAGTTTTTCATCAGCTGCAATGAAATCAGGATAAGGCTGTGTTTACACGGCTGTAGCGAATGAACAGCATAGTTTGTTACTCTGATGAATCTGAAAATTTTGTTTGAAGGACAACAGGAACCAACGGACTTCTTTTTTCTTTCACTGATAAAAGTTGATCGCTGGTTTCTCCACTCGAGCCGTCTAGGAAATCAGCTGAAGACGCTTTGTTTCTGACACTTTTCTTTCTTTTGCGTACGCAGTGTACTCCTGCGGACACTCCCTGTATACCAGGAGTGGAGTTTTGTGTGTATGACTTTTTTATACCTTGCCATTTAGGCAGCCATACTTTCCATTACTTCCACGGGGAAGGTTCTGACACAAAGACATGAAATATGTTTTGGGATGCCAGCAGAAAAACAACAACACGCTTTGCTTCACTACTGAATTTGACAATTTTGATTTGATGGCCAATAAGACACGCTGTTTCCCTTATAATGACGACAGAATATTTTTAACGGCAGTGTGAATCAATGGGACACTTTGTTTCGAACATAAACATGATGAATATGCTTTGTTTCAGCTGGAATGGAACACAAACACCTTGTTCTGCAATGAATTTGACAACTTTGTTTTGATAACGTCAACAGTAAGTAGGAACTCACTGATTTCCTTTACGAAGATGAAGGCCTTTTTTTTTTGGTGGCAGCGTGAAATGAAGTGAAGACACATTTTCTTGTCTGTGGAAATCAGTTGGAACAGTCTCTTCTGTGACGACTTTGACAAAGTTTGTTTTGTAGCTGCCAAGAATCAAACTGCTTCCCCGATCAAGATCGCTGTTTTGGTTTCGGCAGCAGCTGGGAACTAACGAATAATTTGTTTTGCTGACAAAAGATCATGGCCTTTGGTTTTTACTGTGGGGCAAACTCCACAGAACACTTTGTTTCTTGCGATGAAGGTCTTATTTGCAGCAGTGCAAAGCAGCGGAACTAGTTTCCTTGATGACAGATTGTTGGCTTTATTTTGACAGACAGTACAAATCAACACGACTCTCTGTCTCTTTACTACTAAGATAGTGGCTTTATTTTGATCAGCAGTACAAATCAACACGACTCTCTGTCTCTTTACTGAAAAATTGTGGCTATATTTTGACAGCGTTACAAATCAACACGACTCTCTGTCTCTTTTACTGAAAATTGGGGCTTTATTTTGGACAGCAGTAAAAATCAACACGGGACTCTCTGTTCTTTACTGAAAATTGTGGCTTTATTTTGACAGCAGTACAATCAACACGACTCTCTGGTCTCTTACTGAGATTGTGGCTTTATTTTGAAGCAGTAACAAATCAACAGACTCCTCTGTCTCTTTACTGAAGATTGTGGTGGCTTTATTTTGACAGCAGTACAAATCAACACATCTCTGTCTCTTTACTGGAAGATTTGTGGCTATATTTGACCGCAGTACAAATCACACGGACTCTCTGTCTATTTACTGAAGATTGTGGCTTTATTTTACAGCAGTACAAATCAACACGGACTCTCTTTCTCTTTTACTGAAGATTGTGTTTTTTTGACAGCAGCCCCCCCCCCCCCCCCCCCCCCCCCCCCCCCCCCCCCCCCCCCCCCCCCCCCCAAAAAAACCCAACTACAAATCAACACGACTCTCTGTCTCCTTTACTGAAGATTGGTGGCTTTATTTTGACAGCAGTACAAATAACACGACTCTCTGTTCTCTTTATGAAGATTGTGGCTTTATTTGACAGGCGATACAATCAACAAGACGCTCTCTTCTCTTTACTGAAGGTTGTGGCTTTATTTTGACAGCAGTACAAATCAACCGGACTCTCTGTCTCTTTACTGAAGATTGTGGCTTTATTTTGGACAGCAGTACGCAAATCACACGACCTCGTCTCTTTTACTGCAGAATTGTGGCTTCTATTTTGACAGCAGTACAAATCAACACACTCTCTGTCTCTTTATGGAAGTTGTGGCTTTATTTTGACAGCACAGTACCAAATCAACACACTCTCTGTCTCTTTACTGAAGATATGCGCTTTTATTTTGACAGCGTACAAATCAACACAACTCTCTGTCTCTTACTGAAGATTGTGGCTTTACTTTGACAGCAGTACAAATCACACGACTCTCCTGTCTCTTTACTGAAGTTGTGGCTTATTTTTACAGCAGTACAAAAATCAACACGACTCTCTGTCTCTTTACTGAAGATTGTGGCTTTATTTTGACAGCAGTATAAATTCAACACGCCTCTCTGTCTCTTTACTGAAGATTGTGGCTTGATTTTGACAGCAGTACAATCAAAACACGACCTCTGTCTCTTTACTGAAAGTTTGTGACTTTATTTTTGACAGCAGTACAAATCAAACACGACTCTCTGTCTCTTTAATGAAAATTGTGACTTTATTTTGACAGCAGTACAAATCAACCACGACTCTCTGTTATTTACTGAAGATTGTGAGCTTCTTATTTTGACAGCAGTACAAATCAACACGACTCTCTGTCTCTTTAATGAAGATTGTGGCTTTATTTTTGACAGCAGTACAAATCAACCGAGACTCTCTGTCTCTTTACATGAAGATTATGGCTTATTTTGACAGCTTAACAAATCAACACGACTCTCTGTCTCACTTTACTGAGATTGTGGCTTTATTCTCTACCCCGTTGTCAGCGTCAAATCAACACGACCTTTCTGTCTCTTTACTGAAGATTGTGGCTTTATTTTGACATCTGTACAAATCAACACGGGGACTCTCTGTCTCTTTATGACAGATTGTGGCTTTATTTTTTGACAGCAGTACAAATCAACAACGTCTCTCTGTCTCTTTACTGGAAGATTGTGGCTTTATTTGACAGCGTTTACAAATAACACTACTCTCTGTCTCTTTACTGAAGATTGTGGCTTTATTTTGAACAGGCAGTTCAAATCAAAAACGACTTCTGTCTCTTTACTGAAGATTGTGGCTTTATTTTGACAGCAGCAGTAAAATCAAACACGACTCTCTGTCTCTTACTGAGATTGTGGCTTTATTTTGACAGCAGTAAAAATCAACACGACTCTCTGTCTCTTTACTGAGATTGTGGCTTTATTTTGACAGCAGTACAAATCAACACGACTCTCTGTGCGCTTATGAAGATTTGGCCTTTATTTTGCAGCAGTTCACAAATCAACACGACTTCTCTCGTCTCTTATGAAAGAATTGTGGCTTTATTTTGACAGCAGTTACAAATCAACACGACTCTCTGTCTCTTTACTGAAAATTGTGGCTTTATTTTGACAGCACAGTACAATCAACACGACTCTCTGTCTCTTACTGAGGTTGTGGCTTTATTTTGCAGCAGTACAAATCAACACGATCTCTGTCTCTTTACTGATGATTGTGGGCTTTATTTTGAGACAGCAGTACAATCAAAACACGACTCTCTGTTCTCTTTACTGAAAGATTGTGGGGACTTTATTTTGACAGCAGTACAAATCAACAACGACTCTCTGTCTCTTTCTGAACGTTTGTGGCTTTATTTTGTGCAGCAGTACAAATCAACACGACTTCTCTGTCTCTTTACTGAATGTTTGTGCTTTTGATTCTGGCAGCAATAAAAACCAATGAGGACGCATCTCCTTAATGATATGATGGCTTTGCTTTGATGGCACAAGATTGAACACTTTTGTCTCCTCAGATAAATGTCATAGCATTGTTTTCATGGCAGTAGAAATCAGTAAGACTATGAAGAAGAAGAACAAGATGGCGCGATAGCTGAAAAGAGTCAAGCGAACTCCCACTTCTTTGTCATGTCAAGGCGCTTGTGCAGTTGTTCTTTACTTTGTGTATTGTAACCAGAGTTTATCGGATGGATTCTTGAGACTGTAACCTCGGTTTTAGGTCGGATGTACGTCTAGGTGGACTGTTAATGGCATATTTCTCATTGGAGTGTGTTCTTCTTGGATACAGGCACTGACAAATCTATTCTTTCGAATTCGTTTACATAAATGTGTTCAGTACGCTGATTCATGACCAGTGTTGGTCGATTTAAGTTGCCCACAGCATTGAAGCAATAAGCAAGTAAAAGCCACGCGCCTGTGCCTCCCCGTGTGTGTGAATCTCGTGCTTTGTAAACACGATGCTACCCGTTCGTCAACGTCAGTGTTCAAGAGTAAAACGTGTTGAAAACCGTGTTTGTGAACTGTGTAACAACTGTGTTACAACATCGTCCGCCGAGCCAGCAAGTTTGTTCCCTTGCAGTGCCACGTGTGACACATGTCCAGTGACAACAGCAGCGTCGGGGCTTCATCCCATCCGAGATGACGACTTCTGAGGGAAAGAGGCGTGTGTAGAGGGACGTTAGTTTTGTTGAGGTCTGATGGTGATAGTACCATCATTGATCCTAACTTCCTGTCCAGCACTCTCATGGATCCTTCTCATCGGGACATCTCCACCCATACCACCATGTCGTCACACCGGAACTATCAGGAGGAAGTGAAGGCGGCTATGGTCGACCCGATGGGTTCTGGAACTGCTGTCGAAAGCCGTGGCTGCTCAGGTCACACACGAGCTGCGACAAGAAATAATCGGACTAAGAGAGAAGCTGGAGGTCAAAGACAAAGAGATCAGGCAGCTGCAGGAGCAGGTGGACGACCTGGAACAGTACGGACGGCGTAATAACGTCCGTATTAGTTCTATACCGGAGACTGTTGGTGAAGACACAGACGTCATCGTGCAGACCGTGGCCAAGGCTGTTGTGTGGGACATTCCCGTTCACGCCATCGACAGGAGTCATCGGGTGGGTCGTCCTGAGCGTCAGGGCTTGCAGTCTAGAGCGGTGTTGGTGAAGTTCACGTCACACAGGTGGAAGCAGGCCCTGATGAAAGCCCGCAGCGCCTGAGCAAGGCTGACCCCGGTAAGATGTTCCCTGCTCTGCAGTGGCCGTCTGTACGTCCTGCGGGGTCTCAGGGGTCTCAGACTCCAACCGGTCGCTCCACTCCTCCCAGGATCTTCATCAACGAAGATCTGACCAGGATACGGGCTGACGTGGCTAGGAGAGCCAGGATGTTGAAGAAAGACAACAGGATCATGACACTTGGTGCAGGGACGGCATTATTTTTGTCAAAAAAGGAAGTGACGTGCTTAGGGTAACCGCCCACGTGACATTGAGGCGTTAGGTGAGGGTAAATGTGTTTTCCAAGAGTGCTTCAAGATGGGAGTAGACGACAATGTCAGTAGATGGACTAGGCACATATATATACCTTTGTTACTCACTCAAACGCTATTTAAATCACAAAATCTACCAAACTTACTGTCAGTGTGTAATTTCATGTGGCCTGTGGCTGTGTCTAGTGCCTGTTCGTGTGCCACAAAACCCGGGAATATAACATGGTTGCTGTGCTTACCATGGTTTCTGCTCCCGTCCCCCACCACCCCCTCCCCCCCCCCCCCCCCCCCCCCCCCCTGCCCCCCCCCCCCCCCCCCCCACAGTTTCCTGTCTTATGAATATCCAACCTGTTCGAGCAATCCCCCCTCCCCCCCCCCTCCCCATCAAAATCAGATTATCACTGTAAAGATGTTTTTCCTGGTTCTGTGTACTCATGCTCGTATTCACTATAACAAATTGAATATGAAATGCATGCATCGTGGGCCAACTGACCAGTAGTCTGTTGACCGTGCAACATTGCAAAGGGGAAAGTTTCAGCCGCCTTTTTTGCTCCTTGCAGCCGAATGGCTTTTCGGTCCTTCCCTTACCTTGTTTTGTGTACATACGTTTTTCATTTATCTTACTATTAGACATGTGTGTAACTCACCAATATTTTGTGCAAACGTGGTGAAGTTGTTGGCGTTGTGACGGGGGCCAGGGGGTTTTTATGACCATAGTCGTAGAGAAGCATCTGGGGACAGTGTCATTCCAATCATGGCGAATTTCAGATTCCTTGTACTGCTCAGTGCAGTGACCTAAATGGGGGTTGAACTGGCATTGTACAGAGCCATGATTGGTCTGTTCTATCATGCAGCCGGGGTGTTATCCAGAAAACTGTTTTTTCTTGTCAAGGCGACCACTATTCCGTATTGTTTCTGCTTGTTATGCCAGGAGAGATGAACACTTGACTATGTCTTTTTTGCTGTTTTTCTTTTCAGTGCATTTAAATGTTGACGTGTTCTCACCACCTGCCAAACAAAACCCACCTAAAACCGGTTCATTTAATCATCTGTCAACTAACTGTAGCAATCTGACTTTTCTCTAAATTTCACAATTCTTTACTTATGAAATCAGGCGATATCGAAAGTAACCCTGGTCCAATTGAACGTGGAGAACTCTGTGTCATGCACGTTAATACCCGTAAGTTTAAAAGTAAAATCGACCTGCTTGAAGCTGAATCGCATCAATTTGATATATAACTATATCTGAAAGTTGGCTACACCACTGGATTCCAACAACTCGTTACTTCTTAAAAACTTCACCTCCTGTCCGTTTAGACAGAGCGAACGACCTCATGGTGGTGTGGCTATCTACCTGAAAGACAGCCTTCATTGTAAACACGACCCGACTTACAAGTTAACGACCTGGAAGCAGTTTGGTAGAAAACAAATTAATCAGGAGAGTTTACTTATTGGATATTTTATCGTCACCTAATGTACGCGTTAATTACTGGGACTTAATAAATGATAGTATTAATAAAGCAGACAGAACGATGACGAATTTATTTTTAGGTGATTTCAATGTTGACTATTTAACTAATCCAACCAAACACCTCAGTGATATTCTAAACCATTATCAATTAAAACAAGTAGTTGATTCCCCACAAGGTAACAGCTACATCAAGTACTTGCCTTGATCTGGTCATCACTCAGAGTCCCACATATCAAATCAGTTGACGTTCGTCAGGCCTTTCCTTTCTTTGCCAG
>CM031610.1:6425788-6450788 GCA_018398815.1 Conus ventricosus
AAATTTCTGAAATCTTGTCCAATGCTACTACAGGATTTGGTCGATGCCGAGAGGTATACATGATCGATGAACAACACATGTGAGAGTGATGTCAAGAATCACAGTTTCCCATCCCTGAAGCTCGAACAAATCCTGTGAAACCCCGACCTTCGCAAATCTGCGTGGATTCAGTCAACCGTGTGGACACGAACCCAGAGATCTTCCATCCTCAGCGCAGTACGATCAAACAACATCTAAATACACAATTCGCGCGGATTTACGATGAATCTATGCCAATTAATGGTCCCTTTTCGGCGACAACACTGAAAACGTGATTGAGACAGCGACAGTGCCCGTTTCTCTCAGACTGATGGATATTTTCGATTTGAAGCCTGGGAGTGATGAGGAGGCAGGTCCCGAAAGTGCAATACCCCTGAAGATATTCTTTTTGTTTATTTGTTTTATAGCAGGTCTGAATGCTGCTAGAAACGTCATCACTGTAAAAATCCCAAATGCGAGAGACACAAGAACCCCAGTACTCAGTAACAGGAGAGGTAAGCGATTTTCCTTCAGCATTTTCCATCTGACCCAATCGTTTGAGGCATAAATTGCTAGTTTTTTGCTAGCAAGTTGGGTTTTTTTCTCTCGCTTGAATGGCCATGGATACATTTGACTCTGACAGTTTACAAATGATTGAAGTAGCAAAGATGGTTTTGGTTTGCTCAGACGTGGAACTGACTATCCTGTCCTATAATAAAATAGAAGCTGTAAGCCCAAATAATCGCCAATCATTGATCTGAAATTTGGGAAAAAAAGGCTTTAAAGCAAGTGTCTCACAACGTAATCAGAATGTTAATGAAATGCTTTCCCATCATTTACTGAACACAAAAATAATCCCGTCGTGTGATTCTAAATCTAAGCCGACTGAATTCACAAGTCATTTACCAGCATCTTTAAATGGACATAGGCAACACAGCACTAACTATAATCAAGAAGAACTGCTTTTTGACATACATTGAATTCAAGGATGTTTATTATCCAGTGCCCATTTACAATGAACTGAAGATATTGAGATTTGTATGAAGAGGCAAATGTTTTAGAGTATAATTTCCTGCCAAACAAATTAGTGCCAGCCATTTCTGGTTCATTCCCACTTTTGAAACCAAAGTCAGACAACAACATCTATTATTTAGATGATTCATTATTGCAGGAGCCACCAAGAAGGCCTACAGAAAAATGTTGGCATCAGTTTTCTAACCACAAGAATTAAGTCCTTTGATGTAATGAATTGGCTGGTGATATGAAGTGGGTCTGACCTAAAAAAGAGGACAAGCTTCTGACTGGTACGATAAAACTTGCACTGAAAAACAGTTCAACATCAGGAAATTTGGCTCAGTAATAGCTAAGATAGGCGGGTTTTCCAGTCGCAAAAGGTGGCACGGGCATATCCCCACTGTGAAAATGAAAAAAAGCAGTCTGAAATAAAAGTGGGGAATTTCGACCAGTTTGTGCGTTATCCCCGGCTTGTTGTGATGAGTCATGGGGTTGATGAGATGTGGGCAGACGAATGACATTGTGGGGGTGAACCTATCTTTGGGGATCAAACAGACGCCAGCCTTACGGGAAAGGGGACGCCTCTTTTGAAAGGAGTCATTAGGAGGAGGGTAGCTGGTATGTGAAAGTTTTCCACATAACCTATTAAAAGAAAAGCTGTGTTTTTTGGGCGAAAAACGCCCTTCTCCCAGGGATGAGAGACGAATGTACAGATCACACTACAGCATGGGGGAAAAACCTTAAAGGATCGAGCCATTCGTTCAGCATGACGTCGGCATTCACTGTTGGTTATGGGTGTCAAAATGCTTCGGGTGCAGCCCATATTAAGAGTCTGAACACGAAGCCGGAATGGATATGTAAATTTTGGTTTCAGGGGGGAAAAAATGAAATTCACCGCAGGTCGATTTGAATGAAATTCCTTTTAGGGTGGAAATGAATGAAATACCTTCAGGTGGACGAATGAAATCTTTTCGTGTGGAAAGGGAAATGAAATATCCTTTCAGGGTGGAAATTGAATGCTTTATAAAGCCGCTTTTAAATAATGGAAGTAATACCTGAAATGAAGAAATTTGCTTCGTCATAACTTGGCGATTCGGTTTTGAAGCCTGTGTTTTCAGGGGCTGCCGTGAAAAGATCAAAACCTTTATATTTCCTTCTTTCTGTGTCATAAAACGGGACGTTCAGATCTAAACTTTATATTTTCCCTTCTTTCTGTGTCATAAAAGGACTGTTCAGATCTAAACCTTATACTTTCCTTCTTTCTGTGTCATCAATGGATGTTCAGATCTAAACCTTTTACTTTCCCTTCTTTCTGTGTCATCAATGGACTGTTCAGAATAAACCCTTTATACTTTCCTTCTTTCTGTGTATCAAACTGGACTGTCAGAAATGAACCTTTATACTTTCCCTTCTTTCTGTGTCATCAACTGGATTTTCAGATCTAAACCTTTATACTTTCCCCTTTCTGTGTCATCAAATGGACTGTTCAGACTAAACTTTATACTTTCCTTCTTTCTGTGTCATAGTGGACTGTTCAGAAAGGAACTTTATACTTTCCTTCTTTCTGTGTCATCAGCTGGACTTTTTCAGATCTAAACTTTATATTTTCCCCTTCTTTCTGTGTCATAAACTGGACTGTTCAGAAATGAACTTTTACTTTCCTTTTTCTGTGTCATAAACTGGACTGTTCAGAAATTAACCTTTATATTCATCTTTCTTTTGTCATCAATGGACTGTTCAGAAGGAACCTTTATCTTCCCTTTTTCTGTGTCTCAGCGGGACTGTTCAGATCTAAAACCTTTTAACTTTCCTTCTTTCTGTGTATCAGCTGGACTGTTCAGATCTAAAAACCTTTATACTTCCTTCTTTGTGTCATCAACTGGATGTTCAGAAATGAACCTTTATATTTCCCTTCTTTCTGTGTCATCAATGGACTGTTCAGATTAAATTTATACTTTCCTTCTTTCTGTGTCTTTCAACTGGACTGTTCAGATCTAAACCTTTATACTTTCCTTCTTTCTGTGTCATCAATGGATTTTCAGAATAAACCCTTTATACTTTCCTTCTTTCTGTGTCATCAACTGGACTGTTCAGAAAGGAAAATTTATACTTTCCGTCTTTCTGTGTATCAACTGGACTGTTCAGATCTAAACTTTATACTTTCCTTCTTTCTGTGTCTCAATGGATGTTCAGATCTAAACCTTTATACTTTCCTTCTTTCTGTGTCATCACTGGACTGTTCAGAAAGGAACCTTTATATTTTTCCCCTTCTTTCTGTGTATCAGCTGGCTGTTCAGATCAAAACCCTTTATACTTTCCTTTTTTTCTGTGTCATCAACTGGAATGTTCAGAATGAACCTTTATACTTTCTTTTCTGTGTCATCAACTGGACTTTTCAGAAAGGAACCTTTATACTTTCCCTTTTTTCTGTGTCATCAGCTGGACTGTTCGATCTAAAAACTTTATACTTTCCCTTTTTCTGTGTCATCAGTGGACTGTTAAAATCTAAACCTTTATACTTCCCTTCTTTCTTTTGTCATCAACTGGATGTTCAGAATGAACTTTATACTTTCCCTTCTTTCTGTGTATCAATGGACTGTTCAGATTAACTTTATACTTCCCTTCTTTCTGTGTCATCAACTGGACTGTTCAGATCTAAACCTTTATATTTTCCCCTTCTTTTGTGTCATAAAACTGGGACTGTTCAGATTAACCTTTATACTTTCCTTCTTTCTGTGTCATCACTGGATGTTCAGAAAGGACCTTTATATTTTCCCCGTCTTTCGTGTCATAAACGGGACTGTTCGATCTAAACCTTATATACTTTCCTTCTTTCTGTGTCATCAATGGACTGTTCAGATCTAAACCTTTATACTTTCCCCTTCTTTTGTGTCCCTGGACTGTTCAGAAAGGAACTTTTTTACTTTCTTCTTTGTGTTCGCTGGACTGTTCGATCAAAACTTTATATTCCTTTTTCTGTGTATCATGGATGTTTAGAATGACTTTTAATTTCCTTTTTCGTGTCCAATGATGTTCAGAATGAACTTTATACTTTCCTTCTTTCTGTGTCATCAACTGGACTGTTCAGAAGGGAACCCTTTATACTTTCCTTCTTTCTGTGTCATCAGCTGGACTGTTCAGATCTAAAACCTTATACTTTCCTTCTTTCTGTGTCATCAGCTGGACTTTTTAGATCTATACCTTTATACTTCCCTTCTTTCTGTGTCATCAATGGATGTTCGAAATGAACCTTTATACTTTCCTTCTTTCTGTGTCATAAACTGGACTGTTAAAATTAAACTTTTACTTTCCCTTTTTTCTGTGTATCAACTGGACTGTTCGATCTAAACCTTTAAAACTTTCCCTTTTTTCTGTGTCATCAATGGACTGTTAGATCAAAAACCCTTTTATACTTTCCTTCTTTCTGTGTCATCAATGGACTGTTCAGAAAGGGAAACCTTTAATTTTTCCCTTCTTCTGTGTCATCAACTGGACTGTTCAGATCTAAACCTTTATACTTTCCTTCTTTCTGTGTCATCAACTGGATGTTCAGATCTAAACTTTTATACTTTCCCTTCTTTCTGTGTCATCAACTGGACTGTTCAGATCTAAACCTTTATACTTTCCCTTTTTCTGTGTCGATTCACGCAATTGACCGTCGCATTCACTGTTGGTTATGGTTGTCAGAAATGACGTCGGGGTGAGCCATTTTCCCAAGAGTCATGAACACGAAGCAGACGGAATGGATATGTAAATGTTTGGATTCAGGGTGGAACTAGAATGAATATCCCCGCAGGGTCGAAATTGAATAAAATTCTTTTGGGGGGTGGAAATGAATGAAATACCATTCAGGGTGGAGAAGAATGAAATCCCCTTTCAGTGTGGAAATGGAATGAATACCCTTTTCAGGGTGGAAATAAATGCAATCTCCACTAAAGCCGCTTTTAAATAACTGGAAGTAATACCTGAAATGAAGTATTTGTTTCCCAGGATCAATAAACGAATGGAGCGATTCGGTTTTGAAGCCTGGCTGTTTTCAGCTGCGTGCAAAGTTCTAACTTTAATACTTTCCTTCTTTCTGTGTCTTCAACTGGACTGTTCAGATCTAAACCTTTATACTTTTTTCTTTTGTGTCATCAATGGATGTTCAGATCTAAACCTTTATATTTCCCTTCTTTCTGTGTATAACTGGACTGTTAGTTTCAAAACCTTTATACTTTCCTTCTTTCTGTGTATCAACTGGACTGTTCAGAATGAACTTTATACTTTCCTTCTTTCTGTGTCATCAACTGGACTGTTCAAAAATGAACCTTTATACTTTCCTTTTTCTGTGTCATCAATGGACTGTTCAGATCTAAACCTTTATACTTTCCTTCTTTCTGTGTCATCAACTGGACTGTTCGATCTAAACCTTTATACTTTCCTTCTTTCTGTGTATCAGCTGGTTTGTTCAGAAAGGAACCTTTATATTTTCCCCTTCTTTCTGTGTCATCAGTGGACTGTTAAGATCAAAACCTTTATACTTTCCCTTCTTTCGTGTCATAAACTGGACTGTTCAGAAATGAACCTTTATATTTCCCCTTCTTTCTGTGTATCAACGGGGACTGTTCGAATGAACCTTTATACTTTCCTTCTTTCTGTGTCATCAACTGGGCGTTCAGAAAGGAACCTTTTTTACTTTCCTTTTTTCTGTGTCATCAGCTGGGATGTTCAGATCTAAAACCTTTATACTTCCCTTCTTTCTGTGTCATCAGCTGGACTGTTCAGATCTAAACCTTTATACTTCCCTTCTTTCTGTGTCATCAACTGGACGTTCAGAAATGAACTTTATACTTTCCTTTTTCTGTGTCATCAACGGGGATGTTCAGATCTAAAACCTTTATACTTTCCCTTCTTTCTGTGTCATCAACTGGACTGTTCGATCTAAACCTTTATACTTTCTTCTTTCTGTGTCATCAACTGGACTGTTCAGATCTAAACCCTTTATACTTTCCCTTTCTTTCTGTGTCATCAATGGATGTTCAGAAAGGGAAACCCTTTAATTTTCCCCGTCTTTGTGTCATCAACGGACTGTTCAGATCTAAACTTTATACTTTCCTTCTTTCTGTGTCATCAATGGACTGTTCAGATCTAAACCTTTATACTTTCCCTTCTTTCTGTGTCATCAGCTGGACTGTTCAGAAAGGAACCTTTATCTTTCCCTTTTTCTGTGTAACAGCTGGATGTTCAGTTTAAAACCCTTTATACTTTCCCTTCTTTCTGTGTCATCAATGGAATGTTCAAAAATGAACTTTATACTTTCTTCTTTCTGTGTTCATCAACTGGACTGTTCAGAAATGAACCTTTATACTTTCCCTTCTTTCTGTGTCATCAACTGGACTGTTCAGAAAGGAACTTTTACTTTCCTTCTTTCTGTGTCATCAGTGGATGTTCAGTTTAAAAACCCTTTTATACTTTCCCTTCTTTCTGTGTCATCAGCTGGACTGTTCAGATCAAAAACCTTTTACTTCCCTTTTTCTGTGTCATCAACGGATGTTCAGAAAGGAACCTTTATACTTTCCTTCTTTCTGTGCTCATCAACGGGACTGTTCAGATTAAAACCTTTATACTTTCCTCTTTTCTGTGTCATCAATGGATGTTCAGATCTAAACCTTTATACTTTCCTTCTTTCTGGGGTCATCAACGGGACTGTTCAGTCTAAACCTTTATACTTTCCTTCTTTCTGTGTCATCAACTGGACTGTTCAGAAGGAACCTTTATACTTTCCTTCTTTCTGTGTCATCAACTGGCTGTTCAGATCTAAACCTTTATACTTTCCCTTCTTTCTGTGTCATCAACTGGACTGTTCAGATCTAAACTTTTACTTTTTCTTTTGTGTCATCAGCTGGACTGTTCAGATCTAAACTTTTACTTTCCCTTCTTTCTGTGTCATCAACTGGACTGTTCAGATCAAAACCCTTTTATACTTCCTTCTTTCTGTGTCATAATGGACTGTTCAGATCAAAACCCTTTATACTTTCCCTTCTTTTGTGTCTTAACTGGATGTTCAGATCTAAACTTTATATTTCCCTTTTTTCTGTTTTAAACAACTGGACTGTTCAGAAATGAACCTTTATATTTCCCCCTTTTTCTGTGCATCAAGGGACTGTTCAGAAATAAACCTTTAAAACTTTCCTTCTTTCTGTGTCATCAGCTGGACCTGTTCAGAATGAACGTTTATATTTTCCCCTTCTTTCTGTGTCATCAACTGGACTGTTCAGAGATAAACCCTTTTTATACTTTCCCTCTTTCTGTGTCATCAATGGATGTTCAGAAATAAACCCTTTATATTTCCTTCTTTCTGGTCTCAGCTGGACTGTTCAGAAATGAACCTTTTACTTTCCCTTCTTCTGTGTCATATGGGATGTTCAGAAATGAACTTTATACTTTCCATTCTTTCTGTGTCATCGGGGTGGACTGTTCAGAATGAACCTTTATATTTTCCCCTTTTTTCTGTGTCATCAGCTGGACTGTTCAGAAATGAACCTTTATACTTTCCTTCTTTCTGTGTCATCAACTGGACTGTTCAGATCTAAACCTTTATACTTTCCCTTCTTTCTGTGTCATCAACTGGACTGTTCAGATCTAAACCTTTATACTTTCCCTTTTTTTCTGTGTCATAACTGGACTGTTTCAGATCTAAACCTTTATCCCTTTCCCTTCTTTCTGTGTCATCAACTGGATGTTCAGATCTAAACCTTTATACTTTCCCTTCTTTCTGTGTATCAATGGATGTTCAGATCTAAACCTTTATATTTCCCCTCTTTCTGTGTCATCGGGGACTGTTCAGTCAAAACCTTTATACTTTCCTTCTTTCTGTGTCATCAACTGGACTGTTCAGATCTAAACCTTTATATTTCCCTTCTTTCTGTTGTCATCAACTGGACTGTTCAGATCTAAACCTTTATATTTTCCTTCTTTCTGTGTCATCAATGGACTGTTCAGATCTAAACCTTTTACTTTCCTTTTTTCTGTGTCATCAGCTGGACTGTTCAGATCTAAACCTTTATACTTTCCTTCTTTCTGTGTCATCAGTGGACTGTTCGGGAAATGAACTTTATACTTTCCCTTCTTTCTGTGTCATCAACTGGATGTTCAGAAATGCCCGCTAGAACAAGCAGCAGAAATGTGGTGTTCCAGATTCCCAACTCAGTCCTGGTCCCCTGTGGTGTATCGTCCCCCGCGCAGCTCCCAATCCCACCCCACCCTTCTTGCAAAATTTCCTTAAATCGTTGGAGGCCCTTCATCTCCCCAGTCACCTATATACTGTACATCCCCTCTGGAATGGCACTTGAATCTCTTTGGGTTTTCAAAGTCACGGAAATGGTTTTGAAAATCCGGCTGAACCAGAGATGCGCAGACTAGTATTAAATTCGTGGAGGCCCAATACTCCGAAAGCAAAAATATATCACAGACCTGGTAACATTCATGTTTCCAATGTTTGACAAATTTTTATATTGCTGGCACCAGTTGCTCTCGCGCGCGTGCGCACACGCGCCGCGAAACACACACACACCAACACACACACACAACACACACCACACACACACACACCCCCACGCATTAACTTCCGTGTCTTCGTTGGAAAGACATTTTCCACAGAAGAGAGCGTCACCCAACCTCAAAAATGGACGTCTTCCAACACTTTATCATTGTGATTGTTTTTGTCTCACAGGAGTTACATCTTTCCCCACGCAAAGATCATTGTGATTGTGTTGTCACTAATGGGACGTCATATCTTCAACACCATGATCATAGTAATAGCGTTTTCTCCACAAGAATGTCACTTTTCCCCGTACATGATCACAGTAACTGTGTTGTTCTTCCAGGAATTTTAAGTCTTCCGCACAAATGATATAGCGATTGAGTTGTCTCTAACAGGACGTCATCTTCCACACACATGATCATTGTGATTGTGTTGTGGCTAAAAGGACGTCCGTCTTCCCCAAAACATGATCATTGTAATTGTATTGGGCTAACGGACGTACGTCTTCCACTCTATGTCTTGTGATTGTGTTGTGGCTAACAGGACGTCCGTCTTCCAAAATCATGTCATTGTGATTGTGTTGTGGCTACAGGACTCACGTCGTCCACGCACATTGCTGAGTGCTGCTCTTCACAAACACGGAAACCTGCCTGCCAGTTTCATCAGCTGCAATGAAATCAGATCATGGGTTTGTTTAAGGCTGTGCGAATGAACAGCTAGTTTGTTCCTTGTGAAACTGAAATTTGTTTTGAAGACAACAGGAACACGGATCTTTCTTTCTCTGAAAAGTTGATGATTGTTTTAGGCTTCGATCAGTGAGCGCGTTTTAACTTTTTTTTTTGCGTACGCAAGCTGATACCCTGCGGACACTCCCTGTATGCCAGGCATGGGTTTTGTGTGTTGACCTTTTTATCCCGCCATTAAGGAGCAACTCCCTCTTCGGGGAAGGTTTCTGCACAAACGAATTTGTTTTGATGCCGCAGAAACAACAACACGCTTTGCTTTCACTACTGATTTGACTTTTTTTTGTGGCCAAATAAGACACGCTGTTCTCCTTATAGACGACAATATTTTTAACGGCAGTGTGATCAATGGGAAATTTTTTGTTTGAACATAACATGATGAATATGCTTTGATATCGCTGAATGAACACAAAACCTTGCTTCTGCAATGAATTTGACAACTTTGTTTTGATAACGTCAACAGTCAGTAGAACTCACTGTTTCCTTAACGAAGATGAAGGCTTTTTTTCTGGTGCAGCTGAATGAAGAAGACACATTTTCCCTTGTCTGTGAATCAGTATGAACAGTTGCTTCTGGACGACATTTGACAAGTTTGTTTTAGTCACATGCAAGAATCAACTGCTTTCCTGACAAGATCAGGCTTTTTGTTTGGCAGCAGCTGGAATAACGAATACATTTGTTTTGCTGAAACAAGATACATGGCTTTGTTTTTACTGTGTGTGTCAACTCACAGAACACTTTGTTTCCCTGCATGAATGGTCATATTTTGACAGCAGTGCAAAGCAGCGAACTCAGTTTCTTGATGAAAGATTGTTGGTTTTTAATTTTGAACAATGCAGTACAAATCAACCGACTCGTCTTCTTTACTACTGAAGATTGTGGCTTTATTTTGACAGCAGTACAAATCAACACGACTCTCTGTCTCTTTACTGAAAATTGTGGCTTTATTTTGACAGCAGTACAAATCAACACGACTCTCTGTCTCTTTACTGAAAATTGTGGCTTTATTTTGACAGCAGTACAAATCAACACGACTCTCTGTCTCTTTACTGAAAATTGTGGCTTTATTTTGACAGCAGTACAAATCAACACGACTCTCTGTCTCTTTACTGAAGATTGTGGCTTTATTTTGACAGCAGTACAAATCAACACGACTCTCTGTCTCTTTACTGAAGATTGTGGCTTTATTTTGACAGCAGTACAAATCAACACGACTCTCTGTCTCTTTACTGAAGATTGTGGCTTTATTTTGACAGCAGTACAAATCAACACGACTCTCTGTCTATTTACTGAAGATTGTGGCTTTATTTTGACAGCAGTACAAATCAACACGACTCTCTGTCTCTTTACTGAAGATTGTGGCTTTATTTTGACAGCAGTACAAATCAACACGACTCTCTGTCTCTTTACTGAAGATTGTGGCTTTATTTTGACAGCAGTACAAATCAACACGACTCTCTGTCTCTTTACTGAAGATTGTGGCTTTATTTTGACAGCAGTACAAATCAACACGACTCTCTGTCTCTTTACTGAAGATTGTGGCTTTATTTTGACAGCAGTACAAATCAACACGACTCTCTGTCTCTTTACTGAAGATTGTGGCTTTATTTTGACAGCAGTACAAATCAACACGACTCTCTGTCTCTTTACTGAAGATTGTGGCTTTATTTTGACAGCAGTACAAATCAACACCACTCTCTGTCTCTTTACTGAAGATTGTGGCTTTATTTTGACAGCAGTACAAATCAACACCACTCTCTGTCTCTTTACTGAAGATTGTGGCTTTATTTTGACAGCAGTACAAATCAACACAACTCTCTGTCTCTTTACTGAAGATTGTGGCTTTACTTTGACAGCAGTACAAATCAACACGACTCTCTGTCTCTTTACTGAAGATTGTGGCTTTATTTTGACAGCAGTACAAATCAACACGACTCTCTGTCTCTTTACTGAAGATTGTGGCTTTATTTTGACAGCAGATAAATCAACACGACTCTCTGTCTCTTTACTGAAGATTGTGGCTTTATTTTGACAGCAGTACAAATCAACACGACCCTCTGTCTCTTTACTGAAGATTGTGACTTTATTTTGACAGCAGTACAAATCAACACGACCTCTGTCTCTTTACTGAAATTGTGACTTTATTTTGACAGCAGTACAAATCAACACGACTCTCTGTCTATTTACTGAAGATTGTGGCTTTATTTTGACAGCAGTATCCAAATCGAAACAACGATCTCTCTGTCTCTTTACTGAAGATTGTGGCTTTATTTTGACAGCAGTACAAATCAACTCGACTCTCTGTCTCTTTACTGAAGATTATGGCTTTATTTTGACAGCAGTACAAATCAACACGACTCTCTGTCTCTTTACTGAAGATTGTGGCTTTATTTTGACAGCAGTACAAATCAACACGACTCTCTGTCTCTTTACTGAAGATTGTGGCTTTATTTTGACAGCAGTACAAATCAACACGACTCTCTGTCTCTTTACTGAAGATTGTGGCTTTATTTTTTGACAGCAGTACAAATCAACACGACTCTCTGTCTCTTTACTGAAGATTGTGGCTTTATTTTGACAGCAGTACAAATCAACACGACTCTCTGTCTCTTTACTGAAGATTGTGGCTTTATTTTGACAGCAGTACAAATCAACACGACTCTCTGTCTCTTTACTGAAGATTGTGGCTTTATTTTGACAGCAGTACAAATCAACACGACTCTCTGTCTCTTTACTGAAGATTGTGGCTTTATTTTGACAGCAGTACAAATCAACACGACTCTCTGTCTCTTTACTGAAGATTGTGGCTTTATTTTGACAGCAGTACAAATCAACACGACTCTCTGTCTCTTTACTGAAGATTGTGGCTTTATTTTGACAGCAGTACAAATCAACACGACTCTCTGTCTCTTTACTGAAGATTGTGGCTTTATTTTGACAGCAGTACAAATCAACACGACTCTCTGTCTCTTTACTGAAAATTGTGGCTTTATTTTGACAGCAGTACAAATCAACACGACTCTCTGTCTCTTTACTGAGGATTGTGGCTTTATTTTGACAGCAGTACAAATCAACACGACTCTCTGTCTCTTTACTGAAGATTGTGGCTTTATTTTGACAGCAGTACAAATCAACACGACTCTCTGTCTCTTTACTGAAGATTGTGGCTTTATTTTGACAGCAGTACAAATCAACACGACTCTCTGTCTCTTTACTGAAGATTGTGGCTTTATTTTGACAGCAGTACAAATCAACACGACTCTCTGTCTCTTTACTGAAGATTGTGGCTTTTGATCTGGCAGCAATAAAAACCAAGAGGACGCTTCTCCTTAATGACTATGATGGCTTTGCTTTGATGGCACAAGATTGAACACTTTTGTCTCCTCCATAAATGTCATAGCATTGTTTTCATGGCAGTAGAAATCAGTAAGACTCTGAAGAAGAAGAACAAGATGGCGGATAGCTGAACAGAGTCAAGCCTGAACTCCCACTTCTTTGTCATGTCAAGGCGCTTGTGCAGTGTTCTACTTTGTGTATTGTAACCAGCGTTTATCGGATGGATTCTTGTGACTGTACACCTCGGTTTTAGTCGGATGTACGTCCTAGGTGACTGTTAAATGCATATTTCTTCCTTGAGTGTGTTCTTCTTGGATACAGGCACCTGACAATCTATTCTTCGAATCGTTTACATAAATGTGTTCAGTACGCAGATTCATGACAGTGTTGGTCGATTTACGTTGCCACAGCATTGAAGCAAAAAGCAAGTAAAAGCACGCGCCTGTGCCTCACCCGTGTGTGAATCTCGTGCTTGTAAACACGATGCTACCCGTTCGTCAACGTCAGTGGTTCAAGTAAAACGTGTTGAAAACGTGTTTGTGGAACTGTGTACAACTGTGTACAACATCGTCCGCCGAGCCCAGCAAGTTTGTTCCCTTGCAGTGCCACGTGTTACACATGTCCAGTGACAACAGCAAGCGTCCGGCTTCATCCCCTCCGAGTGACGACTCTGAGGGAAAGAGGCCGTGTGTAGGGGACGTTAGTTTTGTTGAGTCTGATGGTGATAGTACCATCATTGATCCTAACTTCCTGTCCAGCACTCTCATGGATCCTTCTCATCGGGACATCTCCACCCATACCACCATGTCGTCCACCAGAACTATCAGGGAGGAAGTGAAGGCGGCTATGGTCGACCCGATGGTTCTGGAACTGCTGTCGAAAGCCGTGGCTGCTCAGGTCACACACGAGCTGCGACAAGAAATAATCGGACTAAGAGAGAAGCTGGAGGTCAAAGACAAAGAGATCAGGCAGCTGCAGGAGCAGGTGGACGACCTGGAACAGTACGGACGGCGCAATAACGTCCGTATTAGTTCTATACCGGAGACTGTTGGTGAAGACACAGACGTCATCGTGCAGACCGTGGCCAAGGCTGTTGGTGTGGACATTCCCGTTCACGCCATCGACAGGAGTCATCGGGTGGGTCGTCCGAGCGTCCAGGGCTTGCAGTCTAGAGCGGTGTTGGTGAAGTTCACGTCACACAGGTGGAAGCAGGCCCTGATGAAAGCCCGCAGCGGCCTGAGCAAGGCTGACCCCGGTAAGATGTTCCCTGCTCTGCAGTGGCCGTCTGTACGTCCTGCGGGGTCTCAGGGGTCTCAGACTCCAACCGGTCGCTCCACTCCTCCCAGGATCTTCATCAACGAAGATCTGACCAGGATACGGGCTGACGTGGCTAGGAGAGCCAGGATGTTGAAGAAAGACAACAGGATCAGTGACACTTGGTGCAGGGACGGCATTATTTTTGTCAAAAAAGGAAGTGACGTGCTTAGGGTAACCCGCCCACGTGACATTGAGGCGTTAGGATGAGGGTAAATGTGCTTTCCAAGAGTGCTTCAAGATGGGAGTAGACGACAATGTCAGTAGATGGACTAGGCACATATATATACCTTTGTTACTCACTCAAAACGCTATTTAAATAATAAAATCTACCTACTTACTGTCAGTGTGTAATTTCATGTGGCCTGTGGCTGTGTCTAGTGCCTGTTCGTGTGCCACAGAACCGAATATAACATGGTTGCGGTGCTTACCATGGTTTCTGCTCCCGTCCGTCCACCATTCCCCCTCCCCTCCCCCCCCCCATGCCCCCCCCCTGCCCCCCCCCCCCCCCCCCACAACAGTTTCCTGTCTTATGAATATCCAACCTGTTCGAGCAATTCCCCCTCCCCCCCCTCCCTCCCCCCCTCTCCCCCCCTCCCCCCATCAAAATCAGATTATCACTGTAAAGATGTTTTCCTGGTTCTGTGTACTCATGCTCGTATTCACTATAACAATTGATATGAATGCATGCATCGTGGGCCAACTGACCAGTAGTCTGTTGACCGTGCAACATTGCGAAGGGAGTTCAGCCCGCCTTTTTTGCTCCTTGCAGCCGAATGGTCGTTTCGGTCCTTCTCCTTACCTTGTTTTGTGTACATACGTTTTTCATTTATCTTACTATTAGACATGTGTGTAACTCACCAATATTTTGTGCAAACGTGGTGAATGTTGTTGGCGTTGTGACGGGGGCCAGGGGGGTTTTCATGACCATAGTCGTAGAGAAGCATCCGGGGACCAGTGTCCTTCCAATCATGGCGAATTTCAGATTCCTTGTACTGCTCAGTGCAGTGACCTAAATGGGGGTTGAACTGGCATTGTACAGAGCCATGATTGGTCTGTTCTATCATGCAGCCGGGATGTTATCCAGAAAACTGTTTTTCTTGTCAAGGCGACCACTATTCCGTATTTTCTGCTTGTTTATGCCAGGAGAGATGAACACATGACTATGTCTTTTTTGCTGTTTTTCTTTTCAGTGCATTTAAATGTTGACGTGTTCTCACCACCTGCCAAACAAAACCCACCTAAAACCGGTTCATTTAATCATCTGTCAACTAACTGTAGCAATCTGACTTTCTCTAAATTTCACAATTCTTTACTTATGAAATCAGCGATATCGAAAGTAACCCTGGTCCAATTGAACGTGGAGAACTCTGTGTCATGCACGTTAATACCCGTAGTTTAAAAAGTAAAATCGACCTGCTTGAAGCTGAATCGCATCAATTTGATATTATAACTATATCTGAAAGTTGGCTATCACCACTGGATTCCAACAACTCGTTACTTCTTAAAAACTTTCACCCTCCTGTCCGTTTAGACAGAGCGAACGACCCTCATGGTGGTGTGGCTATCTACCTGAAAGACAGCCTTCATTGTAAACCACGACCCGACTTACAAGTTAACGACCTGGAAGCAGTTTGGGTAGAAACCAAAATTAATCAGGAGAGTTTACTTATTGGATCATTTTATCGTCCACCTAATGTACGCGTTAATTACTGGGACTTAATAAATGATAGTATAAATAAAGCAGACAGAACGATGACGAAATTTATTATCTTAGGTGATTTCAATGTTGACTATTTAACTAATCCAACCAAACACCTCAGTGATATTCTAAACCATTATCAATTAAAACAAGTAGTTGATTCCCCCACAAGAGTAACAGCTACATCAAGCACTTGCCTTGATCTGGTCATCACTCAGAGTCCTGACATAATCAAATCAGTTGACGTTCTGCCTCCTTTCTGCAGTGACCATAGTGTTCCATGTGTCATTCTTAAGCCACTTGCGTATAAATACAGTACTTTCCAAAGGACGATTTTCAATTATAACCAGTTAGACAACGTAAAATTTTGTGAGTTACTGTCCAACGAAAACTGGAACAGTATATTCGCAGATAACACAGTAGATAAAGCATGCGAAATTTTCACTTTAAGATTTATGTCAATAGCAAAACAGTGTATGCCGTCTAAGACAGTAACAATTAGGCCTAAAGATGCCCCGTGGTTCAATAATGAATTAAAAAGACTGATCAAGAAAAGAAATAAACTGCACAGAAAAGCTAAACAAACAAATCTACCGACTGACTGGGAACATTTTCGTAATGCGAGGAACCAAGTAGTTGACAAAGTTAGGTTAAGGAAATTAGAGTACTACAACGTATTAAACCACCTAGTTATAGATCCCCATAAGTTTGGTCAGAGGGACTGGTGGAAAATTGTGCGACAATTTATGAATAAAAAGGGCATTAACTCGGAAAATATACCACCACTGAACGTAAACGGAAAAACGTATTATTCTAATGCAGAGAAAGCAAACATATTTAATGACTTTTTCATTAACCATTGTAAACTAGAAGGTATCAACGACCCCTTACCTGACATAGCTATCAGTGAATTAGCTGAATTAACAGAAATAACTTTGACTATCCCTGAACTTAAAAATGTTATAAAAAATCTTGATACTAGTAAAGCATCCGGTCCAGACTTAATCCATAATATATTACTGAAATCCTCAGTCGATGTTATATCTGCCCCCTTAAATGTCTTTTTCAACCGATGTCTAACTGAAGCAAAATTCCCACAGCTGTGGAAAATAGCCAATGTAACCCCAGTCCACAAAAAAGGAAATAAAGATGAATGCACCAATTACCGACCAATATCTCTCCTAAGTTGCGTGGGTAAACTCTTTGAAAGATGCGTGCATAAACATGTTTATTATTTTCTCATATCAAACAAGTTAATTTCTGAATCACAATCAGGTTTCATTCATGGTGATTCAACGACCTGCCAACTGCTCAGCATCTACGATAATTTAGTCAAAAATTATGACAAATCTATTCCAGACCAAAATGTATTTTTTGATATATCGAAAGCCTTTGACCGTGTGTGGCACAGGGGTCTCCTACTTAAACTAAACGCAATAGGAATTAGGGGTCAACTTTTACACTGGTTTGATAGTTATATTTCAGACAGATACCAGTCTGTTGTTATCGGGGGTGAACAATCCACCGTGAAAACCATTTCCCAAGGAGTACCACAAGGTTCTGTCCTTGGACCACTGTTGTTTTTAGTTTACATCAATGATATTGCTAGTAATATTGAGTCAGTTATTAAGCTATTTGCAGATGATACAAGTATATCTTTGGCTTTGGAAGATCACATCGTGAGGAAAGAAACATTACAATCCGATTTAATTAAAATAGAAACTTGGGCTAAAACATGGAAGGTTGTCTTTAATGAATCAAAGACTGAGTTACTTAATGTATTCAGAGGGAATGTAGTTTCTCATGACCTACAATTTGGAAACACAACTATGCAACAACAAACTCATCACAAACATTTAGGAGTCACGCTTCAAAATAACTGCAGGTGGGGTGAGCACATCAACAACACTGCAGCAAAGGTTCGTCTTCTAATAAACTGTCTTCGCTCTTTTAAGTACACATTGACCAGAGGGGCTCTTGAAACCATGTATAAATCATTTATCCTGCCGATATTTGATTATGCCGACATCATCTGGGATAACTGCGCAGAGTACCAATCAAATATCTTAGAAAATTTACACTTAGATGCCCTGCGCATTATCACGGGTGCTGTACGTGGAACTAGTCATAAAAAGCTGTTGGAAGAGTCAGGATTTTGTACTCTGAAAGAACGTCGTCGCAGACACAAAATAATAATGTTCCATAAGATAATTCACAATGACTGCCCTAGCTATCTCTGTGACCTAATGCCACCCTTGGTTTCTGCAGTCAATCCATATCACCTGCGAAGACCCTCGGATAGACTCATCCCTCGACACCAAACAGATATATACCACAGATCCTTTTTCCCTTCAACTGTATCCATCTGGAATACCCTCCCTACTGCTGTTCAACAAACCCAGTCTCTCAGCTACCTCAAACACTACCTTTCCTCTGCAGACACTTTTGTCCCACCTTACTACTACCACGGCAATAGAAAGGAACAAATAATTCACTGTCGACTCAGGCTTGCAATGAGTGAACTAAATTATGACCTGTACAATCGCCACATTCATAACGATCCATCATGTGCGTGTACTTATCCCCAAGAAACTGCCGAACACTTCCTCTTGTACTGCCCTTTGTACACTATACATCGAACAAACACAATGTACAGCCTTCCTAGAGAACTGATTTCTGTTCGCAATTTGTTGTTTGGTAATGGTTCTTTCAACATGGAAACTAATATTCATATTTTTGAAATTGTTCACAAATTTATTTCTCTAACAAAGCGTTTTTGATCTGTAACATAACTCCTAAGACTATTTTCAACTGCCCCTCTGGTCACATCGGGCGTACATATATAGATTTGTTGACCTGCTGTTATTGTGTCTTTCTCTTTTCTCAACGTCACTAGTCTGCATTCTTACTGGAGCCTAGTTAACATTTAGAATTGTGTCCTGACCTGTTATTGACAAGACTCATAAACTGACTGTCCCGCGAGCTGATATTGAGTCATAGAAACTGGTTGCCCTCTTTTCTGTATGGCTTGGAATACACCTCCACTTTCGTCACACTTATGTACTTTTCTATTACTTTTTCATCATTTATTTTTCACTCCTGTTGTCGGGTTCTGTTTGATTGTTTATTTATACTTGGTTTCGTTTTTTGTTTTTGTTTTTCCTGTTTAAAACTTTATATTGCAATATCAAAATGCTTTGCTGTTCAGACGTCCGTCGCAAATTCATTGTGTACATTCACTCTTAAGATAGGGCTTTATATAAGTATTTCTTGTTGCCCTGTCTCATTTACTCTTGTAACATTTGTGACAATGTTGAAATAAAATACTGTTTAAACCAAGACTCTGTTTTCCAGATGTGTTAAGTAAAAAGTATTTTGATGTCTGCAAGAGGAGACGGAATATTGTTTTTCCTTTGATGAAAATCACAGCAGACTGTACTGACTGCAGCCTGAATCAAGAAGACACTTTAATACGCTGTTCACTTCATGCACGTGGGAAGCAGAACAGCACTTGATGAATGCCAACAGTGTCAACATTGATTAACCATGACTACTTTTTGCCCATGTGTTCCTGTGTTTGTCCTTTCGTTTGTAATATGTTTCACATGCAAAATGAACGGGGGTGGTCAGTTGTGTCAGGACTGACCTAAGAAGATGGGGACTACGGAATCAAGATTCTCTGTCACAGCGCTTTAGGAAAGGGATCCATTTGATCTGAGGTCAGGAAGGGAGGCACGCTTGGAGACTAGAAAAAGAGGACGAAAGCGAATCTCTTTCTTTTGTCGTACGCAGACCTCATTAAGGTTACCCTTTAAAGCCGACACCCACATCAAAGCCGCATCCTTCAACCACGATTGAAGTGTCAGTTTCGTTCAGTCCAGTGCCTGGCTCGCCTAGGCTTTCCTTTGATGTATGTCTTGGCTTCTTTTTGTTGGCAATTTATTGCCCTAGCATTTCACCTTAATTCTTTTTTAAATCAAAAAAGCTGAAAGCGACATTTTCGTGTTGTTTTTTTTTTCCTTAAACATATAGGATGGTCAATACATGCTCTTGCTCTCCTGTCCTGGATTTGCGGCACTTTTTGCTTTAGTTGGTGAATGGTGTTAGATACTTATTTGTTCATGAAAGAAGAGAAAGTGGAAGACATGTTACCGTGCTCTGTGCCTCAGAGGGGACCATTCTGGTACCAGATGACCGGGCACGGGCATGAGAGGCATGAATTACGTCATGGCCCCCTGACCTACACAACAGCTTCGTCCCTGATTTCCACGAAGACCTTGTGCCTATTCGCCGCACGCACGTCTCCCGTGCTGTGTGGACAACACTCGGCGAAACACCTGGATCACAACCTGAGCCTACAGGAGGGAGACGTACGTTGAAAAAAGTCGGCCTTCAACTTCAAATGTCATCGTAAAACAAATAACAAAGTAGCTTAGAAATGAAATACTCTTTAGCTTTCAATACGTTTGACATTCGGTTTGGTGCTGTGGTCTTCCTTTGCCATAGAAAATGGAAGCTGTTTCGGTGTTTACGCCAGCGTCCTGATTTTCCCCGAGACATTGAGAGGACTATTATTTGTAGGTCTTGGAAACTAACGAATGTCATTTGTCTTAATGATTTGCTTTTAGGGCCGTATGTATTTGATACGTTAGAGCTACTTCAGCTTTGCTGTTTTGTGTCGACTGATTTTAATTCATCATATCTATTAATCAAAAAGCCATCACACATCCTCTGTAGATAGTTCATCCTTCCAGAGCCATGACCATCATTCAGTCTCATCATCATCTGTTAGCCTTGTCTGTTACTTTCACTGACCTCTTCATTCTCATCACATCGAAAGTGCACAAATTCTCGATTCTTTTTAATGTATAAAAAGATCTAAAACGAACGCAAAATTGGACGAAGTGAAATGTACAGTCACTTCTCGATCAGACACATTTTGTGTCAAGCCTTTAACAAGTGAGAATAACACTCACAACTACCAGACACCCCTTCACCCGCCACCTCTCCCTCCCCCTTCTCATAAACGTCTGTAATGACTAGCAACTTGAGATCTCATATATCCTAGAGCACTGAAAAAAAACAACTCAAACACCGTAAACTGTTGTTCAGTTAATCCCTTCATAAAGCGCATTAACCTATCTTGCAGAAAGGAAGGGTGAAAAAGAAAGAAAAGAGAGTTTTCTTCCGTGAAGTGATCTGAAGGAAAAGGTAAGCAAGTGACTGGCAGCAATCAGCTATTCATCCCTTTTATTACCTCATCAATCGCAAGAAAGAGGGACAACTCAGAGATTTTCCGACGTCATCTTTCCCAACGTGATTGGCATTAAGGAGCTGCGCACAATGTCCACATAGCCTGCTAGAAGTAATATGGAAGATCAAATACGTCAGAAGATCATACTTGTTTTTACAAATGTATCTATGAAATCAGTAATAGTTAATGCTTTGACATGGATTGTCAAAATGTGTATATGAAGAAAACAGTAACTGTGATGCCAAAAAAAAGCCATTTCAACAGCAGGCTGTAAGACAACAACAAAAAATGGAAAAGTTAAAAAAGGGGGATAAATACCATTTTTACAACTGTAGCCATGTACACTAAAACCTGTAAATAAGGCAGGTGACAAAAAGTATGATGGATAGGAGGACAAAGCGTACGTGTTATTTTCCAAGACAATATAAACATATGTTCCCTGCTTTCTCTCTCTGCTTTGCTTTTATTGTTGTTTTGTTCTGGTGTTGGTTTGATGTCCCCAAAAAGCACAATGTCTGCGTGCATGGACATAGGTTTAAATGGCTGATTCTAAAAACAACATATCAATTCCCAATATCACCGAACAACTATAAGCTGCAACTAACTTTTCAGCAGAATTTTCACTGTGACGGCAGTGACATATTCTTAGAAATTTTGATCTCTTTCAATGATTACACGTTCTTCGAAATTTTGATCTCTCACAATTATTTCTTTACAAACTGATGTAACATGTTGAAAAATTCTACACACACAATTGTACTCAATATTAATTAACATTCTGTCAAGATCAGACCATGTAATACCATTTTTACAATCAGAGGGGCAAACACAAATAAATGTATCAATCAGATATTGAAATAAGATAGAGCGTATTTTTGTGCTAAATACAGTAAAACGACTCGACAGTATCATTATGTCAAACAAGTAAACAGCGCTGAAGCAGCAACTACAACAGTCTCTCTCTCTTGATGTAACAATGACAGACCCGCACAAAAGTATTAGGAAAGCATGCACATTGTGCACTGTGATAGAAATGATGAAACATGGGCGCCTTTCACGTGAAATCCGAAACGGGCACACGAAACACAACAAACCGTGACCTACGTTACACGAACTATTACTTCAAATGTACGTCAGTTTGCCATGAATGTACATTTGGAGCTGAGACCAAAAAATGTGACTGAACGAAATCTCTGGAATAAACTTTCCACCGAAAGGGATAGCGTGCAGGTGTCCGTTGCACACCAGCAAGAGAGGGTGAAACTAAGCCAGGCTAGGACACTTCCGACTGCAGCTCTCATTTCACAGCAGGGAGACGGAGTGACAGAACAGACAGAAAACGGGACGGGAAAGGACAGGGCGGGAGGGAAAGTGGAATGAGATGAGGAGGGGAAATGGGAAGTGGGAACTGGGGGTGGAGAGTTGGGGGAGAAGTGAGAAAGTGGAAAGGAAAGGCGAGCTAAAACATAGAAAAACAAGAGCTCTGAATAAATAATAGGACAACACATTTTCTGAAGTGAGAACCTGCGATGTCATCTGTCACTGTAGTGCTGACTGCCTCGTGCACGTACTGCACTCGTCGTCTGTTGTAGGACCAGGAGCGGCCACAATGACGGACTTGTGGAGCGGAGATGAGAACGTGCCTATACCACCACACTTGCTTCCTTTATTTCATGTTTACTTACTGTTGTTCTTCTTCTCTTGGAACAGCCTCTAAAGTGTGACACATTTCAGGTGCAGCTTAGTGCTCACCCTCCTACACTTCTTGTTACCGGAACTGTTCCCACATGCCTCGCTTCTTCCCCACCCCATCCTGTGTCCTTGTTACCGGAACTGTTCCCACATGCCTCGCTTCTTCCCCACCCCATCCTGTGTCATTGTTACCGGAACTGTTCCCACATGCCTCGCTTCCTCCCCACCCCATCCTGTGTCCTTCATCCTGCTGTTGCGTGGATTCACTGCGTGTGAGTCAAATAGGCAAAGTGACTCTCTTCTCTGTTTCGTTTTGTTTTATTTTACGCGGTTTTGCTTTACATAGGATTTCATCTTCCGTGTCCTAAATGGGGTCTTCGGACTAGATAAAATTGAAATGTAATGTTGTTTTATGTGATGTTGGTTAAGTGTTGTTAAGTTTTCGTCCTCTCTCTCTCCCATATAGGTCGGAATGAACGGCGTGGGTTGGGTGCAGTGCCACTGAGGTGGCACAGAAGTTGGGACAGCAACAAACAAAAACAAAAAAAAGGATTACACATATCCTAAGCCCATGTCCTCTTACTTCACGATTCCTAACCCAAACAGCAATGTGGGGAAGGAAGCAAGTGTACTGGCATAGGCATGTTCTTTGGTCTGACCCGCGGGCTGGGCTTATGCGTCGGTCAGACATCTGCGAAGTCGTAGCCACGAGACCCTCTGCTTAAATTCCTCTCATCTTAGTTATAATTCGTTTATCCATCAGCTTAAAATCATGCACGGTGTGGGTCTCAAAACTTAGCGGATGTGGTGCAGCGTATATGGACTAATCCGCACGCAGTGACGCCTCCTTGATGAAACTGAACTGAACTGAACGGAAACAACATTTGTTTAATTCAGTATCAATCTTTCCTCATTCATAGCGCAGCATCATTGACCAGTATATAACATATCGTATGTATGGGCTGTATAAAAATAATAAAATAATAAAAAAGAGAGCGACCAGCATCTATGTAAATAAGCTTGTTTAGTGATTTCAACATAAATTCCGAAATGCCACACCTCACCTTTATACCCAAAAAAAATCGGTTTGAACCTCATCAGCAAACAGTTTAGCGAGTACTATTTAAGAATTGTTGGGCAAATTAATTAAATAAAGCGAATACTATTTAAGAATTGTTCCAGCATATACAATATTGCCAAGTGTCACAATGAAGCATTGCCGTGCTCTGTCCGCTAGGTCCTAGCACGCCGCTAAAACACAAGGACAAGTGGTAAAAATACTCCAATATAATCATAGCGATTCAAAAAACCATATTGCCAAACCATTGAAAACCATCTAACCTTTGCTTTTTGGCGTCCCCACATTTTCTGAATACAACAAAGTGGTTCTTTTTTCCCAAATTAGCTTGATCACGAATTAAAATCTGACTGCTGCATTGATAAAGATGATGTGACTGAGTGTGGAGGCCAGTTAGTGTTCAGAACTAAGCATGTTAAATCATGTTATGACAACGTGAGACAGCTCTGCACCATTTTTCTTCTGCTCTAGTGCTTTCAAAAACTATATCAATTATAAATAAAGAAAACAGCACTGGAGAGAGAGAGAGAGAGAGAGAGAGAGAAGAGAGAGAGAGAGAGAGAGAGAGAGAGAAGAGAGAGAGAGAGAGAGAGAGAGAGAGAGAGATTCTCTTGTTTTTGAATTTCAATGGGTATTACAAAGTTTTTACTTTTTATTCATCTTAGAAGAATTCACTACAAGTAATTTGATTCGGTTCAGGTTGATGTTCTATTTTGCTTAAAGGGTCAGAGAAAAAGACAGACAGAAGATGCAGACGGACGACAGACAGAGGTTGGGGAAAGAATGTGTGTGTGTGTGTGTGCGTGCGTGTGTGTGGGGGTTTATATGTATATAAAATTTTTATATTAATTATATATATATATATATATATAATATATTAAAATTTTATATATTTTATATATATATAATATATATATATATATTGGTGTGTGTGTGTGTGTGTGTGTTGTGTGTGTGTTGTGTGTTGTTTGTGGGGTGGGGGTTTCGGCGCGCGGAGTGCGCGCCCCATCCTGCACGTTTTCACATAAAAAGTTGTTTGTCTAACGTCTATTCATTCTGTCAAAAAACGAAAAACCACACAAAATACGAGCACAAAATAACGCTTTCGTAACTCAAAAATAAAAAAACAGCCGTTGGGTTTTCCCAGAAAAAATGTCCTTTACGTTAGACAACCACATGACAAAGCGCAGATCATTTATCTAAAAACGCCGCCCGCTTTCGTCTTTGTTTGTTTTTTTTATCTTTCTTTTCTTTCTTTCTTGCTTTTTTTCTTGTTTCATCCCTTTGGTCTATCAGTGTCTCTGCAAAACAATTAAAAAATACC
>CM031610.1:6468288-6478288 GCA_018398815.1 Conus ventricosus
GAGAGAGAGAGAGAGAGAGAGAGAGCGAAGACAACACAAAATTCGTTATTTACAGGGATAATAGATACCCACTGATGTGCTTTTTCACATCCACAGACAGACAGACAGACATAGAGTAAAGCTTAACAAAATGTTCTAAGGGTAAATAGATGACCTGGAAGCTTCTTCACCAAATTACTCTTCGTATGAAAACAAAACAAAACAAAAGCAAAAGTGGAAGGCTGTTGTCAACATGATATCAAAAGTGACGTAAGCAAAGAGAAGAAAATAAGTGAGCATGCTTGAGAAAAAGAATATACGAGACAGTATAAAAACAAACACATAAATTATTTAAATGCGGACAATCTCAAGCCTGTCCAAGATGGAGGGGGAGAAAGAGACAGAGACACAGACAGACAGACAGAGAGACCGTGAGACAGAGACACAGAGAGACGCAGAAAGTGAGACAGACTGAAGACAGAAAGATAGACGGACAGACAGATGGATGGACATACAGAAAGAAAGAAAAGAGAATTAGAGACAGAAATGGAGAAAGAGAGATACAGACAGACAGACAGACAGACAGACAGACAGACAGACAGACAGAGTCAGAGACGGTAGCGGGACGGAGGGAGGGAAAGAAGGAGAGCGAGACAGATTGAAAGACAGAGACAGAATGATGCAGGCAGAGACAGAGACAGACAGACAGATAGTCTGACATACAAACAGAAAGGGAGAGAGAGGGTAGACGCATAGAGACAGACAGACAAACAGACAGACAGGCAGGCAGGCAGAGAAGTAGAGAGAGAGGTGGAGGGACGGACGGAGTGGGAAGAGAGAGAGGGATCGGAGGGAGGGAGGGAGGGGGAGAGAGAGAGAGAGAGAGAGAGAGAGAGAGAGAGAGAGAAGAGAGAGAGAGAGAGAGAGAGAGAGAGACAGACAGACAGACAGACAGACAGACAGACGGGGGGAACTGGATGGGGGGGGGAGAGACAGACAGACAGACAGACAGAGACAGAGAGACAGACAGACAAAGACAGAGACAGATAAGACTGAGAGACATAGAGAGCAAAAAGGGGAGAGAGACAGACAGACAGGCAGACAGAGATAGAGAGAGACACAGACTGAGAAAGACAAAGACAGACATACAGAGACAGAGACAGAATGGGACAGACAGTAAGAGAATGAAAGAGACAGATATAGAGGGAGGGGTGGACAGACAGATAATCAAAACAGAGAGAGGGATGAGGCAGAGAGACAGACAGACAGACAGGCAGGCAGACAGACAACCAGACAGACTGACAGACTAAGTAACAGACAGAGAGTATGTTAGAAAGGGAGAGAGACGGAGAGGGAAGGAGACACTGACAATGACATTTTATTGAGAGAGAGAGAGAGGAGAGAGAAGAGAGAGAGAGAGAGAGAGAGAGAAGGGAGGAGAGAGAGAGAGAACAGACAGATAGAGACAGAGAGAGGTGGAGGGACGGAGATTATGAGGGAGGACGAAGAGAAAGAGAGAAGAGAGAGAGAGAGACAGAGATGGAGACAGACAAATTGACAAGAGAAACAGAGAGGGATAGAAAGGAGGAGAGGGAGGAGAAAGAGAGAGAGAGAGACAGACAGACAGTCAGATAGACAGAGACAGATAGACAGAGAGCTGGAGGGACGTAGAGAGAGAGAGAGAGAGAGAGAGAGAGAGAGGAGAGAGAGAGAGAGAGAGAGAGAGAGAGAGACAGACAGACAGACAGACAGACAGACAGACAGACAGACAAACACACACACACACACGCACCCACGTACACACGCACGCACACACACACACACACACACACAACACACACACACACGCACACACACACACACGCACCACGCACGCACGCACGCACGCACGTACGCACACTACCACACCACACACACACACACACACACACACACACACACACACACACCACACACACACACACACACACCACACACATACACGCACGCACGCACGTACGCACACTTACCACACACACACACACACACACACACACACACACACACACACACACACACAGAGTAATCAAAGATGCTTGGCGGAGGGCGAGGACGTGGACGATGGAAAGAGAGGGAAGGGAGGGAAGGAAAGGGTGGAGCAGGAGCAACCTTTGTGAAGGCAGTGGGGGCAGAACAGAAAGACATGAAGACAGCACCGCCTACATCCTCACCCACCCCATCCCAACCCACTCCTTACCTCCCCCCGTGAAGGGCTGTTGGCATGAAATCCTTTCTGTGCGGGACGTGTTGCAACATCGGAATCCACTTTGAAGGGACAGATTGGCTGAAAGTAAGCAATGGACCGATCGCAGAAATACATCAATACATCCTAAAGCAAACTGACAGAGAGAGAGATGACGAGAGAGAGAGAGGGAGGAGAAGAGAGAGAGAGAGTGAGAGAGAGAGAGAGAGGGGAGAATGAGAAGAGAGAGAGGAGAGAGAGGAGAGGGAGAGAGAGAGAGAGAGAGAGAGAGAGAGAGAGAGAGACTGTGCATGTGCGCGAGCACACAGAGGTATTCATAGAGCGAGAGGGAGAGAAACCTGGAATCGGAACAGAATCTGTGTACAACATGGCCAAAGCACAATAACAGGATGTGACAAACTCGCTCTCTCTCTCTCTTTTCTCTCTCATTCTCTCTCTCTCTCTTCTCTCTCTCTCTCTCTCTCTCTCTCTCTCTCTCTCTCTCTCTCTGTCTCTCTCTGTCTGTCTCTCTCTCTCTCTCTCTCTCTCTCTCTCCCCTCTCTCTCTCTCCTCTCTCTCTCCCCTCTCTCCAAATGTTCTGTTTGACTGTATGAACTCAAAACTTTCTACAGTGCACAAAATTACTGATCCAGAGTCAGCGATTGAATTTTGGATCCAAATTTTTACGGAAGTTTTAATACAGACCTGCTTCGTTAACGAACAATCAGAGTAAACGTATTCCCAAGCCACCATGATACACGAGAGAATTACAGGAGGCATGCTACCTTAGAGACCTTTTGCAATAGCGGAACACAGACGTGACATCAAGTTCCAAAGAGAAAAGCCAATAATGCGACATTTCCTTCATCATTGCTGTTGCAGTGTTGGCAAAAGCTTACGGTGAAAGCAAAAAGCTTCAGACTTATACTGAAGAGAAATGGATAGGAACATTACATACAAGGCTACCAAATGGGATGTAATGTTAAGACAAATTTGTTACAACCCTATCCAAATTTACCTATGTACAACATTGATGATTTGTAGAAAATTTGGATCTTTTTCAGATGACAGTTACGGTATACCATACACAGTTATTTGACAGGACTATATTCACATTATCCTATGGTTTCATTTTCACTGATTTATGGAGCGTACCGTTATGTTTTTGAAGTACAGTGGTTACAGTATAACTACACACACACACACACACACACACACCCCACACACACACACACACACACACACACACACACACAAACTTACATTATTGAGTGGGACTGGATAGCAGGAAGTGCCACGATTGAGATACATTTGATTAGTTCTCATCTGTTATTGTTATCTCTGATCTACTTCCTCAGGATGATTGTTTTTCCTACTCCTTGTTGATGACATCACACATTATGATGTCAGAACTTGTGTAATATATAGATAACGTCAATTCTTTGCTCTGTCCAGTTGCCAAAGATGGACATTACGTGTTCTTGTTTTTTGTTCTTGAAAAAGGCCACGTGGCCAAAAAATTTGAAGAGTGGAATTGTGATCTTGTGTAAAATCATACGGCCTATCAAAATCTGCCCTTATACTCCTAAAATCATAAATAATAAAAAGACAACAATTGTGACTTGGGGACATCTGTCCCAGTTACAACCCTTAAATATGGCGTTCCACAAGGCTGTATTCTAGGCCAGCTACTCTTCTCAATTTACATCAACGACCTACCCCCACATGTTAGGATTACCTGCGATCATTTTTCCAGATGACACCACCAGCCATAATGCTAGTTCCAATCTATCAAAAAATTTGTAAGAAAGTACCAACGATTTTGTGAAATGGGCTGAATTGAACCACCTGTCACTTCGCTTTCAAAACCCAAAATAGATGTACATTACAACTAGGCAAAAAGACGAAAGCTCACCAATGATTTCCCTCCTATCCACCTCAAACAAAAATGTACTTGTAGAACAAGTCACTCACCATAAAGTCTTAGGAATAATAATTGATAAGTCTTCCCCGGAATCCCCACATAACTTTACTATTCAAAAGACTTTCTCAAGAGAAGGAGAGAAAGATGGAGAGGAAGAGAGAGAGAGAGAGAGAGAGAGAGAGAGAGGAGAGAGAGAGAGAGAGAGAGGAGAGAGAAGACAGACAGACAGACAGACAGACAGACAGAGACAGAGAGAGACAGAGAGAGGGGGGTGGTGGTGTTGGGGTGGTGGAGGCTGTTAGACCGCTCCAGACAAACGGTCTTTGCATTTCAATTGTCTTGGCCGTTCTTTTAGCTGCATGCAAAGGCAGATGACTTGGGGGGGGGGGGGGGGGGGTCTGTCGTCCTGCTTCTTTCTGTTCTTTACTCCCACCCCACCCCCACTCCGAATCTCCTCTCCTCCCCACCCCCTCTTTTTTGTCCAATCAGCCGTCTCCTGTGATCTCCTCTTGGTCTACAGTCATCCATGTGTCCTTTCGCTTCACGTCACACAACGGCTCGCCATCTTCTTCTCCCTACCCCTCACTCCCACGCCCCATTCCCTCCAATTCCCATCTGCACCCCTCCCCCGTCTGCTCTGTCTCTGTGTCTCTGTCTGTCTGTCTCTCCTCTCTCTGTGTCTTACTGTCTGTCTGGCTGTCTCTCTCTTCCCCAGCCCTGATGTGGCCCTTTGCGGTCGACTGGGCTATAAGCAACATTATCTTATCTTATGTTATCTCTCTTCCCCACTTTCTTTCTCAGTCCTTCTTTTCTCTCTGTGCTGTTGTGTCTGTCTGTCTGTCTCTGTCCCCTTCTCTCACATTCTTTATTTCTGCCCCTCCCCCCCTTTCCCTCCACACATTCCCTCTTCTGTTGTCTGTCAGTCTCTCCCCCCCCCCCCCCCAACTCTCCCTCTCCTTCTCGCTCTTGTCTCTGTCCGTTCATATCTCTCTCTCTCTCTCTCTCTCTCTCTCTCTCTCTCTCTCTCTCTCTCTCTCTCTCTCCTACGCTGTCTGTTGATTCGTAGTCGCCTTCAGAATTGTCCATTTTCTACTTTCAGCCTATCGGTCTTCCATACCCGAACTGCCTGTGTCAGCTGACACCAGTGTCTAAATCACACGCTCTCTCCTGACCGATCTTCCGTCAGCAGCACCACACCAGGGCAACCAGGAGTGTGAGTGGGGGGGGGGGGGTGGAGGGGGAGGGGGTGCTGTCCAGCAGTCTGTGACGCCTCCACTTTCTTTCCCTTTTCTCTGTCATCATTACTGTGAACAAATTGTTGCCATAGCCCCCCCCCCTCTCTCTCTCTCCACACACACACACACACACACACACACACACACACCACACACACACACACACACACATACTCACTCACACACACACACACACACACACACACCACACACACACACACACACACACACACACACACATACATATATATAAACCAAAGTGCAAGTGTTGCCCCTTTCTCAATACGAAGACACTCACCTTCAAGGGGCCCTCAGGACGCCAGTTCACCATGAAGAGCAGCTTCACCTGCCAGACCAGTGACTTGGTCTACATAGTCCACTGTAGCCTATGCGGCCGTCTCTATGTAGGTGAGACCTACCGCACACTGGAGGAGCGCTGCAAGGAGCACAGGGACAGCATCCTCCAGAGAAAACAAACCCCTGTGGCAGCCCACTTCAACACCGACCTCCACAACATCAGCCACTTCTCCATTGCAGTGGTTTGGCGCAACAGCATGGGAGACTTCTTGAAGAGAAAAAACATGGAGAAAAAGATCATCCATCTCAGCGCCAGATGGCCTCAACATCAAGACTAGATCAAATCACAGCTATCCCTACCCCCCCCCCCCTCCCCATTTTTCCTATTTGCTCCCCCCCTCCTCATCTTCCCCCAATCCCCCTTCGCCTCACTATCTAGATTCTTTCTCACCTCTTTTTCCAACTACCACCCCCCCCCCCTTTTTTTTTCAGTGACAGTGATTTGTGTTTAAAGAAATCAGTGAGTGAACACAATTCAACAACCACAGAAGCTGCACCCGCTCTCTTCAGTTGCTTTGAAAGTTCTACGAACCGAAGTACTCAACTTTTCTCCTTCCAAGTGGGTTCAAGTGTTTTCTCTACCTCTTTTATATGTATGTGAATTCATACGTACATTCACAGCTGCATCCAAGTAGCATGATTGAAACAAAGGTGTACATTTCCTTCAATTCATAAAGGCATGGTTCTACATTAAAGAGAGAGAGACAAAAAAAAGGGGGGTGAGGGGTAGCGGAAGTAGGGGAGGGGCGTGTGGAAGTGGCGATGGGGATGGGGGTGGGGGAGGGGGGGTCGGAGGGTGGGGGAGGGGATTGGGGGTGGGGGCGAAGTGGGGGGTGGGGGGCGGGGTGTTTAAGCACGTTAATTGTCCGACAAAAGTAAGGGAGTAGGGGGTAAGGGGGGGGGGGATAGGGTGAGGCTGAGTGGGGAGACAAGGGAAGGGGAAAATGGGCAATATACATGGCAAATTCTCAGAGGGATAAAACAATTTCATTCCTAGGAACACAGTTTTTAAAAAAAAAACGGGGGAGGGTGGGGGGGGGGGGATAGTTGGAATGGTGAGATCATGACAAACTGCAACAATCCCTTAAGAATTGTCACATGTAAGCCTGTGTAAGTGTGTAAAACAGAAGGAAGGGGATGGAGAGATCATGACAAACTGCAACAATCCCTTAAGAATTGTCACATGTAAGCCTGTGTAAGTGTGTAAAACAGAAGGAAGGGGATGGAGAGATCATGACAAACTGCAACAATCCTTAAGAATTGTCACATGTAACCCTGTGTAAGTGTGTAAAACAGAAAGAAGGGGATGGAGAGGGCAGGGTCTGTGGTGGAAGAGGGGGAGGGGGTAGTCAAATTGTGTAATTAACTGAATGCATTATGATTATATTTCATACATCAGGAGAAGAAAATGATGAAAGAGTGCACTCACCAGGGTTTGAGTATGGTGATCCGGGGAACAGGAAGGAAACCAAGCAAGCTTTCTGCTCATAGAGCTGTCATCAGCTTAGAGTTAGTGGGTGACAGAGACAGATCTTATATGGGAACTGACAATAAAAAGAAGAAGAAGGAATGAACAGAGCTCAGAGTCAAAAGTAAGTTAATTGGGGTTAAGCAGTGAGTAGGAATCACGAACAAGTTAAAGTGGAAAGCAAGAAGGCCTGTTCAAAAAAAAAGGGGGGGGGGAGGGGGGAAGGGGTAAGTAGAGAAGGGGAAGGGGGTGCCTGAAGCTAAGCTGCTGTCACTCTCTGGTGTTCAGGCCGGCAGGGGCGAGGGTCCCCAGTCGTGCAATGATGGATGACTCCATAAAGAGGCGATAGAGTCCACTGGACTGGTTCTGCCAGACAGCAGCCACTCTCGCGAAGGTGCTCAGAGAAACGCTCATTCAGGCTGCGGTACGTCTCCCCAGTGTATTTCTTTGAACACAAGGTGCACGTAATGACGTACACCAGGTCTGCAGATTGACAGTTGAAGCTTGCTAGGACCCTGAACTGGCCAGATGGACCAGCAACTGTGGTGCAGCTGTCAACGAATGGACATGTCTTGCACTCTTTGCGAGTGCATGGGTGTGTGCACTAGATGGTCCCCCAAATTTGTCTCTCTTGAAGGCTATCAAGGGTAGTTTTTGGGAAGGTTTCTTTCAGTTTGGGGTCAAGTTGGAGGTGGTGGAAGTTGTTGAGAAGGATGCTGCGGACAGGGAGGTTGTGAGGATGAAAGGTGAGCACAGCCACTGTACGGTCTGCTTGATCGTCTGAACGCTCCAAGGCTGTCTGGACCAATTGCTGGGGGTACTGGCGTGTCAGAAAGAAGGACTACATCCGTTCAGCCTGGCGCTGGAAGTCAGCGTCACTGCTGCACAGCCTGCGAAGTCGAAGAAACTGGGAGAAGGGAATGCTATCCTTGCATTTCCGAGGGTGGCTGGAGGTATACAAAAGGTAATAGAGAGAGTCGGTGTCCTTGTAGTAAATGCTGGTAGAAAGGCTGTTGGAGTCTGAAAGGATAGTGATCTGAATGTCGAGAAAAGAGACTGAAGAATCTGAGATGCAGTGGGTGTATTTCAGAGGCAGATGGAAGCTGGACATGAAGTCCACGAACTGATCAAGGGAATCTATGGAACAGGAGGCCAATCCGAGACAGTCGTCAATGAACCGCCTGTAAAAATCGGATTTCTCACCTGTATACTGGCTCAAGGCTTGCTCTTCCACATAACCCACAAACAGACATGCAAAGCTAGTACCATTTTGGTCCCCATGGCCACACCGCTCTGCTGCAGAAAGTGGTCCCCATCAAAGGCGAACGAGTTCAGGGTGGAGGACCAGTTCAGTGAGGCGCAGGATGGTGGGGATGTGGAGGTTCAGGGCACTCTTTTGGAGGAAATGGCGTACTGCCTGTAGGCCGTCATTGTGGGGGATGTTAGTATACAGAGAGACAATGTCCATGGTGACCACATGCCTCTCTGTACAGCCGTTTGGAAAGGAGAAGTCCTCCAGGAGATTGAGGGCGTGCGTGGTGTCCTTCACATAAGTGGGCAGTGCTGACACGAGTGGCTGAAACACACTGTCCAGAAAGTCAGAGATGAGTGCTGTGGGGCAGGAGCAGGCAGACACTATAGGGCGTCCTGGTGTGTTAGCCTTGTGGATTTAGGGCAGGAGGTAAAACAGGGGCTCTCTGGGTTCTTGGACCACAGCAAACTGAGCCTCCCATGGAAGACGACCTTCGTTGATAGAGGCCTTGATTGTTTTTCTAACCAAGGCGTTGTCCGGCTTGGTTGTTCATCTGGGGACTGGGCTGTAGAAGGCGGTGTTGGACAGCTGTGACCTGGCTTCCTGATGTACAAGTCTCTCCGCCACACCACAACTGCTCCACCTTTATCCGCAGGCTTGATCACAATGTCTGTCCGGTCCTTCAGTTCCTGTAGAGCTGTCTGTTCTGCAGGGCTGAGGTTGGAATGGCGAAGGGGCTTAGGTTTTAACTGGCGGATCTGGTTGGTGCAGACCTCAATATAGTAGTGTAGAGAGGGAAAGGCACCAGGTTTGGGAGTCCAATGGCTGGGAGGTTTGTGAAAAAGGGAAGCAATGTCACTAACATCTTGGGGTGGGGAGTCACAGACAGAGGCATTTTCAAGATGGGCTGACAGACGCAGTCGCCGAAAAAACCACTTGCAGAGGAACAGTGTGCTGGCCCGGTCGGTTGTTGGCTGTAGGGGCACAAATTTGAGTCCTCTTGATAACAACTGGTGTTGGCCCTCTGTCAACTCCACGTCAGGGGGGATGGTGATAACTGGCGTTGGCCCTCTGTCAACTCCAAGTCAGGGGGGATGGTGACAACCAGATGGGGGTTCACTGCAGGGGCACTGGAAGGAGGAGGACACTTACTGTTTTGTGAGCGTAAAAAAAGTGGATGCAGGAGGGAGAGAAAGGGAGGGGAAAGTGGACTGGATAGCGAGGGGAAGGGGGGAACGGGGGAGGGTGGAGGAGGAACTTCATCATTGTAGCTTGGCTTGATGAAACTTTTAGCAGCAAACGTTTGTTGAAAATACAAGTCTGAGACATGAAAAGACTGCTGTTTTTATTCTTGTATATATGCACACATATTCCTGTCTCTCTTCTGCCAACTCCGTCCTCATCCCACCCCTCAGCCTCCACATTTATTCTCTCTCTCTCTCTCTCTCTCTCTCTCTCTCTCTCTCTCTCTCTCTCTCTCTCTCTCATCTGCCTGTTTCTTCATATGTACGTGTGTGTGTGTATGTGTGCGCGCGCGCGTGCGTGCGTGCGTGCGTGTGTGTGT
>CM031610.1:6483482-6485982 GCA_018398815.1 Conus ventricosus
TTGCCCTATTTGCCTTGCTTCTTGATTTCTTACATTAATTGATTTCACTGCATGTTGTAGTCCCTACTCAGGCGAGGACTGGATGTAAAAAAGCACGTTAGTGCTTATCTATTATCCTCGTAAATAAAGAATTTTGTCTTGTCTTGTTTGTCTCTTTTCTCTCTCTCTCTCTCTCTCATCCCTTCCTTCCTCTCTCTCTCCCTCTCTCTATCTCTCCCTCCCTCTCTCCTCTCTCTATCTCTCCCCTTCTTTTCTCTCTCTCCCTCTCACTCCCTTCCTTCCCCCTCCTCTCTCTCTCTCTCTCTCTCTCTCTCTCTCTCTCTCTCTTCTCTCTCTCTCTCTCGCTGTCGCTCTCGGACCATTTTTGAAGGATTCATTGATCCTCATACTTCAACAGCCTTCTTTGTTCACACTGGGCATGCTGATGCCTTCATCTTCCTGAAAGGTTGTTCCAAATGACTCCTTCTTTCCGTATAAAGCGTTTAAACTTACAGAAACATTTATGTCAAAGAAGAAACAATAGTAGGCACTCAGAGCAGAAACACTTATGTCAAAGAAGAAATAATAGTAGGCACTCAGAGCAGAAACAATAGTAGGCACTTAGAACAGAAACAATTGTAGGCACTCAGAACGGAAACAATAGTAGGCACTCAAAACAGAAACACTTATGTCAAAGCAGAAACAATAGTAGGCACTTAGAACAGAAACAATTGTAGGCACTCAGAACGGAAACAATAGTAGGCACTCAAAACAGAAACACTTTGTCAAAGCAGAAACAATAGTAGGCACTCAGAACAGAAACACTTAGGTCAAAGAAGAAACAATAGTAGACACTGAGAACAGAAATATGTCATAGAAGAAACAATAGTAGGCACTCAGAACAGAAACATGTCATAGAAGAAACAATAGCAGACACTGAGAACAGAAACATGTCATACAAGAAACAATAGTAGACACTGAGAACAGAAACATGTCAAAGAAGAAACAATTGTAGACACTGAGAACAGAAACATGTCATAGAAGAAACAATAGTAGACACTGAGAACAGAAACATGTCATAGAAGAAACAATAGTAGGCACTGAGAACAGAAACATGTCATAGAAGAAACAATAGTAAGCACTGAGAACAGAAACACTTAGGTCAAAGAAGTAACAACAGTAGACACTCAGAACAGAAACATGTCATAGAAGAAACAATAGTGGGCACTCAGAACAGAAACACTTAGGTCAAAGAAGAAACAATAGTAGACACTGAGAACAGAAACACTTAGGTCAAAGAAGAAACAATAGTAGGCACTGAGAACAGAAACATGTCATAGAAGAAACAATAGTAGGCACTCAGAACAGAAACACTTATGTCATAGAAGAAACAATAGTAGGCACTGAGAACAGAAACATGTCATAGAAGAAACAATAGTAGGCACTCAGAACAGAAACACTTAGGTCAAAGAAGAAACAATAGTAGGCACTCAGTCTCTGATTTAAAGTTTTGTTTCCTGTGGTTGTCATTATGTAACCCTTCATAAGGGGCCAAAGACGATATATTGATAAATTATCTGTATCTGAATCTCTCTCTCTCTCTCTCTGTGTGTGTGTGTGTGTGTGTGTGTGTGTGTGTGTGTGTGTGTGTGTGTGTGTGTGTGTGTGTGTGTGTGTGTCCATCTGTCAGTCTGCCTCTGTCTTTTGTGTCAGTGTTCCTATGTTCCTCTATTTCTGTGACTTTGTTTCTGTCTGCCTGTCTGTCTGTGTGTCTGCCTCTCTGTTTTTGTATGCGTCTCTGTCCGTCTGTCCGTCCGTCCGTCTGTCTGTCTGTCTTCTGTCTGTCTGTCTGTCTCTAATATATTTATGTATATATGTGTATATATACACACATATATCCCCCTTTCTCTCTCTCCCTCCTCCACCCCTTTCTCCCCCCCCCCCCTCACACACACACGCACACACACACACACATACACACACACACACACACACACACACACACACACACACACACACACACACACACACACACACACACACATCTTGACCCCTGCTCTGTTTCTTAATCTCTTCCCTCCTCTCCCTTCCCCCTCACTCTTTTTTAATCTTCACCTCCTCTCTCTTTTTCTTAATCTCTTCCCACCTCTCTCTCTCTCTCTCTCTCTCTCTCTCTCTCTCTCTCTCTCTCTCTCTCTCTCAATTTCCTTCCATATCTGGCGTAAGTGTTCTGCGAAAGTGCTTCACATTGTCGCATTTTCAAACGGTGATAATGGCCGTCATCTCCTGTGGGGGAAAACGTCGGAAAGGAAAGAAGACTTTCCCCAAAGGTCGGGAACAATGCGGATTCTGCGACTTCAGAACCCCGGTGATGACTGAGCAGAAACGTTGTGTCAGCCTTCCATCTTGAAGGACACGTTGCTGTGTCAGCCTTCCATCTTGAAGGACACGTTGCTATATCAGCCTTCCATCTTGAAGGACACGTTGCTGTGTCAGCCTTCCATCTTGAAAGACGCGTTGC
>CM031610.1:6490982-6495982 GCA_018398815.1 Conus ventricosus
AAGAGGCCAAAGGATTTACGACAAGGTTTGGGTCGTTGGGGGAGAGAGAGAGAGAGAGAGAGAGAGAGAGAGAGAGAGAGAGAGAGAGAGATGATGATGATGATGATGATGGAAGGGAATGGGGGCTTAGAAGAGGGAATGGAGGTAGGGAGAGGGAGGGAAGATGAGAGAGAGAGAGCGTGGACAAAGAGAGGGGAATGGAGAGAGGGGTGTTGGGGGGGGGGGTGTACGGGGAAGGAGAGAGAGAGAGACAGAGAGAGAGAGCGTGGACAAAGAGAGGGGAATGGAGAGAGGGGGTGTTGGGGGGTGTACGGGGAAGGAGAGAGAGAGAGACAGAGAGAGAGAGCGTGGACAAAGAGAGGGGAATGGAGAGAGGGGTGTTGGGGGGGTGTACGGGGAAGAGAGAGAGAGAGACAGAGAGAGAGAGCGTGGACAAAGAGAGGGGAATGGAGAGAGGGGGTGTTGGGGGGGGGGGTGTACGGGGAAGGAGAGAGAGAGAGACAGAGAGAGAGAGAGTATGATTAACTCGGGTGGAATTTGATATCGTCATTACGGTTTATTCTTTCCGTTTTACCAGTGGGTGGGGGGAACGTGTATGTGCGTGTGTGTGTGTGTGTGTGTGTGTGTGTGTGTGTGTGTGTGTGCGTGCGTCCGTGCGTGCGTGCGTGCGTGCGTGCGTGCGTGCGTGCGTGGTGTGTGTGTGTGTGTGTGTGTGTGTGTGTGTGTGTGTATGTGTGTGTGTGTCTGTGTGTCTGTGTGTGTGTGTGTGTGTGTGTGTGTGTGTGTGTGTGTGAAAGATTGTACTTGGAAGGAAATTCAATTCAGGTAGAGTTTGACGTGTGTGTGTGTGAAAGATTGTACTTGGAAGGAAATTCAGTTCAGGTAGAGTTTGACGTGTGTGTGTGAAAGATTGTACTTGGAAGGAAATTCAATTCAGGTAGAGTTTGGCGTGTTTGTTGTCTGGAGTAACTGTTTTACCGCTGTCATTCGTAGAAATCTGCGATGTTGATCCGAACAAACTGCTAGGGTGTTTTTTTTTTTTTTGTTTTTGTTTTTTTTTCTGAACAGACTAGTTAAACTTAAGGGGAAAAATGATTATTCCGCGAAACGAAAGAGACCAATAGATTTCAAGACGAAACATAGGTGCTTTGTTTTGAACTTTGATTTGTTTTTTTCGTTCGGCGGAATAGTTATTTTGTGTTGTTGTTTTTTGACAGAATAGCGTTTATGTCCTTTGATGTGTGTGTGTGTGGGTGGGTGGGTGGGTGGGTGGATGGAAGAGGGAGGGAGGGTCATTTTGACATTTTGTACTTGTTCTTTTTGAGGTGCACTTTTACTTTGATAATGAATGTATTTATCTGTATATTTGGTAGTGAGTTATCCAGTTGTTAAGTTAATATTACAATAGTTATAGCGCAATGATGAACACTCTGTGTGTGTGTGTGTGTGTGTGTGTGTGTGTGTGTGTGTGTGTGTGTGTGTGTGTGTGTGTGTGTGTGTGTGCGCGTGCGTGCGTGCGTGCAAGCGCGCACGTGCGTGTGTTTGTGTGTGTGTGTGTGTGTGTGTGTCTGTCTGTCTGTCTGTCTGTGCGTGAGCGCGCGCACGCATGTACATATGCTTGTGTGGGTGGGTGAGGGGATTCGAGGGGGGGGGGGGGGATTTGGATCGGCACTCTAATGTTCTTGTTTTCAATCGGACTTTTCGTTTGTTACGTGTTCACCTTGTGAACTGCAAGAGAACTTTCTTCGTTGGTTGGAAAGAGGACACTAAAATATTTGATTGATTTGGATCGATTGATGGATCGATGAATTGTTGAGAAGTCTTGTGAGGAGTGTTGGAATGGAGACGGAGGGTGGGCCGGGGTTGTGGGGGGGGGGGCTGGGTGTGGTGGGGGAGGCGTTTTATTTTCCTAGCGCTATGAACGGTCCTTCATCAGACAAGGGAATGGAGGGAATGAAGAGGTGGAGGGGAGGGTGGAGAGGTGGTCGGGGAGGGTCGGTCCAGACTGGGAACGGGACCCCCCCCCCCCCCCCCCCCCCCCCCCCCCCCACGGGCAGTGATTGTGGAGGTGGGACAGGCGCAGAGGCTGATCCTCCAGAGGGGATCACGTCCTCCACGTCTTCGTCAGCTGACAGCAGCACCAGGTCATTGACCACCCTGCTGTGTGTGTGTGTGTGTGTGTGTGTGTGTGTGTGTGTGTGTGTGTGTGTGTGTGTGTGTGCGTGCGTGTGCGTGCGTGCGTGCGTGCGTGCGTGCGTGTGTGCGTGCGTAGGTGCGTGCGTGCGCGTGTGCGTGCGTGCGTGCGTGCGTGCGTGTGTGTGTGTGTGTGTGTGTGTGTGTGTGTGTGTGTGTGTGTGTGTGTGTGTGTGTGTGTGTGTGTCCATAGTTCCATACCCGTGTTTATGCCTGTTTATTTCTCTCAGTGTGTTCTAGTATATACTCCGTCAAAGACGACAGAATCCACATTGTGGTAGTGCAGGGCCTCCTGTCATAGGGATCCATCTGGCGGCTGGACATGGCACTGCCAGGTCTCTGTCCACATCCCATGGTGGGACTGGCACGATGAAGTGGAGGGTGGCTGTGGATGTTGGCGTGAGGAGCTGTGTGTCAGGCGTTGATGAGATCTTTTCTGAAGACGGGAGATAACAAATAAACGAAAGAAATCGATAGACAAATAGAGGAAATAGGAAATGGAACGGTGGGGGACAGCCTTTGATCCCTGAGAAATGTCGCCTCTTCCACCGCCGTCATCTCGCTTCATATGTAGTTGTTTTGACTCTCTCTCTTCTCTCTCTCTCTCTCTCTCTCTCTCTCTCTCTCTCTCTCTCTCTCTCTCTCTCTCTTCCTTTCCCAGATGCAAAACTACCTTTCTTTTCACCCATTCCCGTGTTCATGCTCTTTCTTACACACATATGCACTCACGCGTCCATTGAGCCTAATTCGATTATAATGGACACTCAAACGTTAAAAAAAAAAAAAAAGCAAAAAAAAAAAGTTACACAGAAGGTTTTATTTCTCTCTCTTTGCTTCACAGTTAGCAACAATAATTCTTGTATGCAAATCCATCAAGGGGTAAAAAAAATCGAAGAAAAACTATTAACACCCGTTTAAAAAAAAAAAGAAGAAGAAGAAGAAAAGAATCCCATTCTCTACAAATCAGTAGCCAGAATGGCTTGTTTTTTCCTTCCCGTTCTTCACTCTATTTCCAGCCTAAGCTTTCATTGCCAGTAAGGGGGGGGGGGGGGGGGGGGGGGGGGGGGGGGGGCGCGGAATAGCTCAGTTGGTAGAGCGCCGGACTCGTGATCCTGGGGTTGCAGGTTCGAATTTCGGTACAGGGGGATTTTTCCCTCGGAGTTAACATTGGTTCTGACTCCATTCCCCATACAAACCTTCGAATGAAACTATGAACCGAGGTTCCGTGTGTGAACGCACACACAACATCTTGCACACGCGTAAAATCCCATCACCAACTTTCGGAAGAGAAGGCCAGTTTGGCTATTGATATGGATGACACATTACACGTAGCATGCACCTTCCCGAAGATGGAGTATGGCTGCCTTAATGGCGGGATAAAAAAAACCGGTCATACACACAAAACTCCACTGCCTGTGTAGACAGGCAGTGTCCGCAGCAGTATCAGCCTGAGTACGCAGAAAGAAAGAAAGAAAAAGCCAGCAAGGGGGTGGGGGGATGGAGGTGTCATTGGGGTGTCTTGCTCTGGTATGTGTGATGCCTGAGCTGTGAATGTGCTGGGGATGGGGATGAGATGACTTCGTCACTGCACGCTGTGAATGTGCTGGGGATGGGGATGAGATGACTTCGTCACTGCACGCTGTGAATGTGCTGGGGATGGGGATGAGATGACTTCGTCACTGCACGCTGTGAATGTGCTGGGGATGGGATGACTTCATCACTGCACGCTGTGAATGTGCTGGGGATGGGGATGAGATGACTTCGTCACTGCACGCTGTGAATGTGCTGGGGATGGGGATGGATGACTTCGTCACTGCACGCTGTGAATGTGCTGGGGATGGGGATGAGACGACTTCGTCACTGCACGCTGTGAATGTGCTGGGGATGGGGATGGGATGACTTCGTCACTGCACGCTGTGAATTGTGCTGGGGATGAGATGACTTCGTCACTGCACGCTGTGAATGTGCTGGGGATGGGGATGGGATGACTTCGTCACTGCACGCTGTGAATGTGCTGGGGATGAGATGACTTCGTCACTGCACGCTGTGAATGTGCTGGGGATGAGATGACTTCGTCACTGCACGCTGTGAATGTGCTGGGGATGGGATGGATGACTTCGTCACTGCACGCTGTGAATGTGCTGGGGATGAGGATGACTTCGTCACTGCACGCTGTGAATGTGCTGGGGATGGGGATGGATGACTTCGTCACTGCACGCTGTGAATGTGCTGGGGATGAGATGACTTCGTCACTGCACGCTGTGAATGTGCTGGGGATGAGATGACTTCGTCACTGCACGCTGTGAATGTGCTGGGGATGGGATGAGATGACTTCGTCACTGCACGCTGTGAATGTGCTGGGGATGATGATTGTCAGCACGCTGATGGCTGGATGAGATGACTTCGTCACTGCACGCTGTGAATGTGCTGGGGATGGGATGAGATGACTTCGTCACTGCACGCTGTGAATGTGCTGGGGATGGGGATGAGATGACTTCGTCACTGCACGCTGTGAATGTGCTGGGGATGGGGATGAGATGACTTCGTCACTGCACGCTGTGAATGTGCTGGGGATGGGGATGGGATGACTTCGTCACTGCACGCTGTGAATGTGCTGGGGATGGGGATGAGACGACTTCGTCACTGCACGCTGTGAATGTGCTGGGGATGAGATGACTTCGTCACTGCACGCTGTGAATGTGCTGGGGATGGGGATGAGATGACTTCGTCACTGCACGCTGTGAATGTGCTGGGGATGGGGATGAGATGACTTCGTCACTGCACGCTGTGAATGTGCTGGGGATGGG
>CM031610.1:6505982-6508482 GCA_018398815.1 Conus ventricosus
CACACACGCACATGCACGCACGCATGCATGCACGCACGCACGCACATACGCACGCATGCACATACACACATTGAGAAAGTCCTCTGTCTAACAAAGGGGCTGTTTCCATGGACAATATTATACATTGAGACAGTCCTCTGTCTAACGAAGGGGCTGTTTCCATGGACAATATTATACATTGAGACAGTCCTCTGTCCAACGAAGGGGCTGTTTCCATGGACAATATTATATATACATTGAGACAGTCCTCTGTCTAACGAAGGGGCTGTTTCCAGAGACAGTAACGAGGAAAGTTCTCTGTCCAACAAAGAGACTATTTCCAGAGACAGTAACAATGACAGTTCTCTGTCCAACAAAGAGACTGTTTCCAGAGACAGTAACAATGAAACAGTTCTCTGTCCAACAAAGAGACTGTTTCCAGAGACAGTAACAATGAAACAGTTCTCTGTCCAACAATGAGGCTGTTTCCAGAGACAGTAACAATGAAACAGTTCTCTGGCCAACAATGAGGCTGTTTCCAGGGACAATATAATACAATGAGACAGTCCTTTGTCCAACAAAGCGACTGTCTCCAGAGACAGTGACAATGAAACAGTTCTCTGTCCAACAAAGCGACTGTCTCCAGAGACAGTAACAATGAAACAGTTCTCTGTCCAACAAAGCGACTGTCTCCAGAGACAGTAACAATGAAACAGTTCTCTGTCCAACAAAGAGACTGTCTCCAGAGACAGTAACAATGAAACAGTTCTCTGTCCAACAAAGGGACTGTCTCCAGAGACAGTAACAATGAAACAGTTCTCTGTCCAACAAAGCGACTGTCTCCAGAGACAGTAACAATGAAACAGTTCTCTGTCCAACAAAGGGGCTGTTTCCAAGGACAAAATACAATGAGACGGTCCTCTGTCCGACAAGCGACTGTTTCCAGAGACAGCGACAATGAAGCAGTTCTCTGCCCAACAAAGGGGCCGTTTACAGGGACAAAACAATACCACGAGACAGTCCTCTGTCCAACAAAGCGACCGTTTCCTGGCCTATCTCGGTGGCTGACTGCATGCTGAGGGACGGGCGCCACTCGGGACGTGGTGTTTGCGCTGTGTCAGACGTGATCCCGGACCATCCGTCAAGGCTAATGGAGGGATGGGGACAGGGTGAGGCAAGGGAGACCAACCATGGGCAGCCAGTGCTCCATCAGGTCAGCCACAGCGGAGCTGGAAGCCGTGACACGATGGACTGCTGAGCTTTGCTGACGGACCGCTTCTTCTTCGTCCCACTACAACTTCAGTCAGCTGTTTCTTTGCTTTGCCACCTTCGTCTTGCTGTTTATGCATCTGTTTATTGACAAGTTTGTCACACTGTTCCCAACATTGATCGCGATGCGAGGATTGCGCAGCTGCGCAAATGCTCTCTCTCCTCTCTCTCTCTCTCTCTCTCTCTCTCTCTCTCCCCTCTCTCTCTCAAACACAAACGAACGAACGCACACACACACACACACGCACGCACGCACGCACGCACGCACGCTCGCTCGCTCGCTCGCACGCAAGCACGCACGCACGCATGCACGCACGCACGCACGCACACAACACACACACACATACACACACACTCACACTCACACACACACACACACACACACACACACACACACACACACACAGATGGGCGGTTGAGGACACCATTAAAGTGTTCGGCCCAGCGCTCAAGGTTCCTATCTTCTCCTCGTCAGGAAATCGGTCAATTCCCATGGGCTCTGAGGTGATGTGGATGACGATGTGGGGTCATAGATAGTCTTAAGCGCACTGTATGAGTTCTTCGTGTCATTGTACTCGGCAAAAGACTGGATCTCTTCAGCCAAACATTGTGCATTTGACGCAGTTCAGATTGTGCAGCCTTTTTGGCAATGTTGATGTTGAGTGCAGCTTTCTTGGAAACAGAGTTAGGATCGTTAAGGTGGGCTCTATGGAGTCCGTGTGTCTCAAATCGAGCAAGGATTGGATGCCATCATACTTTCATCGAACCAGTCCCGATGCTTTCGTGTGATGGATCCACCACTTCTGAGGCAGCAGCATAGACGTCGACTGTATTTCGAAATATCTCCCAGTCTGACACAACATCATGGGAACTGAACCTTGAGGTTTTCAATTTAACGCCGAGTTCTTGCACCAATCCTTGTCTAACGAGGTCGCATTTAAGCCTGGAGACGTTCAGTGGCTTTGGCGCCTTTACCCCCTTGAGGTCTTCTGGGTGCTTAAGTTTAGAGATCAGCAAGCGATGGTCGGTCCAACGTTCTGCACCACACATGGCTTCGGTAACTCTGGCATCTTGCCCGTCCTTTGCCTGACGATATCATAATCCAGCAGATGCCATGTTTGGAACGAGGGTGCATCTAAGTTGTAACGATCAGGAAGGCGAGAGACCGTACTGGTGATGAGAAGTTCATGTGCAGCTCAGGTTTCCAGCAGTAGAAGGCCATTGCTGTTGCAGCTGCCAACGCCGTTTTCCC
>CM031610.1:6518482-6520982 GCA_018398815.1 Conus ventricosus
AGTTCCTGAAGAGAATTTTCTTCACTTCCAGGTCAGCGTCAGGACGGTGCGATCATTGTGATCTTCCTTCGTTTTTGGTGTTAAGGCCTGCTCTCTGGGGATATCCTTGGCCTGGTTCAGTGCCTGTTTGATCAGCTCATCGGGGTATCCTCTTCTTTTGAAGAAGCTGATCATCTGGGCTGCCTGGGTGTGGAAGTCTTCCTCGTTGCTACACAAGCGTCTGAGGCGGAGGAACTGGAGAATGGAATGGCGCGTTTGGTGGCAGTTGGATGGCTTGAAGTGTAGAGAAGGTAGGAATGAGGGTCTGTGTTCTTGTAGTGGACTGAGGTGGAGATGGTTAGGTTGCCAGTGTGATCATGAGTTTGATATCCAGGAAGGGAAGAGAGCTTTCAGATATTTCGTACGTGAACTTCAGAGATGGGTGAAAGGCATCAGCAAAGCTGATGAAGGACAGCAGTTCGCTTCTGTCCCCTGTCCACAGGCCCACACAGTCGTCAATGTAACGGCGAAAGAGGGCTGGCATGGGGCCACTGTATTGTTGGAAAATTTGGGACTCCACGTAGCCGACGAACAGGCACGCATAGCTGGGACCCATGCGTGTTCCCATGGCCACTCCACTTGTCTGCTGATAGTGCAAGTGACCAAACTGGAACGAGTTCAGCGTGAGTACCAGTTCCGCCAGGCGAAGGATGGTGGGCACATGGACCTTGTAGGTGCTGTGGTTCAGGAAGTGCTTGAGGGCAACGAGACCATCCTTGTGGGGAATGTTGGTGTAGAGTGAGGTGATGTCCATGGTGAAGAGCAGAGGTTCTCGTTGATCTGGTAGATGGAAGTTACGGAAGAGATTCAGGGCATGGTTTGTGTCCTTGATGTATGTGGGAAGTTTCTCCACAAGTGGCTGGAAAAGCCGGTCCAGAAAAGCAGAAAGTTGAACAGTGGGGCAGGAACAGGCAGACACTATAGGTCTCCCTGGACTGTCTGGCTTGTGGATCTTAGGAAGCATGTAAAAACTGGATTCTTTCGGTTCTTTGGTGATGGCTCTTGTTGCCTCTGGGGAAGGTGGTTCTGGAGATCGCTTCCTTCACAGTTCGGCGTACGAGGGCATTGTCTCTCTTGGTAGAGGATCCACTCATGGGGGTGTAGTAGGCTGTGTTTGACAGCTGTTTCAGGCTTCTTCCTCATACAGATCCTTGCGCCAAACAACCAACGCGCCACCTTTGTCTGCCTGTTTGAAAGAACCCAGGCAGTCAAAACTTTTTATACCCTATAATGAACATACTTACAAATTTTCAGAAAGATCGGCCAAGAACTTTCTAAGATTTTCAATAAAGAAGAAAACCATTATGGGCCGTTAGTAATGGCTATGACGGTACACTTAAACATCGGGCATCATCCGTGACCCATAATGAACATACCTACAAATTTTCAGAAAGATCGGACACGTACTTTCTGAGATATTCCATAAAGAAGAAAAACCGTTACAGGCCGTTACAGCCGTTAGTAACGGCTATAACTGTAAACTAAAACATCGGGCATCATCCGTAACCCATAATGAACATACATACTAATTTTCACAAAGATCGGCCAAGTACATTCTGAGGTATTCTATAAAGAAGAAAAGGCGTTACAGGTCGTTACAGCCGTTAGTAACAGTATAGCGGTAAACTAAAACATCGGGCATCATCCGTAACCCATAGTGAACATACTTGCTAATGTTCACAAAGATCAGCCAAGTACTTTCTGAGATATTCTCATAAAGAAAAAAAATGTTACAGGCCGTTACAGCCGTTAGTAATGGCTATAACGGGGTAAACTAAAACACCGGGCAGCATCCGCGACCCATAAAGAACATAACTGCTAATTTTCACAAAGATCGGCCAAGTACTTTCTGAGATATTCCATGAAGAAAAACAACCGTTACAGGCCGTTACAGCCGTTAGTAATGATAGAGAGAGAGAGAGAGAGAGAGAGGAGAGAGAGAGAGAGAGAGAGAGAGAGAGAGAGAGCACAAGATGACAAGTGGTACATGCTTGTTCTGTTCAGTGAAACCGGCAGACAATGACGTGAGTTGAACTGACGTACATGATAACAAGCACCTGTTCGTACAGCTATATACAGGGACAGAAAAAGTGAAGACGATCAATACATTTTAACGTGCGCACTGACATGGCCAACTGCACGCGCGCGCTTTTCGGTTATCATCCTTTCAGAAGTCGACATCGGAGTGAAAATACCCCGTACAGTCGAAAACAGAGAGTGAAGCAACCATTTCAGTATTTGTAAGATGGGGAAGCCTGTAGATTAAGAGAGAGAGAGGGCGGTGGGGGGGGGGGGGGGTGTAGGGGGTGTGTGGGAACAGACAGACAAAGAGACGAACACACACGCGCACGCGCGCGTTTGTACACACACACACACACACACACACACACACACACACACACACACACACTCACTCACTCACTCACTCACTCACTCACTCACTCACTCACTCACTCGCAAG
>CM031610.1:6544731-6549731 GCA_018398815.1 Conus ventricosus
TCAGGATATGAGATTGGGTAAGGGGGTAGGGAGGCGAGTTATCAGGCAAAATTTGCAGATTTTCGTAATGACGCTTAATTCAATACTTACAACAACAACAAAAAAGAAAGAAGAAAAGAAAAAAGAAAGGAAGAAGAAACAAGAAAGAAAGAAAGAGAGAGAGAGAGAGAGAGAGAGAGAGAGAGAGAGAGAGGAGAGAGAGAGAGAGAGAGAGAGAGAATGGAAGCAAAAAAGAACAATTACCAGAAGAAGCATTGTACCCTGAAAACAAACTAACGCATAAAACTATCGTCGTACGTGCCAGTGTGATTGATTATCAGCTTCATCATCTCTATCGTCATCATCATCATCATCGTCATCATTCCCAGAGCAACATGGAATACTTCAGACTAATGAGCACTGAGGGACATGCCGGTGAGATGGAGAGATATTCACAGCCTACAACACTGACACGACAGACGGCCCAGTGATGAGGCGGGAGACGTTTATAGCCAGCAAACTGACACACACCAAACCGGCCAGACTAAACTAGTTCACAGATACATCGTTGTGGCTCTGAGGCATTGCCGAGCAGTGAATGGTCACGAGATGAGATGGGAGATATTTATAGCCTGCAAACTGACATACCAATGGTCACAAGATGAGATGGGAGATATCTATAACCTACAAACTAACACACTGATGGTCACGAGAGGAGATGGGAGATATTTATAGCCTACAAACTGACATACCAATGGTCACAAGATGAGATGGGAGATATCTATAACCTACAAACTAACACACTGATGGTCACGAGAGGAGATGGGAGATATTTATAGCCTACAAACTGACATACCAATGGTCACAAGATGAGATGAGAGATATCTATAACCTACAAACTAACACACTGTTGGTCACGAGAGGAGATGGGAGATATTTATAGCCAGCAAACTGACATACCAATGGTCACAAGATGAGATGAGAGATATCTATAACCTACAAACTAACACACTGATGGTCACGAGAGGAGATGGGAGATATTTATAGCCTACAAACTGACATACCAATGGTCACAAGATGAGATGAGAGATATCTATAACCTACAAACTAACACACTGATGGTCACGAGAGGAGATGGGAGATATTTATAGCCAGCAAACTGACATACCAATGGTCAAAAGATGAGATGAGAGATATCTATAACCTACAAACTAACACACTGATGGTCACGAGAGGAGATGGGAGATATTTATAGCCTACAAACTGACATACCAATGGTCACAAGATGAGATGGGAGATATCTATAACCTACAAACTAACACACTGATGGTCACGAGAGGAGATGGGAGATATTTATAGCCAGCAAACTGACATACCAATGTCACAAGATGAGATGGGAGATATCTATAACCTACAAACTAACACACTGATGGTCACGAGAGGAGATGGGAGATATTTATAGCCTACAAACTGTACATACCAATGGTCACAAGATGAGATGGGAGATATCTATAACCTACAAACTAACACACTGATGGTCACGAGAGGAGATGGGAGATATTTATAGCCTACAAACTGACATACCAATGGTCACAAGATGAGATGGGAGATATCTATAACCTACAAACTAACACACTGATGGTCACGAGAGGAGATGGGAGATATTTATAGCCTACAAACTGACATACCAATGGTCACAAGATGAGATGGGAGATATCTATAACCTACAAACTAACACACTGATGGTCACGAGAGGAGATGGGAGATATTTATAGCCTACAAACTGACATACCAATGGTCACAAGATGAGATGGGAGATATCTATAACCTACAAACTAACACACTGATGGTCACGAGAGGAGATGGGAGATATTTATAGCCTACAAACTGACATACCAATGGTCACAAGATGAGATGGGAGATATCTATAACCTACAAACTAACACACTGATGGTCACGAGAGGAGATGGGAGATATTTATAGCCTACAAACTGACATACCAATGGTCACAAGATGAGATGGGAGATATCTATAACCTACAAACTAACACACTGATGGTCACGAGAGGAGATGGGAGATATTTATAGCCTACAAACTGACATACCAATGGTCACAAGATGAGATGGGAGATATCTATAACCTACAAACTAACACACTGATGGTCACGAGAGGAGATGGGAGATATTTATAGCCTACAAACTGACATACCAACGGTCACAAGATGAGATGGGAGATATCTATAACCTACAAACTGACACACCAATGGTCACGACAGGAGATGGGAGATATTTATAGCCTACAAACTGACATACCAATGGTCACGAGAAGAGATGGGAGATATCTATAACCTACAAACTGACACATTGATGGTCACAAGATGAGATGGGAGATATCTATAACCTACAAACTAACACACTGATGGTCACGAGAGGAGATGGGAGATATTTATAGCCTACAAACTGACACACCAATGGTCACGAGATGAGATGGGAGATATCTATAACCTACAAACTAACACACTGATGGTCACGAGAGGAGATGGGAGATATTTATAGCCTACATGACACACCAATGGTCACGAGATGAGATGGGAGATATTCATGGCCTTCAAACTGACACACCAATGGTCACGAGAGGAGATGGGAGATATTTATGGCCTTCAAACTGACACCCCGACGGTCATGACATTAGATGGGAGATATTTATAGCCTGCAAACTGGCACACCAATGGTCACGTGGTAAAATGGGAGATATTTATAGCCTGCAAACTGGCACACAAATGGTCACGTGATAAGATGGGAGATATTCATAGCCTGCAAACTGACACGACACTGTGGACACGCAACGCAGAGGATATCAACCGAGACGTGGTAACATCGACAGAGAACTATTAACACCAGCAAGACCTGTCACCGTCAGCAGAGTCCTGTCGACACCAGTGAAGATGCGTCATCACCAACAGAGATCCATCAACACCGAACAAGATCTGTCAACACCAACAGAAGTCTTCCACCATTAACCGAGATGCGTGGCTATCAACGAAGATAGGTCAATACCGACAGAGATCCTTCATTATCAAAAGACATCTGTCGTCATCATCAACGGAGATCTGAACAGAGCCGTCAAGATCAGCAGAGACCTGTAAGGATCAAAGATGATCTGTCCCTATCACCAAAGATCTGTCATCAACTATAGTGATCTGTGAACATCAAAAGAAATTTCGCCTTATCAACAGTCCAGTCCACAACCGAAATCTCTTAATATCAACAGAGCTTTGTCTACCTCAACATACATGCCCACATCAATAGAGAGAGAGAGAGAGAGAGAGAGAGAGAGAGAGAGAGAGAGAGAGAGAGAGAGAGAGAGAGAGAGAGAGAGACAGACAGACAGACAGACAGAGTGAGAGAAAGGATACACGAATGAACGCGAGCATGATGCCCTATTTCTCTCCCTCCCTCCTTGATACTACCTCTCTACCCCTTTCCCTATCGCCCCCCCCCCCCTCTCTCTCTCTCTCTCTCTCTCTCTCTCTCTCTCTCTCTCTCTCTCTCTCTCTCTCTCTCTCTGTGTCTCCCCCTCCTTTGATCCACGTGGTTAAGGATTAGGTCTAATCCAACGACATCCAGGAAATTGGGAAGACGATCCCGCAAGCCGCTCTTTCAGCAGAATCAAAGAAACAGGCAATGAATCCTGTATAACACGGGGGACACCTTGTGAAGGCAGGCACACGCTGGATCTTTGGACAGGGACGATCAATCCAGCTGGTAGGGGGCTGGGAGGAACGGGAGGGGTGGGGGTGGGTGGATGGGTGGAGGGGGAGGGGGTGTCGAGGGAAAGCATGGGGTGGAGAGGGAGTCCAAGTGGGCGGAGAGGGGTGGTGGTGGTGGTGCTAGGAGTGGGGGGATGTTGGTGGCGAGGAGGGTGGTGACTGTGGCACTTGTGGATTTCAGGATCATGGCATGAATTATCGGCACGGGTGATTGAACATGGAAAGAAATAGCGAATCATTTACTTCATGACAAATGATCTCCCCTTCTCCTCTCCCCATCACCCACTCCTCCATCCTGCCCTTCTCTCTCCCATTCCCCATAAAAAATGACAACGCCAGCCTGAAATGGTTTCATTTACTTCATGACATATAAAAATAATTCCTCCTCCCCTCCTCTCCCCATCTTCTCCCCTCTCCCATCCTGCCCTTCCCTTTCCCATTCCCCAGAAAAGAAATGACAACACAGGCCTAAAAAGGCTCGATGACGACAGTAACAACTCCGACAACTACTTCGACCAATCAGAGAACGTTACAATTTTGGTGCATGAGTAAATAAACAACAACAACAACTGAACATACTTGAAAAGGATTTCTGTTTGAACTCGGGTCCTGCAAGACAACATTGAACTTGTTTGTGCCAAAGGTGATATCTTAACAGATTAAACAAACAGAATGATAAACTACATTGCTTAAACGTCGTCATCGCCAGCTGCACAGTGAGGTGACTGCAGGCGGAAATTCAAACAAATTGGACAAGGTCTCAGGTCTTCTTCAGGCACGATAAACAACACTCAGGACCAGCAAAATGAAGAACGAGCAGTCACTTATCTTGTCAAATTGGGCGCAAGATGGGCGTTGAATTCTTGCCTGAAGAAGACCTAAGAGGTCGAAACGCGTCGTGTTTTGTCCTGTCATTTGTTTGTCCTTATTATCTGGCGGAGTTAGTTCAAGGACCTTTTAAAATTCGTCATTGCTGTATTGTCTGTCTCTGTTATTTGTAGAAAGTATCATCAAGTAAAGATCAGGCCACGTGATTGGCTGAAATCTGTCAACTCATTTGCCATTGGCAGGAAAAAGCCGTTGGAGTTAGCTTCTCGCTCCCACACCAACCTACTGTGTGCGAGATCAGCAGCAAGGGAGATTACCGCTAGGTGCGTTTCCTCCCTATCCGGATATCGGCCAAACCCAACATCGAAGCAGGTCAGAGCAATGGTGCCCCTGGGAAAGGCAGTCTACAGCACTCATCCCCACC
>CM031610.1:6552231-6554731 GCA_018398815.1 Conus ventricosus
CCCTTAGCATACTTCCTTTTCATTGACAGGTGTCCTTTTAGCTAAGTTATAACCCTTAGCATACTTCCTTTTCATTGACAGGTGTCCTTTTAGCTAAGTTATAACCCTTAGCATACTTCCTTTTCATTGACAGGTGTCCTTTTAGCTAAGTTATAACCCTTAGCATACTTCCTTTTCATTGACAGGTGTCCTTTTAGCTAAGTTATAACCCTTAGCATACTTCCTTTTCATTGACAGGTGTCCTTTTAGCTAAGTTATATGGTTTTTCTTTGTTGCTTGTTTGGTATTTGTTTGTCTCATGGTTTTTCTTGTGTATAGAAGCTCCAGAGATCAAAACGCGATGCTTCCGTATTGTAGTTTGCACCGTTCATTTGTTGTTCGTCTGTCTGTCTGTTTCTCTTTCTCTCTCATTCTGTCTGTCGGTCGGTCTGTCCGTCCATTCGCCTCTCTCTCTCTCTCTCTCTCTCTTTCTCTGTCTCTCTCTCTCTCCCTCTCTCTCTCTCACTCTCACAGTCCCCAACTAGCAACTGGAACCGACTACTTCATCGGAAAAGTGATGTTTCAGTTTCACTGGCATTCTTCCTCAAACAAAGTCAATGAAGTCCAAATCAAAACAGTTCATCACCTTTCACCAGAACTCCAGAGCGGCCTACAACTGCACAACTCGAAATTAAAAGCAATAAAGAACCAAGAAACGATGCTGTGGTTCCTAATTGACACCTGTCGAAGTACACACCACACAAACCGCCAATAATTATGTCACGTCTAACCCGAACGTTTCTTATCAACTTCGTTCAAGCCAAGCCATTTAGTACTTAGTCCATTACGAAATATTCAGTACTTAATCCAAGCTGAAACGTTTGTCTCCTCTGCGACAACTTTTATTATCACCTTACGTCTGATCCACATGTTTATTATAACCTTACGTCTGAGTTAAAACGTTCATCAGCGCCTTCCATCTCAGTCTCAGCTTTCATTAACACACTACATCTGAGTTAAAAACGTCTATTGCTACACTGCTTCTCAGTGGAAAACGTTCATTACCAACTCACGTCTGATTCAAAACGTTTATGATCACCCTACGCCTGAGTCAAAAACATTTTCACCGCTCTCCATCTGAGTCGAAACCGTTATTGCCACCAAACGGCTCAGTCAACACGTTTATTTCCATCCCGACTTCTGATTAATTTTTTTTTTTTGTTATTTCCACGTTAGATCTGAGTCAAAACATTCATCATCACCCTACATTTGAGTCCATACATTTCTTACTATCCTATACTCGAGTCAAAACATTTATTCCCGAGTTACCTTCGAATGAAAAAAACAAAACAAACATGTTTATTACGACCCTGCGTGTGGATGAAAACAATCATCACCACCCCACCTCTGATTCAAAACATTTATCACCATCCTACTCCTGAGTACTTCTGAGTCAAAACAGTCATTATCACCCGACATCCGAGTCAGAAAATTCATGACCCACCTTCGTCTGAGCCAAACCGCTCATTATTTCCATCACCTTAGGCCTGAGACAAATCGGTTATCATCAACCTGTTGGTAAAAAATTTGGGAAAAAAACACGCAGCTTCGCTGAAGAGAAGGTAAAATTTCAACCGACACGCAAAACAAGGTGCGAACAGATCGGTGGCTTTTGGAGTATTTTTTCAAAAGTCACATGACATGAAACAGACACAAATCAGTTTGGTCACATGACATGAAAAAGACACAAAACAATTCGGTCACATGACAGGAAATAGGCACAAAAGAGTTTTGTCACATGACATGAAATAGGCACCAAAAAACCCAATTCAGTCACATGATGTGAAACAGGCACAAAACATTTCGGTCACATGACATTAAAAATAGACACAAAACAATTCTCAACAGACGGCTGCCAGCAAGTAAAGGGTAACAACCTGGGGAGAACTGTTCAGTGCGTGTCTTTTGTTGTCGTTGTTGTTGTTGTTTCTGAAATATACGTTCCTTTGCACCTTGCGTGGTGTTAATTGGTATTTTAGCCCACGTCTCAAGTTACAACGGTCACAACCATTTCCCACCTGAGCCCCACCACTGATAATAACCTCCTTCTGTCAGGTTGAAAGCCGGCATCAGCGCTCCACGCTGGAGCCACAACGGGTATGACAAAGGTGTAGAGGTGATCCACCCTGAAAGTTCCCATTGGTCAGGTGCGTGATGGACGGCACCACATGTCATCAATGGTGTTTATGGTCAGATGGCCGCTGACAGAACAATGCACTGCCAGCGCTGAGCCTGGCCGGGGGTAAAAAACGAATGGTTTGTTAGTGTGTGTGTGTGTGTGTGTGTGTGTGTGTGTGTGTGTGTGTGTGTGTGTGTGTGTGTGTGTGTGCGTGCGTGCGCGCGCGCGTGCGTGCGTGCATGCGTGCTTGCGTGCTTGCGTGCGTGCGTGCGTGCTTGCGAGTGTGTGTCCCTCCCCCCCTCTCTCTCTCTCGCTCTCTCTCTGCATGCATGTGTTTGTGTG
>CM031610.1:6557231-6564434 GCA_018398815.1 Conus ventricosus
GACCATCTGATACAGAAAGGAAACGGTCTATACAGTACTGTGTATTTGACGTCTCTGTGTTCCAGTCACAACAAAGACAAAAAATCGTCTGACAAAGAAAGGAAGCAATCTATACAGTGTTCACGTGTCTGTATTCCAATCAAATACAAACAAAGATGAAAGATCATCTGACAAAGAAAGGAAGCAGTCTACACAGTATTCACGTGTTTGTATTCCAGTTAGTACAAACAAAGACGAAAGATCGTCTGACAAAGAAAGGAAGCAGTCTACACAGTATTCACGTGTCTGTATTCCAGTTAGTACAAACAAAGACGAAAGATCGTCTGACAAAGAAAGGAAGCAGTCTACACAGTATTCACGTGTCTGTATTCCAGTTAGTACAAACAAAGACGAAAGATCGTCTGACAAAGAAAGGAAGCAGTCTACACAGTATTCACGTGTTTGTATTCCAGTTAGTACAAACAAAGACGAAAGATCGTCTGACAAAGAAAGGAAGCAGTCTACACAGTATTCACGTGTCTGTATTCCAGTTAGTACAAACAAAGACGAAAGATCGTCTGACAAAGAAAGGAAGCAGTCTACACAGTATTCACGTGTCTGCATTCCAGTCAGTACAAACAAAGACGAAAGATCGTCTGACAAAGAAAGGAAGCAGTCTACACAGTATTCACGTGTCTGCATTCCAGTCAATACAAACAAAGACGAAAGATCATCTGACAAAGAAAGTTGACTGTCTTTCTAGTACTGACGTCTCTGTTTTTCAGCAAGTGCCACCAGCGATGAAGGACCATGTGACATTGCAACGTCTTTGACTAAACAGAAAGCAGTCAATGCCCAGTCGATGTCCCCTTCCCCCAGTCACAATGAACATGGAAAACAATCTCTGTAACGAAGAAAAAAGTCTGCGCAGTGTTGGTCTCTCAGTTTTCCAGTCAACAGAAACAGAAATTAAAAAAAGCTCTCACAAAGAGAGGACATAGTGTTGTGTGTGTTGATATCATGGCTCACCATTTGACACATGGGATTAAAGACAATCTTTTAAAAACGAGTCAGAGAATCAATCTGCACAGTACTGATATCTCTGTCAACACAGGTCCAAAACTTTCACAAAAAGGAAGAGTCTATAGAACTGTCGACCTGTCTGTATTCCAGTGCCTACACACGTAAGTAAATGACAGTCTCCGTAAGAGAGAGAGAGAGAGGAGAGAGAGAGGAGAGAGAGAGAGAGAGAGAGAGAGAGAGAGAGAGAGAGAGAGGAACGGTCCGTTGATATATCCGTTTCCCAGTGACCATCAAAGGAGAGAGAAGAAATCTCTTCAAAGAAAGACAAGAGAACAGCTTGTACAGTGGTGGTGTCTCTGTTTTTCTATCAACACAAACGGGAGATGACAGATGAGGAAGAAAACAAACGATGAAAGAAAGAACGGGACAGACAGCTTCCTGCCAACAGCACTGCTCTCACAGCTCATGACGGGCAGGTGGAGGGGAAGACTGGAGGAAGCATAGGGGGTAAGAAGGGGAGAGATGAAGGGAGCAGGAGAGAGAGAGAGAGAGAGAGAGAGAGAGAGAGAGAGAGAGAGAGAGACAGAGAGAGAGAGAGAGAGAGGACAGAGAGAGAGAGAGACAGACAGAGAGCGAGACACACACACACACACACACACACACACACAGACACAGACACACACACACACACACACACACACACACACATACAGACAAAGGGGCAAAGGGGGGGAAGGGGGGGGGATCCGGAACGCTTGGTAATGCCCCAAATTCTTTCCGAGTGAGTTCGTTTCCACAATGCACAGAGTGCAATCCGGAAAAACTGGACTCGGACACCGCAGCAATGTTCACAGCGATGGAAGGAGCTGAAGGAGGTGGGGTTGGTGCACTCAGCCCCTTAGAGGGCGACAGCACCGATCTCCCTGACAACACCGCAGAAAAAAAGATGACGCAGCGAAAGAGGTCCATGGGGAATGGCAAGACCATGTGACAAAGAACTAGCGGTCATCGGACAAACCCCGGACCTGTGTGATACAAGACCAGAGCTAGTGAACCCAGTGGAACCCCACCAACCTTGTGGCTGCTCATCATAACGTTCTGGTCGACGGAACATCAATCCCAAACTGACGGAAACCGGAGGGAAATGCACCGTCATCCAATGCGATAAACTCGAAGAAAGCACGGCAGAAAGCGACAGAAGACAGCCTTTGATGTAACGAAGAAGCCTGTAAGACAACAGACTTGAAGTGGAAAATAGCGCTTCGTAAAGGAGGCGGGCAAGGGGGGTGGGGGGGGGGGGGGGGGGGGGGGGGAGGGGGGTGTTGATGACCGCGGTATTTGTTGTCTTCGAATGATCTATTATCAGAGACTTTGCCTGAAACTCTGTGTGTGTGTGTGTGTGTGTGTGTGTGTGTGTGTGCGTGTGTGTGTGTGTGCGTGTGTGTGCGCGTGCGTGCGTGCGTGCGTGCGTGCGTGCGTGCGTGCGTGTGTGTGCGTATCTGCGCGCGCGCGCGCGCGCGCGCGCGCGCGTGTGTGTGTGATGAGAGAGAGAGAGAGAGAGAGAGAGAGAGAGAGAGGAGAGAGAGAGACATACATCTCTTGATGAATCTCTCCAAGTTTCGGACATGTGTGTTCGGTATGCTACAGTAATTCTTTCCACTGAATAAAGCGCAGCAATGAGACGCAGGCAACCATAATGTGACTGCGAGTTCCTCCTTTGTTGTCAAACACTTTCAGGTCATATCGGCCTTTTCTGTGGCACTGGTCTCCCTGGAAGTGCTCAGTGACCGGAAGAGTGACAGAGTGGATAAGAGAAAACGCAGATAAGAGAAAGAGAGAGGTGGTGCTTAGAGGAGACTGAGAGGCAACATCACAACCCCCTCTCCCACGCTACCATTGGGGTGTATTAAACATTTATGCACTGAATGTGAACAGCAAACACCAAACATTAGTACCAAAGAAAAATCCAAATGCCATGTTCCGAATTGGCAAACGAATGTCCATTAGTAACTGAACGCGCGGACTTTCATTGGTGAGTATGAGTCGGTGTTTTTTTAAGAGGGAAAAAAACAGGTTGGAGGCCCAATACAAAAAAAACAAAAACAAAAACAACAAAAACAAAACAAAAAAAACCTGAAAAAATGGGGGGGGGGGGGGGGAATGGAGTTTGGAGGACCCACATAATAAAATAATTAACAGCAAGAGTTGTTGTGGATTACAGGTGAATTGTAAGCTTTTCAATCAAAATGGGAACTCCTATTCATTTTGTTTGACATAAACACAATTCAGTGGAGATCCAACAAAAAATGACAGACAATATTGTCTCTGTTCCGATGCTGAAAATCCGCCCCATGCGGACAGAGATGGTGGGGAAGAAATGGCTGGTGGCGTGTGCCTGTACTTCAACGAAACACGGTCGGACAGGGCCAACGTGCACAAAGAGACGTGGGCACAAAGAGACGTTCCCGTGACAGTGAAGGAGCGGTGGGGTGCACGGGAAACGGAATTCGTAACAGCGTTCTCCATATCTGCCGCACCAGTTTGCGTCGACCGCATTTAGTGACTGACGATACCCATAATTTCTTTGCACCAATCAGAGACAATACCTATAGTTTCTTACACCAATCAGATGACGTTATCTAGAGTGCAGGGGTGGGTGGGGTGGGGTGGGGTGGGGAGTGGAGGTGGAGGGTGGTGGATTAACGGTATATTGGATAATTCTATTAAAAAAAGAAATTGGACCTCTAACCCTTACAAACATTTCTTGTTTGTTGCGGAGGATTTTGTACAAAAGTACGCGGAAACACTGATTAGGTTGTTTAAACTTTGTTTGCTTTTCTTTGCTAATGAACGTTTTAAACATCTGCACATACCTCCATTGACACAGCAGACGACATCTAATTAGTTTATCACCTCTGTCTCTCCCGTAACATTCTGCCCGTCGTGTCCGTGCCCTGGCTCCGGCGGTGATCGCTGCACGCGAAGAAAAGTCACTGCCTCTAAATCCCTTCATCAACACCTCGTTTCGGCCGACGTTTGCTGTTTTAGTGGCGGAGATTTTCACCGCCGGCACAAACGTAAAGCCCTCTCCTTCTTTTCGTCAAACAGTTAAGTGATTATCGGACTTGGCTGGAGCAGACGACCGATTTATACACCGGACCGCATTTTCCATGTTGACAAATCCGCCACCTACCAGCAAAGAGCGCCTCCCACAACAAGGTAGTCGTTCTGATTCCAGTCTGGAGAACAGCACTGAAGACTGGATTGCTCGTGAAAAACAAAATAACAATAACCAAAAATTATCGGTTAATAGCTTGCGTAACGTGATGAGATGTTTTGACAGTGGAGACCAGAGGGTGTTCGTTAACACTTGGGAGGAGGGGTGGGGCTTGGGGGTGGGGGTGGGTTGGAGATGAGAGTTATGAAGCTGCTGATGTCATATTTGCTTAATTTGTGTGTGTGTGTGAAGAAAAACAATTCCTGCTAAATTCACATTTTAAAAGTTCTTGTTACGAATTGAAGCATTCTTTAAAGGAGCTAACAATGTTTTGCTGAAATGTGGGTTTCGATCATTTTTCTGTTTGTCTGGCCTTTTGAGTCGCTCAGCTCGTGAGCTCTTGCATACTGGTCTGTCTCACCAACAGCATTACGGTACATTCAACATGCAACCCGCTGCCGTTCACTTGCAACGTCCCAAACTACTGAAGTACCCAGGAACACGGCACTGACAGCAAATGATCAGTGAACACTAGAGAGAAAACAGGCGCCAACAGAAAAGAACACACGTGTGAATCCGACCTCACAACAGAATAGAACACAAGTGTGAATCTGACCTCTGTCCGAGACAGGAAACTGATGAGTCGTCAGGATGTTCGATGTGGCAGAAACTGCACAGCTGTGCAACTTTTAATTGTTTTTGGTTGTTTTTTTTGTTTTTTTTTTTTTGTTTTTTTGGTTTGCACGAGCACACATTTGCATGACTTTTTTTTTGAGCTGGTGCGGGTTTTCTTGTTGTTGCTTGTTGTGTGTGTGTGTGTGTGTGTGTGTGTGTTTCTTTCTTTTGGGGGGGGGGGGGGGGCACCATTTTACAACAACTCTATCCACTCACTAACTTTACATGACAGTTACTCCCCTACCACCCAACGGCATTTAACAAAGGAAAATGTTTTCAATCTAATGATCTACAAACACGATTGTGTGAACTCAGGAAGGACTGAATCTGGAGACTTGATCGAGACGAAACTGATGGCCGTTGAGTCTTTACAAGCTTCCTTTACTCGTTTCTGTTTTCTCCAAACTGTCGGCCGTTTAACTCTTCAAAGCGAGCTAAGAATAGCTAGTACGCGACAATCCACCACCACACCACCATCTCCCAAATGCGACATTCCACTGAAATGTGGTCAACTCTTAATTGCAGGCTGTAAGGCTGAATGATAATCGGAACGGAGCAACCAAACAGTTATATGACAAAAAAGGCCCTGGAAGAGTGTGTGCCACATGAAGTGTTCATTGCAGTCACTCATTCAATTCAAATCAAATCACGCAAATATAAAATACGCAAATGTTGAGTCCTGTGGATAATGCTGATGCACACACTGGAAGGAAAGACAGCAGAAATCATCGCGGAAGAACAGAGAGAGAGGAGAGAGGAGAGAGAGAGAGAGAGAGAGGAGAGAGAGAGAGAGAGAGAGAGAGAGAGGTGTCACGGACAAAAAGAGAAAAACCGAATTCGTGGTCAGTCGCCAGCCGGTTCGAATCGGCTTAAGCCCGACTCAGACATCTCGGCGCCGGCAGACGACTTTACCCGTCGCCTCAGCCAATTAAAGGCTATTTTTAGTTCTCACGGAGACAGCACCGTTCCCGTAGACAGTCGGAGTGGCTGACCAACGTCTCAATAGGTCTGGCCAGACGGATCGCGACGTCTGGGCCAGACTGATCCGGTTAATTTACAGTTGGGCCAGACATCGCTGGCTAAAGTAGGAAGGGAGAAGGTATTGTGTAGTGGGGGTGAAATCAAGCTAATTAATTAAATGACCCGTTGACCACCACAGAGAGTAAGGCGTGTAGGCGTGACTTTCATGAGTCGCATGTCCAATGAATTATGGGGGAGGTGACCTTTTACGAGGCGGGAAAAATTCTGACCAATGGTACTCCGCCCTTTTGACCAGATCGGAACGGGATAAGAAAGATGTGAGAGTGAGAGAACGAGGGGAGAGGGAAACAGAACAGGACAGACAGACACAGAGAGAGAGAGAGGGGTTCTGAGAGTAGTCTCTACTCGAGAGAAAAAGGAGAGAGATGAGAGGAGTGAACAGAACGGTTGAAGCATTAGCACTAGAGTCTGCAGAGCAAGGACTAAGGAGGGATGTTTAGAGGAGAGTCGCTAAAATGATGAAGAAAAAAAAAAAGAAAAAGAAAAAGGAAAAGAAAAGCAACCATGTCCATTTGATAGAGCAGACTAGAAGAGAGAGAGAGAGAGTGCAATGCGTTAATGAGGAAGAAAGGAGAACAGATCAATGTCTGTTTTAGTAGTCACTGTTCGATTTGGACCGGGGTTCGACCTCATACCTGGCAGCGCTACTTTCATCAGCAGTCCAACCTGACCAACGCCAGCAGTCTAACCTGACCAGTGCCAGCGTCTAAACCTGACCAGTGCCAGCAGTCCGACCTGACCGTGCCAGCAGTTGGTCGTGACTGGTGCTTGTGAAAGTGACGTTTAAAAGAAAAAAAAAGAAGAAAAGGGAAAAACAGTGATTCGTAAATAGTTTAAGATCACCCGGCCCGGTAAAGTGAAAAATCTATTTTATACCCGGGGTTAGTTATGTGATTTAGATAAATGGTTTTGTGAAGTTTAAGGAAAGAGAGAATGTTTTATTTTGTTTGATTCCATTTCGCATTGATGTTTTCTATGTTCATGTGAAATAAAGTTATAGACTTTTCTAGTGGTTTGATGTGACGAATGCATGATATTGAATGAGATTGTAAGCAAGCTGTGAGTGTGGTTTGGGCTGTGCGCTAGTCCTTCCTCCATCGACATCACCCGAGTTGGACAATTTATTGGCGGGGCCTGCCAGGATATTTGGCCCATTTTAAATTTTTTTTTAACTTCTCAGGGGAAGTGGGTGGATTCAAATTTGTTTTTCCCAAGAAAGGGTTGTCTTACTGTAGTTCCCCGTGTAAAAAACCCAGGCTTGGCATTGC
>CM031610.1:6567034-6569534 GCA_018398815.1 Conus ventricosus
CAGTTAAGCATTTACTTTACGATTATTTGCAGGTATATTGTGGGGATATTTAAAGGGACATTTATATGCACTTAGATAACCACATTAAGCATACACTTACTTAGTCACAGACATTTATGCATCTCTCTCTCTCTCTCTCCTCTCTCTCCTCTCTCTCTCTCTCTCTCTCTCTCTCTCTCTCTCTCTCGCTCGCTCGCTCGCTCGCTCTTCGTCTAATATCACATATGTGAACAGACGTAAAACTGAAGTACTACTACAACTACTACTACTACTACTTCTACTACTACTACTACTACTACTACTACTACTACTACTACTACTACTACTACTACTACACACACACACACACACACACACAAGTGCGCGCGCAACATTTTCTTCATAGAGAGAACTTTTCTTTTAAAAGAAATCATTACAGTGTAAGGCATTGAGTCAACCTAGAGAAAGGTAATAAGTGAATGCTAGCTTATAACACAAGGTCTCAAAGATTCCATACAGCACGTTCCGAAAACCATGCACACCATACAGACTTACACACGTAGGACAGAGAGAGAGAGAGATTGAGAGAGAGAGAGAGAGACAGAGAGAGAAACAGAGACAGAGACAGAGACAGAGACAGAGAGAGAGACAGACAGACAGACAGACAGACAGACAGACAAAGGGTATGCGAAAAGAAGAGAGAGAGAGAGAGAGAGGAGAGAGAGAGAGAGAGAGAGAGAGAGAGAGAGAGAGAGAGAGAGAGAGAGAGAGAGAGTTGTTTTGTTTTCTTTAAGAAACGTTTACAACCTAAAGTTCTGAAATCATCCGTCCATCAATTTCGAGGAAAACAAACAATGAATACAAGTTTACAACACAATGCCACAGACATTTTCACACAAGAAATTCGAAAATGTCCATCACACAACTACCTACAGACAAAGGGCAAAGAGGAAGGGGACAGACAGAGGACAAGAGACAAAGGAAGGGAGAGTGAGGGAGGGTTTCATAGAGTATAACATTCCTGTTTCCAAATTCCAGTTTCTGGCACACATGTATCACCACACCAGTGATTGTAGAGTGTACATTTCGTTAAATACTAAAAGTAGAAGTGTGTGAACCGAAACCCTCGGTGTAGCTCTGTTTGGGCGGTTCGCTAACATTCATTTAAGATTTGTTTACATTTCCGCCTGCAGTCGTCTCGCTTTGCAACTGGAATGATGTGTGTTTGAGCATGATATTTTCCGTCGAAAGCGGGATGACTGGCAGCTCTGCCTATTCTCATCTTTTTTTTCATTTTGAATAAAATCGGTTACGAGGTTTCGGAGTAATTCAGCTGACAAATATAAGAACCAACAGAAGCGGGTGTAAGTATAGCCTCCCTTGGCAGGGTTAATTAAAAGACGGATGGGAATGAAAAAAAACAGAAAGCCTGCACAAAGCCAGTCTCTGGCTCAACATCTCTTCATTTGATCATCCACTTCATCTTTTGTCAGCAGCATCAGGTTAAAGATCAGAGGTCAGAAGGGAAACAGATTCTAATTATATGCCTTTTCTGTCTGTTTGTTAACTTCACCGCTAACAGAGACGTTCTCTGATTGGTAAGAATTCGTTTGTGTGAGCACACGTATCTGCATATAGGCTATATGTGTACATATCTGTGTGTATGTGTGTGTCTCTGCATGTGGGCGTGTGCGCATGCACACGCACTTCTGCACACGCACACACGCGCGCACATACATGCAGGCACACACACACACACACACACACACACACACACACCACATGCGCCCACGCACACACATGGGCCCATGCCCACACATCATACGCACACGTGTACATTCACTACACACACATAAGAAAAAACCATGGTAGGTAGGCACTCAAGGTCTGACCAGCGCGTTGCGCTAATGCGTAGGTCAGACATCCGCCGAGTTGTAGCCACGAGACCCTCTTCTTCAATTGTCGCATCTTAGTTGTTAATTCATTTATCCATCAGCATCAACTCATGCGTAGTGTGGTCTCAAAACTTAGCGGATGTGGTGTAGCGTATATGGACTAGTCCGCACGCAGTGACGCCTCCTTGATGAAACTGAAACTGTAGGAATTGTTCGCGCCATGTTCACACTCCGCCTGCTCAGTGACAACAACGCAATGTTGACTAAACCACCCTCACACACATCACTGACCAGTCGGCTCACTCCGTCATCGCATCAACTTTATTCCAGCAGAGTAGGAGGGAAATACGATCAGGGGCTGAGGGGGAGAGACAGGCATTGCGTAATAGCCTGTCGCGCCGCCATCACCATCCCAACCCCAAACCCACCTCCATCCCACCTCTCTTTGTGTGCGTGTGTGTGTGTGTGTGTGTGTGTGTGTGTGTGTGTGTGTTTGCGTCTCTCCCTCTCTCTCTCTCTCTCACTTGACCGAAATATATTGATTCAGCGATCAATCAACTACTCAGTGTGCGACGGGGATAAATCGGAGGAAAGGTGAGTAAGGTGTGGGGAGGGGCAGAGAAAGG
>CM031610.1:6577034-6584534 GCA_018398815.1 Conus ventricosus
AGAGAGGAAAGAGAAGAGAAGTTCAGAGGGTTTTGTTGTTCGACATTGTGTTCATACAATTGAGTGAGTTTTATATGAATAGCATTCGGGAGCTGTTTTGTGACGTCGTTATACAGCATTACTTAAGAAAACTCTCTCTCTCTCTTCCCTCTCTCTCTCCCCCTCTCTCCTCTCCCTCTCAAACAAACAGGAAAGAACACGGAGCTACCGCCACATGAAACCCACATCACGAAAGCAGGCACACGACACACAATCAAAAAAATTTTCGCAAGAAAAGGGAAAATTTGTCGCATGAGAAAAAAAAAAGTAAGGGGCACAGCAGCCGGTAAAAAAATACGTGACTTTTCAGAAAAAAACTCCACATGGCCCCTCCCAAACATGCTCTGCGAGTTTAAAGGGCCAGAAAATACACTTAGCCAACTCGCTTTTTGAGATGGTTTCGTTATTGAGAGTTGTAATTTTTGCAGTCGTAAAAACTAATTAAATCTGATATATTGTTTGGGGTTTCAAAAGTCGTTATAATTAGGCAGCAGAACAAAAGAGGGGTTTCATCTTTTTGAGGGGGCAAACTAAAACGGAATTGTAACATGCCGAATTTTCGTTTTGTATTTTAACTGAAACAGTTCAGATCGATATTCCCAGCAAATTTAGTATAATATTCTAAAGCAATGTGCTTTGAAAACAAAATACAATATATAATACCAAGAAAAATGATAACACTAACTGGCAGAGAGAGAGAACAGACGACAGAAGAGAAGAGACAGAGACAGAGAGAGAGAGAAACAAAGGAGGAGAGAGAGGGGGAGGGGAGAGAAGGAGGAAGAGAGAGAGAGAGGAGAGAGAGAGATTTTATTCATTTGGGCTTGGGCTCCTTTTGAAGGGGAAAATGAATACAAATCTAACAAAAAAGAAAGTGACTACTACCTGGGGAGAGAAGAGAGGAGAGGGGAGAGAGAGAGAAGAAGAGAGAGAGAGAGAGAGGGAGGAGAGAGGGGTGTCAGTAAAAATTCAACACAACAAAGTGTGGTCCGTCCCCCGGCCCACTTCAATGGACAAACCTAACTCAAACATTCGGGGCGCCACATAGACGGGCCCCATGGTTGGGGACCCGGCCAATTTAAAGCATAGGGGAGAGGCTTCCAGAGACGGTCGTGGGCTAACGGACTAATCATTTTGACCGCCCCTCGATGTTAGCGAGACGGGTAGGCCGGGTCAGACCATCTACCCAATTTAATTGACCAGTGCCACGACTAAGCCACACGGCGCCAGTTAAGGGGGAAGGGGGGAAGGTAGTTGGGGGGGGGTGAAACAGCTAATAAATTAAAATACCAAATTTTGCCACCACAGAGATAAGGCGTGTCGGGGAACTGTCATGATTTGAATATCCAAGGGAAAATTGGGGGGAGTAACTTCGGGTGTGGGGTAAAAATATGACCAAGGTACTGCCTTTTTGGGACAATGGGAACGAATAAGAAAGAGTTAAAGGGGGAAAGGGAAGGGGGAAAACGAGGGGGGGGAACGAACAGAGAGAGAAGAGAGAGGGGTTCGGAGTGGAAGCCGCAGAGGAGAGAAAAGCAGAGAGTAGGGGAGGAGAGAAAGAACCAATTGGGGATTACATGAGATATTTTGCAGAGGAAGGCTGAGGAGAGTTTGGGGAAGAGGAGGAGAGTCCTAACAATGAAGAAAAAAAGAAAGAAAAAAAAAAAAAGAAAAGAAAACCATGTCCATTTGAAAGAGCAACTAGAAAGAGAGAGAGGATGCAAGGTTAATGCAGGAAAAAAGAAAGGAGAACAGATCGATGTTGTATCATTTTTCTTCTTCACGGGGGGTTCGACCTCATATTTGGGCCAGCCCCATTCACGACAGACCAAAGCCATCCCAACATTCCAGCCTCCAAACCCAGCAGTCTAATTTGCCCGGGTCCCAGCAGTTGTGCCGTGTTTAAAGGACAGTGAAAAAAAAAAAAAAAAGAAAAAGAGACAGTGATTCGGAATTTTAAGATCACCGGGGCCAGGTAAATAGAAATCTATTTATCCCCGGGGTTAGTAAGATGTTTTAGACAAATGATTTTGTGAAGTTCAGGAAAAGAGAATGTTTTATTTTGTTTGTTTCCCATATGCTTGAGGGTTTTCTTCTATAACATGTGTGTAAAGTTATGACTTACTAGGGTTTGATGTGACGAATGCATATATATGAAGAATCGTAAGCAAGCTGTGGTGTGTTTGGGGCGTGCGCAGTCCTTCCTCCCTGATATCACCCGATTGAAATTTTTTTTGGCGAGTCGGGAAAATTTTTCGGGGCCCTTTATTATAATTTTTAAACTTCCAGAGGGGGCGGGGGGGATTAAAGATTTATCCTAAGACAAGGGGTTGTCTTACTGTAGTTTCCAAGAAGTTAAATACGGGGCTTGGCATTGCTTCCAAGATATTAATACTAGGCTTGGCATTTCAGCCCCAGGTACTTATTTCGCAAGTTTGCCTAAAATTCCTCTCATGTTGGGTCAGGCCGGGGCTCTTTAAAAACTAACAACGTTGTCCCAAGCAAATATTATCATTCCATAGGATTGTGCTTTTACTCACTCGTGTGGTAACCCCAGTTTGGCGTCGTAGAAATAAAATCTTTTTCAAAAAAAAAAAAAAAAAAAAAAGAGATAAAATTTGCGGAAAAAAAGAACACCCCATTGAAAAACTTGTGAGCGCGCTCGTGTCTAGGTTACTCAGGGATGATTTTCGTGATTCTTGAAAACCAACAAAAGATGGAAAGGGATGAACCTGGGAAAGACCCCCGATCGCGCAAATAGAAAAAGGGGGAAAAAGGGTTAGGGAAAAACGCGGGAAAGGGGAAAGTTTAAAGGTTCAATTAGAGCTAGAGAAATGAGAAAAAAGGGGGGGGGGAGACCACCGGGGATGGAGTTCTTTTGGACTCTGTGCGACTATGCCCCCCACCCAAGTTGCCAAAATTCCGAAGGGACCGATTCGATTGATGCATACATCAGTGTTTCGAAACGTTTGCGACCAGTCAGGGTTGGCCCCAAAAGGGGGGGTTGGGCAGTCTTTTTGCACGCTATTGAGGGGTTAAGGGCATTGCAGTTTTCAGCTTACCAGCAGAACAACATCTGTTTGGGCGCTTGAAGGAATGTTGAAAAAGATTTGACCTCACAGAGGGGGGGTTTCGGGAAGAAATTTCGTTCAGCTAAATTACAAGATGAACGTACACTCATTTGGGTCACGCAGATCACAATTTTGAAAATGGTTGAGTTGAGGGGTACAAAAAGGTTTCCTAAATTTAAAAAGAGCAAATTAGAAAGAACAGTTTTTGTCGGGGTTGGGGGCCGAGTTAACCTACTTTTGAAAAAAGGACACCCCCCAAGACAGCGGGGGAGTTGTTGAATTTTGCAAGGTGTAAGAGAGGCATTTTGGGCAAAAGGGCAGGAAAACAGGTGCGGGGCACAGGTAGAAGAGTGCAAGGAGACAGGAAGTTTTCTGCAAAGCTGCAAACCCAGTGGTGGGCAGAAGGAAGGGCAAAGGGACATTAGGTGTTTCATTTGTACAAAAAGGGACAGTGGCGAGGGATTGCGCATATTTTTCCAAAGGCGCGTTTTCCAAAGGGGGATAAGGGTCGTAAAGGGGAAACGCCTGCGTGGAACCAAAGGGGGGTTTTCAGTCTAAGAGGTGGGGGGCAGCCTATGGCTAGCACGGACACAGTCAGTTCGGGGATGGAGGCACTAGGCTAGTGGTTCGTTCCCAGTGGAAAAGGGGTGGTTTGGCCCACAGAGGGGTAAAAGTGTACGAGACACTGGTTGTTTCATGCGGTGTATACGAACAACGCTGGTCGTAAAGGGGGAAAATTTTGACGGGGCAAATCCAACCTGTACTCTAATCGACGGCACTGTGAGGGGTTTCCAGTTTCTAAATAAAACGTACCCCTACTTCTCAGGGGGAGTTTTTCGCGTTGGTGAGGGGGAAAAACCCCTTTAGTGGTTTTTCGAAATATTCCGGTGCAAGGATCCAGGGGCCCCGATTTTTGACCGCTACAGGGGCAGCATTCAAACACGGAGCAAGAAGGAGGGAAAAAATTGTTAAACCGTTATTGTTCCCCGGGAAAGGGGCGGGCATAGATGTGTCGCCTGATGATTTAAGGGGAGCCAGGAACAAGACCTTCGCCCCGGAATCTTGGGGGGTTGGCAAGAGGGGGGAGAGAAACAGGAGGTTAGAGGAGGTGAACAGAATTTTCTTGTGAAAGGCGGGCTGTTGTACCGAGGTTCACCAAGGGAAGACAGGGAGGTACCCTATTTTGAGGTACCAGCAGGTATCTGACACTTTTATTTCGGGGTCACGAGTCGCTCATGGCGGGGGAACTCGCCCAGCAAAACAGCTGACCGATCTTTGATGACTTTTTATTGGGCCCGAGCAAAGGCAGACACAAAGCGTTTCTGCAGTCATGTGACGTTTTTGTCAAAGGCAGCCACAAGAGGGGGGAAGAGGGAAGGGACCCTCAAACAGCCCCCCTTTTTAAATTTACACAACCATTCGGAGGGTGGCTGTTGATCTATTGGCCCAATCGCGCCCTGTTCCAAAAATGGGCCACAGGTAGTGTTACCTTGGGGGACACGCGACCGATACCCAGAAACGGGTTTCATTGAAAAACGTAGAAGCAACAGCCTGAAGGGCGGTCACTTCTCTCGCGTGGGTGTCCCCCAAAATTCTCTGACAGGGGCACACACCCCAGCGTGATAGGGAGGGTTTTAAAAGGCTGCAGGGATCACAAGCGCCACTACCCCATACCCCCACAATGCAATGGCCTTTTGGGGGGAAAGATTCAACGGTTGGGAAGGGATCTTAAGAAGCTCTGTGAGGAAAGGCCACATTGGGGGCCGCTACTTTTTACGGCCTGTTTGCCACAGGAAGCCCCTCAGGGAAAACACAGGCTTTTCGCCAATTGGCGCTGTAAGGGCGGACATCGGGGGCCGGTGGCATTCTCAAAGACGGGTCCCGGGGAAACAGGAGCCGAAGATCAAAACCCCATATATATGTGGTGGACTTTCGCAAAAGGCCGAGGGAAAATGTAAGGTCGCAAAAGGGGAGTCTGCAGGGGCAGGGTCGTCCAAAGACAGTGGGCAGGAAGGTAGGAAGCAATTCCCCAAGTGGGGATCAAGTCCGTTATCTTCCCAGGATCACAACAACTGCTGTGCATTGGGGGCCATTTACCTCATTGAAAAGGAATCAGGATACCGAACGAGGAAAAGGAAAATCAAAAATTTTCCATGAAATTTGCCCGCAAATTATTCAGGGAGACCAGCCAACGCAGCAGAATTTGATGGAGGGAAAGGGGACCCAGCAAAAAAGGGGAATTTTGTTGCCTGGGTTTTAGGAGAAGAGTCAACAGGGTGGGTTTCCCGTATAAGGGCTAGACATAGGAGCAGGAGGAAGTTTGGGGGGTCCTGGAACAGTTAAAAGGGCGTCCCCGACTGGGCAAACCAGGAGGACAACTCTAGAGACATGTACGTGGGGGTTTAAAATCAAAAACCCCTACATGGAAAAGCCTACCGATCCCCAAAGCCACCAAGCAAGTGATCGAGGAGAGGGAAAAAGATGTTTTACCTTTGGGGTGATTGAACCCTCCAAACATCGTATAGGCACCCCTCGCTTAGTGAGGAAAAAGTCGGGGGACATCGATTCTGTGTCGACAAAACGCGAACAGTGCACCCAAGGGCGATGCAGAGGTCATCCCCCCCCCCCCTGGAAGACCGTTTGCTCAGATCGCCACCAAAAAAGAGCCAGTATTTCACCAGGATAACTGAGCAAGGGTTTTGGCAAAACCCGATGAGGATCAAAAGGGAAATCACAGCATCTCCCTCCTAATGGGGCTATACCAGTGGGGGTTTCTCCCCTTTTGGGGGGGTCAAAGCCCTGCAGTCTTCCTCGGATGAGAGGAAGTTATTGACGGGGTTGGAAGGCTTGTGAATTTCATGGATACATTCTGAACATCCAGACATGGGGGGACAATGAGCAGCTAGGAGCAGTTTTTGAGAGGGTTTAACAACCAATCCACAGCCGACCAAAAAAGTGCCGGGTTGTTTTCCCAAACCTGGGGCCAGGTTTTTGTTTTTCGAGGCGACAAAGCAGCCGGGAAAAAGGAAAGGTGGAGAAGATATGAATTTAGAGAGACCAAAGACCAAAACAGAATCAGGATCGCTAGGGTTTTTTTTGGGTTCTTAGGGTTTGTCCCCAAATTTTGCGCAATCACGAGCCCCATGATTTGGTCAAGGGAGGAAACCGGGAGTGGGCCCATGGTCAGACGCGCAGACAAGCACTGCAGACGGGGTTGGAAAGACTGGTTCCCGTCCACTTTAAGCTACCAGATATTCCAAACCATTTTTGTTGCGGACAGATGATCAGGTGTGGGATAGGTGCATATTGTCAGGGGCATGAAGGGGGCGAGTTTTTGTGAGATATCAGCAGGAAATTGACAAAGTGTGAAAAGGGTACCAAAAGGTGGAGAAAGGGGTGTTAGCTGTGTGTGGGCCGTGCGAGTTCCACAAAAACTTGAGGGGAAAAAGTTCTGATAGAGACAAACACCAACCCCTCAAAAACCTGCAGGAGGCACAGCTGAAAAACCAGGGTTCTGCGTTGGGCAAAAAGGGACTGCAGCCCCCCAGGTACCGATGCAGTCTTCCCCTTTTTGACAAAGTCGGGTGAAAATTTAAGCCCTGTATCTAGCAACTGCAACTCAGAGGAAGTCAGTCATACCGGGTGGTTTTTTGGTAACAGTGTTGAGCAGTTATGTTATTGGATATGGGTTTTTTTTTCCCGTTGGGTATGTTCAATTTTTTTTTTTGGAGACTTGTTCATATTTTTCTTGTGAACTTGTTCCCTGTGAAGTATTTGCTTGGGGCATACAACCTTTTGGTAGAAGCATTAATTTCAAAAAAGAGGATGGAGAAACCTCAGGAAGTGCATGGTCGTGAGCAAATTTTTAAATTTTGCTTTTTAAGAAATTGTTTAAGGAAGATTGGCAAATCCGCAGGAGGGGGAAATTTATAAGTGCGCACAGAGGTCGTTTTAAAATGAGTTAAATAACGCAAAAGCGCCGCTGAAACCATTGGAGTGGTATTCACAATGATATATTTTATAATTTGTAAACCGTTGGTTTTAAAGTTTTTTCAAAATTTGCACGTGTAAATGGTTCACAAAATTTGGTTGTTTTTTTGTACCGTTTTTTTTGAGACAATGCGGGCATAGCTTTTGCAGGGGGGAAATTGTCACGGGCAAAAATTTAACACAACCAAATGTGGTCCCGCCGGCCACTTTAAAGACAAAAGTCCTAAAATCAAAAAATTCTGGGGCCACATAGCGGGCCCATGGGTTTGGGTCCGGCCAATTAAGCAAGGGGGGGGGCTTCACAGAACGGTCTGCCCGGGAGACGGGCAACCTTTGACCGAGCCCCGAGTCTAGCGAACAGTCGTAGCGCCTGGTCAGACTACGCCCAAATTTTGATTTA